>WEIT01018888.1:52001-66640 GCA_013389985.1 Dryoscopus gambensis | reverse complement strand
CAGCCCCCGCGGGGAGGGATCGGTGTAACCTCGTGGCCGAGGTGCTGCCCCCGAGCGCCGGGTGCCGCGCCACCTCGGCTCCGCGGGCACTTCAGGTGTCCTGGCTTCCCCCCGAGAGAGCAGCCGGGGCTGTGCGGTGGTGGGTGTGAGCACGAGAATCCTCGGCTGTCTCCAGTTCCCGCTTGGCATTTGAAGGACTTTTGAAAGAATGTAACAACTTTTACTGAAGAGTGTGTTCCTTCTCCTCGAAGTAATAGCTGAGAGCATCTGTTGTCTGAAAACAATGTTTTCTGCTCCCTCTCGGAGGTGTCAGGACTTCACTAGTTCTCTGTGGAACTCATCATACAATAATAGTACAAAATTACCTAAACAAAGCTTTGAAAATAAATCCTGCAATTGTTTGTATCTCTTACACTGAATTAAAGTCATAGAACTTAAATGTCCAGCTTGTTCACTAGGCTCAGACAGAACTGCTAACACCACTGACAGTTTGAAATACTGATCCAGTGCTCCCCCAGCCATGGAAGCCTCAACAGTAAAAATGCACTTTCTGCACTTGAGGCACTGGAGTAGTTCCAAGAGAACCATTCACTGATATGAGCTGTGTGTACATGCAGGTGTTCATGGGAGGAGATGTGCTGGCCCTGTCCTGCAGCAGCATCGCTGCGCCGTGAACTCCAGTGTTTATGTGGTCCTTGTCATTGCAGGATCACAGTGATATTGTTAACCCAAACCTACAGCCGTCATTTCAGTATCTGAAAGAGAAATAAACTGAAAAATGCTTTGAAATTAGATTTTGTCTCTTTTAGCTCCTCTGTCTGTAGAATCAGAAAGGGCAAGCCTTTCCTGAGCCTTTCTGTTCTTTTTAAGAAATGTGTTCTTCCCTCCTTGTCTGCACCTTCACTGCCCTGTTCAGTCATCAGCCCTATTCTGTCTTGCTGCAGCTTGCCATGTGTAGTAGTACTTCCCACCTTCCTGCTGCCCCTCTGTCCCTCCTGCCTCCACATACACCCTCTCTGCTAGGCCATGCAGTAGGCCCCAGCTATGCCTCTGCTACTCAGCTGTGTGTATGGGAATATTGATTTGACAGTGTGTATGCTCTGTAAAAAAAATCAATATTTCAGTAGATTGAGCAGAGTGTGCAGCAGTGTAATGGAGCCCAGCCTGCTAATGTAATGTGCAGGGGTCCTCATTCAGCGATTGAGGTCAGTCAGAAAATGGAAATGTGTTTTCTTATTTTATTGTGTGCTTCAGATATAATGTAGGTGTTTATGTTCTAGTGTTTAACTTAGAGCACGCAGTTACTTTTAAGTCATATCCAACAGAAGGTTACATATTGCAGGTGACATACACAAAAAAGCATGCCACAGATATACAATCCATTTTTTTAAAGCTTAGTAAATCCCCTCTTACCCTTATCCATCATATATCTATCAAACAACAGTTGTGAGGGAAAATGCATAATTTTTGTTTCTGCAAAAATTCCGTCTTTTGGTTCCGTTGTTTGGTGCAAACTTGGCTTCTGATTATGTAATGAAACATACAGTATGTTAACAAACTCCAACACAGCGACATGTATGGAAGAGTATCATAAAATGAGCGTAAGTGAAAAGAACGAGGGAGGAGAAATAACCAATGTATGACACAAAACCAGAGTAAAAGCTCCCATTGATTTTAGCGGACCTGGGACTTCAGCCAGAATGTTCTCCATGATACATTTTCCACTTTTAAAACCGTTGCATCATGCCTTAAAATGTAGCAAAAGTAATTCGAAAAATGACATGAGAAACCACTGCATTCTCAGGCTCAGAGTCAAGATTAGTGTAAGCTAACTATTGTTTCACAGCTCTGGGGATACTTGATACGGGTTTATCTTTACTTAATAATTTTATCTGCTGGTTTTGTTGGAGGCTATTTCTCATCCACCAAAATCTCTCACTGCAGGAGTGAGTACAGCTCTATACAGCAGGCAGCAGAGTTTTATGTTTGTGAATGTTACAGTGCTTTGTGCTGAATAGGACATACATTTCAAGATACTATGGGGGCCCTCATGTTCAGTAAAAAAGGCAAAGCTATTTATTCTTTCGTCATTCACGTTCTTAATTGGAGACTGATTTGGCAGTCGTGGCTGGGGAGGCACTTCAGGCTGGAGCAGTAACATCCTTCAGTTACAACTCTGGTTTAGGACATGACTCATGGAGAAAGCTTTCAAATGCAAAATACTGCTACCTACAAATGCACACGACACCAAGTCAGTTGATATTCTTCAGTCACTGAACCCAGGTTTCTCATATATGTTTCACTGTTCTGAAGGAGTGTTTGTTTTAGTATTAATAGTGGCTGGAAACCTATGCACTCACCACTCTTAAAAACATACCTGAAGACAGGCAGTATGTCCTAAAATATTTTAGATGTAGTTTTAAAAATATATTAAAACCACTATGATATAATGTTTTACTTAATGCTAGAATGCTTTTCACAGTACAAGTATGATAAACTGCAATGAAAGTATTATTCTAATTTAAATTATAAGACAAATCTCATAGCCGAAGATTAAGAAATAATAATTAGTCTTGCACTTTACTTTCAGAGTCCATCTGTTTTGGCAGCATGCTTCCAACTAAGAAGATTCAAGAAAGTGGTTACTATGTGAGACAGACAAAAGTACGTGATACAGAGGACCAAGCTGTGACGTTTTGTAAAGTAAAGCTGAAAAATATTTCACAAAATATTAGTTTAAAGGTGGGAGAATTTTATGATAGAATTTATTTTTATGAATTGAAGACTCTGTTTTTCAAGGGTCTTCCTCTGGCAGCTTTGTGAAATAGTAAATTGGGGGTGGGTTTTTGTGTTTTTTGTTTTGGTTTGGTTCTTTTGGTTGGTTCATTTTTCGGTTTTGTTTTTTTTTTTTTTTTCAATTTGAAGAAATTAGTACATTATAAGAATTACTATTTAAATCTAATTAAAAACTGGAGTTATGCTGGCTGGAAAATTAATTTTCTCATTAGTTGGAGAACTTTTATGGTATTCATACAATAAGTACTCAGCCTAAAGCATCAATCAATCAATATCATAGAATGCTTTAAAACAAATGTAAACAATTTATATCATGACAATTTGCGGCATTACTTATTGATAGAAGAAAAATTATACATAGAAACTCAGTGGCATATAATTCTAATTCTTAGTTGGTTATTATCTGAGATTGCTCTTGATTAAATATGATTTGTGTTATATCTGTGTAATTCTGGTCTTCATTACTATAATAAATGTGCATTAAAACTGCATTATAATGTCCTAGTTGTGAAATTGCCATTGAGTAAATTAAGGTTATGAGTATTGTAATGCAATATTTTACTGAATGTTTTATTTCCTAGAGCTTAAATTTCCTTGCATATTGGAATCATAAAATTAATTGCTAAAGTTAATAAATAATGATAGATAGTCTAAGTGAGTGGTAAGTCAGAGAAGAATCCAGGTTTTCTGAATTCCTATTCTCTCTCTAAAGAATAGGCAAAGTTGATACTTCTTTCTGAAACTGTAGAGATGCACTACTGATATAAATATAATTTTAGTAGAACCTGAACATTACTAAAATAAGACAAGATCAAGCATCAAATCAAAACTTGAAGATACAAGGGCATAATGTAATGAACTTTCATTTGAGGCCAGTAGAAATCTTTCTATTGACTTTAATAAAACTGTTATCAATTCATAATGTGCTGGCATCAAGTGTATGAATAGCTACATTAGTTAAGTAGCTAAAGCTCATAACATCTTATACATTAGGAATTTGCAGAATCAAACTCTAGATGTCTCCTAAAATACCTGCAAAGAGTCAGAAGGGCTCCATTTACATTATAGATCCCAAATGGAGTAACTCTGTCATCCTCATTTTAGGGAAGATAGGAATGGATCTGCAAGGCAATCACTGCTCAGTTAATATAACACTACCTGCAAAACATTAGTATTTTGGAAAACAATGGACATTTCAAAATGTGCTTTTGTTGAGCATTAAAATGAAATTAGAACCTTTCTGAAAAAAAATGCCAAACAGGCATAAAAGGACAGAAGCCAGTAAGAATACTCTGTTTTTACCCTGTCTGATGATGTTCAACTTTGCATAGCTGGCCCAGAAAGAGACTAATTCTGAATCAGTGGGGTTTGAACATTTCTTGCCCATTTCCTCCAGGGAATGCCTGAGCACTAAGCAGCCATCTATTTTGAGGAAAAGAAGGGAAAGTTTGTCTTTCTCTCTTTTTTTCTTTCCTTCCAGAAATTCACTTCTGAATCTGAGAAGCCTTCCTACTGGAACAAATACTTTTCCACAAAAAGGTTCCATTTCAGCAAGTCAGCATTTTTGGATACAAGCAAATATACTGTGGGAAAATTCCCACCAAGCTTTACTTTGGAGTCTCTCAGAAAAAATCATGCAAGGGAGAATTATAGGAATGGCATTTACAAAGGCACACACATATGGTCCTCTGTTGAGGTCAAATACAGTGACATGGCAAAATCTAGGACAAAAACTTGAAGGCATTTAAACTTTAATCTTTAGAGCAATAGAAGTCTCTGATACAAGAAAATCAGCCAGAGATAAATAAACAACTGAATTGTGTACCATAGGTCACAAGCTACAATTTATTCAGCTTATAAAAACTTTAATGGGGATTTTGCTGAAGCTTGTCAGTAGAGTGTGCAGGACCAGGACTGAGAAGGAGCAACCAGGAGGTTATTGATGTAACAGGTCCAAGTATCTTGAACGATGTGTCCCAGAAATGGAAACCAAGGGTCATACTGCTCAAAGTGGCCGGCAGCTACTTGTGTAAGTAGTCTCACTGAATTCAAACCTGCTTTGAAAAGGCGCTTAACAATCTTCTGGCTGCAACAATGTGAAAAGAAGTTAAATAACTGAAATAAGAACTGTGCAGGCTGTAGTCAAATACTTCTTGCAGAAAAGGCTGGGATGGTCATGAAGTTACCTACTTCTTCCATCTGCCCTACACTGGCAGTTCAAGATAAACCAGTTGCTTTCACAGTGATGGAAAAGCACTTGCATAGGGTATTCCTGTAGTGAAAGCTGCAAAGGCATGCACCAGCACTGCCATTTCTCCTGCTTGTGGCCTCAGTATTCGAGTGCTGCATTTCCTCACAGAATCACAGAACATCCTGAGTTGGAAGTGACACACAAAGATCACAGAGTCCAACTCCTGGTCCTGGACAGGACACCCCAAGAGTCACACCATGGGCCTGAGAGCATTGTCCAAATGCTTCTTGAACTCTGTCAGGCTGGGTTGACTGCCTGGTGACCATTTCCCTGGGGAGCCTGTTCCAGTGCCCAGGCACCCTCTGAAGAACCTTGTCCTAATATCCAACCTCAAGCTCCTCAAGCCTAGCAAATCTCAACTGGTGAGCAAGGTCGAGGAAAAGAATTCATGTGGCAAAACTTAATGAATAAATGTCAGTAATGCAACTTGCAACTGCAGACTAGTTGAGAGTGCAAAGAACATTTTAAAAAGTAACCCTGTCCTCCCTGCACACACATTTTCTCTGGGTAAAAATAATGTCATTTGCAGATACTAGTCTTGTAAGGAAGTTTTTTAAGTATTTGGGAAATGGAAACTATTCTTACATACTGAATAACCAAAGAAGATAGAGGGTGGTGGAAAAAACATATGTGACAGTAGTGTTGTGTGAGAGCTTTTTTGTGCTCCTCCAAACCATTTGCCTGGCAAATCCCTGAAGAACTTTTTTTCGTTTTTGCTTAACTTTTAGGGCCTTAAGCACAGCTTACCTCTCAAGGAACAAGCATAAAAAATAATATCCAGTGAACATTAAAAATCAGAATATCTCTACCACATTTATCTCATTTCTGTTATCTACATCAAAGAATGAATTCGGGGAAGGTATGATTATTCAGGTAAAGAAACTGAATCTTTAGCAGAAGACCCCTTTCCTCAGTCTCCTTAAACACATAAATCATGAATTCTCAAACAATCCTATGACACAGAGGTATTTGATTAGGAAAAACCTGCTCTAATGGAAAGGTTTTAGTTAGCTTGGGATGAAAGAGATGTTATGCTTCCTGGTGAATTCTGGAGCCGGGGGTCTTCCTGGGTCATACCATTTCTAGCTCCCTTGGAGACTGTCGCAGTGCTGAACACTCGGCAGCTTTGGTGTTCATCCAAGATGCAGCGTGACTGCTCCAGAAGGTACTCAGCTCCACGATCATATTTAAAACATCAGCTTCTGTCTCTGAGGTAGCAGGCTGCGTGTGATGAGTCGGAATCCCACTGAATGAAGCATCATACAACCATCCTTCAAAGGCCATCTGTACCTCCTCCAGAACACTGTGGCTTTTCATAGCAGTCTTGGGAGAAGAAGTGCACTCATCACACCTCCTGGGAATTTCTGAAGAATGCAGTTCAAAAGTTCCCTCTTTCACTATTTCCTTATTCTGAAGCAGGGAAAGTATCTTTGTCCTGTCCAGATCTTGAAGAGGTTGCACCTTAATTTCAAAACATTAACGATCACTTAGACTTTCACTTCTGCTCAGACCTGATTTATGGCTTTTACCTTGCAGGACATATAATTCAAATCCCTTAGGTCCACAGGAAGAATCTTTAGGCCAAATCATTACAGCAACCCATTACTCTTCTGGCTTTTCTACACCACCAGGAAATGTCAGTGGATGCCAAACTTTTGCAACTGCAAACAAAGGGAAATGGATATTCATCTCTACCATTACTTTCATAATTAGTTGAACTGGGAAAAAACAATCTTACCAGGAAATCCTCACAAGTCTGAACTACATCTGTCAGCCCTGTTTGCTTGCCAGTTCTTCTGATGAACCACAGGAAATATATTCCAACTCCAGCACAGATTGTTCAGAGGAGACAAGACAGGCTCATTAGCACTGTAACCTACAGGCAGTAGGCAGACACAAAAAGCCTTCAGCCTTTGGATAGGGTAGAGCAGATGCAACCACGTGGGCTTGCCTGACGCAGCTGGATTATGTATTCATATTTATGTTGATCATATAACCCCGACTGTGGCTCTTTATCAATGCTCATGTGACCTCGATAGAGCAGGCTCTTAGATCCCAAGCTCACGTGCATGAGAAACCTGGATAGTGCAGGTTCCCCTGCATGCAACTTCCCAAAAAACTGTATTTCTTCCATGCTGGAGGGTAACTCTGCAGTAAAACTACTAATTGATGCAGTCATCAGTTATTAATAGAGTCAGTTGAAAGAGTGGTGTAGTTGCTGTGCAGGACTTCCTAGGCACAGTAAGTCACGATAGGAGTATGTCACTTTTTGATTTTGTCAAAGCTTGCTGTACAACACACCATGAAATGTATTAAAATAAATAATCTGAATAACTGAACAGTGTATTTAAAATCAAATACATTGGAAAGTAAATTAGGCATATTTCATGGGTCTGGATGTTTCTGTTCTCTCTAGCTAAATTCCATATCATTAAATGGAGAATTTCACTAGGCTTATTAGTTTGTTGTCTATAAAACTTTTAGCAAATTTATATATGCCCCACTCAGCTGCTTTCAAGTAAAGGCACTAGAAGCTGTTTGACTAAAGGCTTTTTTCTCATTGAAATCCACAGAAAAATTTCTGTCAGTTTCATTAAGTGAAAGAGGCAGTCTTTATAAAAGTTTCCTTTTGAAACAGATTGCTTGGAGTCCTTTACTGTAAGAAAAATATTGCTCTTTAGATCCCACCATGGCACTCTCCTAATTTTATGAGATTAGGAATAGCCTGTCAAAATTCTGAAACACAGGGGGATCCTAATCATGAGCAGCTTGTTCCAGCTAAAATCATATTTCCTATGCTGCAGGACAGCAGTGGGAAAAGTGCTTCATTTGCACCTCACAGAAATGTGCTTTTCCTCCCCAATTTCTCAGCAGAATGCAACAAGACACTTCCTCTGGCCCTTAGCAACAGCCCTTAGCAAGGGCCGACAGAGAAGTACAAGCAGCAAAGCCAGGACTAGCAAAGAGCTATTGATTCATGAATGAAAGAGAACATTTTCTGCAATAAAAAAAAAAAAATCATCTAGTCACAATAACTCTAGGACAAGTCTAACTTTAATGACTAGAAGCAAAAAGAGCAGGCAACTTGATTTGACATTGATCTTGCTGGCATTCCAAGGGTAATATTTTCATTATGATAAAATGTTCTTTAACAATCTCTCTGGTGAATTGGGCACAAACATGCTTTTCTTCTACACTGGTCCTGCCTATCTTCCTGTTCCACCTATTTTTATACTACTAATAAATATTTGTTTAGGCAATGCAAACAAAATCCCCCCTTCCATGTGTTTAAGTTCCCTTGCCATTTATACTATACTGTAGTACAAGACCAGCAAGACAAATGACAATTTAGTTTCAAATGAATTTTTTTGTCTCCTTTTCAGTCTCCCCTCAGAAAAGGAATCATAAAACCTGCCCAAAATGTTAGTACACGTGTAGGATCTGGATGAAAGTTCTACAGCACCCCTTCCCAGCAAACACACCAGCAGAGGAGCATACATACATACAAAAATAAAAAGACACATTTATGTAGGTGGACAGGCAAGTGTGTTTTGTCCAGAGAAATAGTTTTGTATGTGATAGTATAGAATAATCAACATAGAGTTGCATATTATATATAATATATGTATATAAAATTTCTTCAGCCATTTTTAAACTTTAATTCCTAAAAGACAACAGGTGAAAAGATGCAATTACAAACAATGATTATGGATCTTCATCTTGCATAAATTTCCCCTGTTTTCTTTGCCCATCTTAATCAGGCGATAATTTGTCTAATTAACATTTTTCATAGGAGGGAAGTAGTCTGTGTGCTTTTTAACACTGCTCCAAAATGCATTGGTAGCAGATATAAGACTATTGCTTGTTATTATAAAGCATCAGCTGTGCATTCATGGGCTGCACAGAAGACAGTCTCCGACTGAAGTCCTCTAGAGTTTCTGTGAAGATTTATGTGATTTTTTTTTTTCTGCAGCTTATGATGTGGCAGAATGACCAATTTATGATGTGGGTGGAACTTTGTTCAGCACATGAAAATGCCTCCGCTCTCCAGATTATGTTCTCCTGTGGTAAGCAGTAATGCTTTCTGCCCTCCATATGGCCACCATGTGCCAGCAGACACCAAACTGGTATGTGGGTTAAATGTAAAATAACCACAAGAGCTCCTGAGTCAATAATTACAAAGCTCCTTTTGATATGGTTAGTGTATCATTATCTGTACTGTGCAATAATAAAATAGAGCTCATGTTGTCCCTCTCTTCTCCTTCACTAGCTGGAGAGTGCATTGCAGAACTATCACACACAACGGATGTTCACAAAATGCTTTTAGGAATTGTCATAGCAGCAGCAAAGAGCACACCAAAATCGCAGTTCTAATTAGACATTAGCTTGAATAAAATGCTGGAGAGGACAAAAAAAAAAGAGGCTTATTCTGTGCATTCACTAAAGACGTGTATCTTGCATCCTTGTCTGAGCTGCTCAGGCTCTAGAGTAGATCAGCTGGTTTGGAGGGCGTCTCAGATGTTAAAGAAGCCTCTCTGTCCATTTAAAGCCTAAATTATCAAGTTTTAGCACTCTGTACTTGTGTGTACAAGGAACACACGGCTCTGTAAACACTGCTAGTTCCCATTTCTATCCAGGTGCAGTTCAAGGCTTGGATGTGAGTTATTTTATAATTTTGGCCTTGCCACAAGTATCTCAAGAATTAGTCCCTGTGGTTTTACCCAGCAGCTGAGATAAACTGGGATTCAGAGGCAAATGCTTCCTGGGTATGCTTAGCTATAGGCTTAGGATGGGTTGTTCTTAGTAAAGAGCTCATGACTATTGCTTTGCTTTGGTGCACTAGGTCCCAACATTTTTGCAAGGGTTTTTTGCAGACTTGAGATTTTTGAGAAGGTAGAATTTAGTGAGAGGGATTTGTTGAACAGGGAGGGATTAAACTGGTTTTTCTCTTACGCTTGGCAAATATGGGTTATTTGGGTTACTTGTCATAGTTCATAATGGTATTTTATGTGTGATTTTGACTGACCTGCTGTGTTAAATGTAAACAAATAGGACATGTCACTCATTTGTCTTCTGAAAATGTCATTCAGAACATTCTAGCTGTCTGGTCCAGGATGGGCTTCCTACTCATCTCCTTGCAACATCTATAAAGCAATAGATGAGCACAAATATGTCTCTATCTGAAAATGTACAAACATTCCCATTAATCAGGAATAGAGAAGTTGGTGCACATATAAAATCCAGTTAGAAAGTAACTTGCATGAACAGCCAATAGGATTTTATGTTTTGTTGCCTATTTGTCATTTATAACAACTGACAGTGTTCCAATGAGCTTTAGCATTTTCCTCCTTATAGTATATGGAGTATATTATTATATCATTAATTATAGTGTATTAATTATTCAGTATGTTGAATTAAATAATAAAGAAAAGTATGTCCGGGGTATACAAAGGAAAGCTATGTGTATATATAGATGTGTACAGGGCAGGGCTCTGAGATTTGCCCTTAGTGCTCTGTAAAGGGCCATCATTTTTTCAATGCTTTTGGTGTTATTTTCTGATCAACAACTTGCAAGGACTCCCTGTGACCAAGGGAGTGAAAGACCTCTCAGTGGCAGCTTCTCCAGCTGTGACTTCCACCTAGGCTGCACACTGTGGGCACTGCAAAACCGACAACGTGACACTTCATTGACAACCACGTCACACATTAGGGGAGGCTGCAGCTCCTCACGCTTTGTATGAACAATTCCAGCTCAGTTTTAATCTTTATTAGGACTGTCAGGCAACACTTGCAAAAAAACCCCAAAAAACAACCAAACAACTTTCTGCTTTACATTGGTAATTTTCTCTTAATTACAGTTTTATTTGTATATTTGTAACTAAAATGCTAGTCATGTCATTTCTACCCTTTTAATTTTTTCCCCAATCTGTTATAAACCAGTCACTGGTTCCCTGACCCAGACAGCTCCCACGGGTATCAAACACCCTCTAAGTACTAGATTTTTGGACTGGCTTTCTGATTTGGCTGACAGACATGCAAAATCACACACAGGGAAACTGCTCCAAACCAGGTTGGCAGAGACTGAAAGCTACTACTATCTGGAGTCTGTCCAGAGATAGATGGGAATTACAGTAATTTAGTAGTCTCAGTCAAGTTCCTGGCTGACCAGTATCTGCATCACAAAGCTGCCACTATACCCTTCACTTGGCAGTAATTAGTACTTTGTTAACAGTCTCCATAGGGAAATGATTAGCAAAAAGCGCAAGAAAGACCAGAGATCGAGTGGTGCAGCCAACAGCTGAATATCCAAAATAGCTACATGCAATATCAGGAATATGTTGAATAAAGAGGAAAACTCACAGTCTTCATATGTTCAAACCCATGGCATCATAGGGGCCACAAAGTCCCGATGGAACAAATCAGGGAACTGGAATAGAGACACAGATACAGATTTTTTTTCTCCAAGAAATTAGACAGAAAAAGGCATTTAGACATGTGTACTTGCTTTCCATTTCAGTGAGAGCAAAGAAGATGGCTTCTTGGCTGCCTTTGAGTGAAAATTAGGAGAGAAAAGACAAAGATGTACGTCTTCTTGGATGTGTTTTGGAGAAAACTAAGTCATGGAGAAGAAGTAATACATGAGGGTCTTTTTCCTTGAGCAACTCATAGAGATGTTCAAGAGTCAACCTTGTCACTACAAGGCACTTCAAATAGCATCATATAATCTGAAAAGCAATAGAGGAGGACACAATTGTCAGAGTCTTGGAATACACTGAGGGCAGGTTTTCCCTTGGAAGGTGTGGTGTGAAGAGACATGTTTGGGGAGACAGCTAAAATGAATTTGTTTCAGCTAATAATGAAGGGTTGCTTTAAAGGGTGGAAGGTAGTCTGGATGAAAGAAAGCAAATATGAAATGACAGACCACTATTTTAGGAATAGCCTTACTATGAAGGATGAACTACATAAGAGCAGATTTCTAAAAATTCATAAGCTGATGTGAAGGCCTCTTGAGAAGATAATTGAAAGGATAAAAGGGTAGGGGACCACTGGTAGATACTGAAAAAAACCCCCATATTAAGGGTTCTTCAATAAGCTGTTCAGATACAAAAGGAAAAGAAAGCACTATTGCAGGTTGATATGGTATTCTAAGGCATTCTTTAGGAAATCAAAGCCCCATAGAAATCCTGGAAAACCAGGACACCTGCCCATGTCTGACTATATATGTAAGGACAAAGCAAAACATTTGGGCATACAAAGAGTTACAAATAATAGGAGGCATAAAATGCAACCAGAAAACATTACCAGAACATAAGATGACAAAAGAAGTACAGCTATATAGCAGAGAGAGCAAATAACAGACTGCACAACAGAGGCCAAAGTATCCATTGTTTCAGTCTTCACTAAAGAAGCTTGTTATGAACAATGCGTAATAAAACTAGTTTAAACAAAAGAATACAGGGTCAGGCCAGGGCAGAGAAGGAACAGTTAGAAATGCTTATCTAAAGCAATATTCAAGGCCTGACCACATTTACCAAGAAGTTCTGAAGGAACAAGTCACAGTAATGTCTGAGCAATTAAAATTTGCCTGGGAGTGTGTTGACCTGAGGAACAAGGGGGCAATTTAGGATAGAATAGAATAGATAGAAGTATAAGTATAAGTATAAGTATAAGTATAAGTATAAGTATAAGTATAAGTATAAGTATAAGTATAATACAATACCTGTCTGTTAAAAAGGCAAAGGAATTATAGAACAGCCAGCCTGTTCTATACACACTGCTGATGCCCAGAAAGAGACTCCAACAACTCTGTGTACCATATACTTACAAACATTTTGAGGAAAAGGTGTTAAAAATTAAAACCAAGTCACACTGAGTCAGACTGATTTCTTTAATTTCCCAGATAACTCACATTCATAGCATTCAATATGCTGTATCTTTATTTTAGCAAGGATTTTGGTATGACCTTTTGTGACATCCAAATCTTAACTTGTTAAGTGCAAGCAAAATTGCTGTCTAGTGGAGTGCACACAGAAAGTTGCCGACACACAGTTTTGTGACACACATGGGTGATAGTTTAAATGCAATCTCACCAGAAGATCTTGTGTATCTGCCTTCTACTTATGGATGATATGGGAACTGGAACAGAGAACAGACCTAAAAAAATTGCAGGTGAGAGTGAGGAATAGGGATGGGAGAGATTTCAGGTACTTGGGAGACCAGGATCTGAATTCAAAATAGTCTTCACTCCAAATTTAACAAATGGAGTTCAGTAAAAACATATCTAAAGAATTATTCTTGGGAAGGGGAAAACAAATGAATACTTAAACAACAGGGAATGAATGCAGTATTTTCAGAGGTATTGGGGGGGGGAAGTCAAAATTATGATAGATTTCAAACTCAGTGAACTAATAACACGGTACTGTTACATGAATTAGGAGCTAGACTGTGAGTAAGAAATGGGGATTGGGAAGTTTCAGCAGACATCCCAGCCATACTAAAAAACACAGGTGAATTAGAGAGAAGTAGACGGAATCAACAAAAGTGAAAGGAACATACAAAGAATGGTGGGAGAGACTGAGATGCCTCCTTCTCCAGGGGAATGACAAGGGGCACGACATCAGATTTCCAGTGCATAAGCTTGTCACAGGGAGGGTGGTGGTCCACTGGAAGTTGGTAGGACAAAAAGAAGTGAGTTTTGTTGGCAGCAAAGCAGATTTGGCTCTTATAATGCGGACAAAATCCTATCTGTGAAGCCATTTGGGCAAACACATTAATGAAGGCTGAGGAGTTCTCCCTCTCAGGAAAAGGATTGTGTTTTGGATATGTGTAGCAGCAAGAAGCCTACAATAAAACAATCCAGTGTAAACCAAATTTTCTTTTGGAACCAGGCATCACACCCTGACTTCCCTAGCTAATGGAAGGATTACTGGTAGCCTGTCTCACATGTTTACTCAACACTGTAATTATTATTACCTACAGACTCACTGAGTTCTGATTTGCCCTCCACTGACTGATTGGTATCCTAGTAACACTTTTTTCTTTTTTTTTTAATATCAGTTATTTTTATCTTTGGATGATTTGTCAAAGCAAAGGCTGAGGACCTTTCATGCTGTGTAAAGTCTATGTTTTACCAAGACAGATAGTCTTTGTCGTGCTCTTCAGGAGATCTTGGATCATACAACTTGTTATTCCAGTTCAGACCAGTCGCTTTACCCTACTTTCCTTCTCCACAGTGGCTGTTGCCTTCACAGTATGTTCTTAATGAACGTAGAAATCAGAGAACAAGAAAGATTGCTTCAGCTCAATTTTGCTTCCACTCCAAACCAATCTCACTCCCTCCCCAGGTACTCAATACAGTTAGGCCAGGCCAAACAATTTGAGTCTTAATTAGAAAATTATCGTTAGTCAAAGAACATGATGATATCTTCCCATACGCATGTACCATGATATAAAAATGCCGCCATTTCCAAGGGCCATGACTCCCTAAATCCACCTTTGTCTTAGGGAAAGAGGAGCACTAGTTCTGCAGTGTCCCAGACCCCCTCTGAATACCACTGTCTAGCACTTTTTATGGTAAGAATTTGCTGCCTGG
>WEIT01018888.1:8952-50410 GCA_013389985.1 Dryoscopus gambensis | reverse complement strand
ATGCCTTACATATTCCTTTGACTGTTATCTGCTTCCCTCCACCAAAACATTATAATTTTTCTTTACCCCAGGACAAGAACATTTCCTAATCTTTATTTTGGCCCCTAAACACAGATAAAATTTGACTTGAGCAAGGGAGGATTTATCAGTTGTTAGAACCATATAATCAATAATTTTCAAAGGGAAAATGTTGATATCTGGACACTTGCCTAGCACCATTCTCTGGGAAGGAGGAAATTTGTAGACAATCTTTGAGGGCTGGAGCACACATCTGTCTTTGCACTAAGGAAACTGGTGAATAATGATTCAATCCAGTATTTTCATTTTGACATTAGTAAAAAAATTAAAATTTGCTCAGGGTTAAATTCTGATTCTTGTCATGCCAGTGGTGAAACGTCTCTGAGCTCTGTTTGGATCAGAGCTTCACCTGTGGCATATCACAAGAGTGAGTTACCTCTCAATCTGTTGTTTCCTGCAAACTGCCCAGATAAAAGGATATTATTCATTTAATGTATATTCTTAACATAGGGGTGTCAGAGACTGCAACTTATAGCCAGAGAATGAAAAGAGGAGGAAAACTTGACTACAAATTAGATATAAGAGGAGTCAGTTTCGTGGGAGTGAAATAATCCTGCTGAATGTGGAGATATTGCTGATGCCTGTGCAGCTTTTTTTTTCAACAGGAGATGCAGCAGAAAAAGAGCAAAGGTAAGTTGCCCAAGTATGTCCACTTCAAACTTTGCAGTGGATCATGGTACACTGGTCACTATTATCTCTATACTCAGAAAGCAAATGTACTTAGCACAGTCTGATTCACGTTTTGCTTCAACTGAATGACACCAGAAGCCTAGTGTCTGCAAACCTGTGGTCAAGAGAGGAACCAACATTGGAAAAAATATATCATTTTCCCAGTTCTTTACTAACCATGCAGTGTAATCTGACCACAGAAGGATGAAAAAGTTTATATGATGTGTCATCATCGGAGGAAGACATAATTTGCATTGCGTAACAGAGACGTTCCCTGACACTAAATAGCTACGTGTGGTTTTTTCCCTGGGCACCACAAAGGGAGAGACATGACTGTCTCAAAAGGAGGCTAAAAGAGATAATGGGGTCAGCCAAAATTAAATTCCCAGAAAAGTACTGGAATTATTTACAAGCAGCTACAATTAAAAAGTGAGATAAATAATAGCTGCCAACGATTTGTTAAGGACAAATAGGACCAAAGCAACTCAATTTTTGGTGGGGAGTAAGCCATGTGAATAGGGAGAAGGAATATCTCATGGCTTTAGTAAAAACTCCCTAGAAAGGCCAGTTAAGTAAATTAAAAAGAAAACCCACAAACAAAACCAAACAACAAACAAACAAGACAAAACAGAAAAATAAAAACCACCAACTAAAAAGAAGACAACAAAAAAACCTCGCCAAAGGGTGGGGACACAACTGGCCAGAAAATTACGCAGGAAGTATTTACTAGCTCTTCAGAGGGTCTTAAGGTACTTTTCATTGTTTTTATTTGCGAGGTGGAAAACTGTGCATGCATTAATATTTTAGATGCACACCTGAAAGGCAGGAAGGAAGGAGAAGAACTGTAAAGGATCTCAGCAAACTAAAGAAATTACCTAGAAATAAGATGGAATCAAATAACAAGAATTTGCAACTGCAAAATGATTAAGGCAATAATGATTAACTGCACAAAGAAAGGATAAGGATTAACTGGGTAGGGAAGAATTCTGCAGAAAAGGCTTGTTGTAGATCACAAGTTGAATAGGAGTCAACAAGGACCCATGGTTATGGAAAAGATAAATATTACAGTGGGATGGATAAAGAGAATTATTGTCTGTAAGACATATATTCCACTCTACTCAGCATTAATAAAGCCTCAGCTGGAGGTCTGTGTTCAGTTTTAGGAAATGCATTTCAAGAAAGGTATAGACCTATGGAGAAGAATTCGGTTTGGAGATCTTAAAATTGGGGTTGTTTCATCTAGAGAAAAAAAACCCCTGAAGAACAATTACCAGCCATGAAGTATTTTATAGAATACTACAAAAATGAATGGGATGATCTGTTTCCCATGTCCATGTAGGACAGGACAAGCAATAACGGGCTTAAAATGAAGGAAGAATTGAGCTAAACATTAGAAAAAAGTTTTTCCAACTCTAAGGGTAGCTAAGTACTGAGCTGGAAGCTTTTAAGACTCATTTATGCAAACCACTGAGGCACCGGGATAAGAACTAGATGGTTTTCACAGGTCCCTACAAGCCTTATTGTCTGTGATGCTGTGTTCATTTAGAAATGCCTGAGCTATTGAGGTAATAGATATTATCAATACCTTGTAAAAAATTCAAATAGTTCATACTCATATGAAAACAGTGTGTTCCAACATCTGGTTTTGAAATAGCTGCCATAATAAATTTCACCTACTAGTGAAGTGATCACACACATTCCCTTTGCCATACCAAGTAGCATTTTTTCAATATTATTTTCCAAGCCTTCATTTATGTCTGTATCTTCTGAAAGGAGCTCACTTTCTAAAACCTGCAGATGCTTTCATTTTCCTAACAGTTATGAAGAAACCCCATTGAGACCCATTTAGTTTTAGTATGACAGAAAAAGCTAGAAATCTTTGCCTGCTACTTTAAGAAGGAAGTGGCTCATTATCTGAGGATAAATACAATGTAATACTGTACATATATAAATACTTATATATAATATATACAGTAATATTGCATACTTACATATGCAATAATACTGCAGCAGGCAGTGAAGAGAAGGACGTTTATATTTCATATTATCTGTGCCATCCCTTGCTAAGGCAAGCCTATTTTTTACAAAGCATTTTATAGCAGTTTTTAATGATTGCTACATATAATGAATGGTTGCATATGGCTGGAGGGTAACATTAGCTCGACACACAGGGTGATGTGAGCAGCCCTTTCATGTTTTATGGGTTGCCTGTCATGCTGTTGCTCTTATATAGTTCTTTGAACAGAGTATATAACGTACATATGCCAAAAAGAAGCTATGTAGTCATTCCAAAAGAGCAAGGGGAAGGGCAGGAAGGAAATACCTGCCTGTTAGATATATCAGAGGAAAATCACTTCATTAACATTGTATTCAAAGGCTAAAGGATGTTTGCAGCCAGCTATCTCTGAACTCTTGAAAAGTAACTCACACTAATGCCCCAGCATAAATGGAAGTGAGGATCCTCTCTGCCAGCACTCCTGGTCTTTCCCGTTACCCACATCAGCCTCAAACAGGTGTAAATCAGTGTCCACAGATAATCCTGATTTCTATCAGTGTGGAGAAACAATCTGGACCATTCTTCTCTTATAAGTCTAGCAGATCTAGTGATTGTCTGTAAGTATTATGAGGTACCTATAATACTCTCACAGAAATGCCAGGCTGTAGGGTTCTATAAGCAGTTAATTTGGTTTATGTTTCACAATCTGCAGTGGAAGAAAAGGAGCACTAACAGCATGAGAGATGTTTTTCTTTGTGTGTCTGTATACACAGGTACTGGGCCATCTTCAGACCCTTACAGCTACCTAACACAGTCACCATCACTGCCGTGAGAGCTGAGTTCAAGGGAGCAAGGGGTGGGAAAACCCTATGTACACCTGCCAGACTTGCCTTCCCTGCCCAGACTGGCTGAACTTCATCCTACATCCTTACCTTTGTCACCAGCTTACCTGATGCACTTTCTGCAGGAGCAGCAGGTCCTTTCTGCTGTGACAGCAGTGTGGGATAACACAGATACAGCCCAGCAGCAGCATCAGCTCCTACCTCTCCCTTCACCACTGCCACTTTCTGTGGGTCCTGTGCTGCACCCTCCCCATGGCACTACAACTGCCCCTAAAATTGGGCTGGGGAACTCACCTGGGTTAAAAATAACCTTTTCTTTTGCTGAGTTATTTTTAACTTGGATCAGTTCCCCGATCCGGGTCACCATGTAGCTGCATGAATAGTTGTGCCAGGATGTGCTAGCATATTTGCAGAGTGGAAAAAAATTGATAGAGGATGGAAGGAGGGAGTTTGATTGTAGGGAGAAACTACTAGGAGCCTTCCCAGAGCTTTTGAGCAGGCACATTCTGCGTCTTCACCCAGGGTAACTAGTGAGAACGGGGCCCGAAAGGCTTTGTGCTGCATGATGAAGACACCTGGACAGTATCCACGCTGCAGTGTTTTGTGTTGTTATTGTGGTTTGGGAAAGCTGGATGGCAGGACCTCTAACGCCATCAGGAATTTGGACAAAGTTCCTTTGTCACCAGCTTTATCAGCTGCTTTGTTCATGTGGTGCATATGGGCTTCATAAAGAGCTGGTCACGTGCCAGTTTGCAGTGTGATTTTGTGAACTTTACAGAGCATGTGTATAACTGATATCCTCTATAGTATCAAATATCAGACGTTAGAAGCTGCAACTCAAGTTTAAGTGTGTAAGGTAACAGTTTAGATTAGATGAAAATGGAATTGCCCCACAGGTGGGTTAGGTACTTATGAGCTGAGCACAGGAGAGCTTGCTCTTCAGTTTTCCAGGCTGAAACAAGGCTGACATGGGTAGTTGTCTGTGTAGTCCAGAGCAGGGCATGTGAGCTAGCCCATGTGGCAAGTGGAATATTTTGAGACAGTGTCAGTAGTAAATATGAACCAGGGAGTTGCATGCAAAGTAAATGAGGGAGACAGAAAGAAAAATCAACTGCTTGTGCACGTGCAGGTGTTGGTAAATATAAGTCAGGCCATCCAGGTCTGGTACAGCAGCAGGGAAATTACTGCCCAGGAGGGGAGAGTCCAAGGCATAGAAGCAACACGAGTGACCCACTCCCAGACCGGCCTTCCACAAACCCTCAGACATCAGGGTGCTGCTGGGAGATAGCAGCCCCAATTCTGACAGAAAAAATACCTCAAGTCTTCCAAGTAAAATGGAATAAGCAGTTGCCAAGATATCCACTTTTCACACTTTGACTGGAATCATATTTCACACCTGCCCTACCTACAGCCTTTTGTTTCTGATCTCATAACTAAAGCTCTTGCCATAACTTTTGCTGAATAAACCATTTCATTCTTCTGCCATTGTTTGGTGCTGCAAAGTGAGACAAAATAAAGATGCTGCTACAGAAGTACCAGAGTCATATATAGTGATATAGCATCACCCCAAGGGGTCTGCTTCTCCAGACACGTTCAGGGCCAGGCACTTCTTACCGCATGCTGTGTTTTGGAAAGAAGTTCTTGCTGCCAAGTATGTCCTTTACCCCACCCCATTTCTTTCTACTGCAGAAAAATGAAATACCAAACATAACTGCAGGCAAATCCCCAAACTTCCAAGAAGCAAACTCTGAAATATGTGATCTCAACAGAAATTGGAAATCGGAATGGTATTCGAATGAGGTCGTACTGGAAATTTGTCTTCTTGGAAGTGGTCCTGTGGCAACATTGTAGAATAAACGTTGTAAGTTCTCCCCCTTTCTGAAAGGTGTCTAGCAAGGACGCAGTAAAGAGATGCATTTTTCATTGATTGTGTATTTTGAAGTAAAATTTTAAAAGCTTAAATTGTGCTGCCAGGTGCTTATAAGGAAGAGCCATCTGAAGATTTTAATAGGATTTAGATGAAGGTATGCTTCAGACAGGTCTCAGAAGCCCATGGCTAAGCATCTCTCAAAATGTCACTGCTCAAGGGTGCCAGAATGAGCCCTTAGCAAGGTCAGCCATGTTCCTGACTTCTTTTGCTCCAGAAGCCTCTCCAGCATATCAGGACACTGTGATCAGCACGATGGCAGTTCACACAGTGGGGACCATATTGCTAATCTCCCCATTTTGCAGAATAAATGTGTTCTGTGGAGTATTTTCTGCTCTGAATCAGGATGTTTGGGAGTTTAGATCAAATGTTCTTACCGAGAGAGTCAGCCAGCTAATCTCCATGCCAGGAAATGAAGCCATCTGATGTCCCGAGGTGAAGCTATAGGAGGCTGTATGAGTCCAGAACAAGTTGAAATCTGTTTTCTAAATAAATCTTCATTGGTTTGGAGTGTCTATTTTCTACCACAATCAGTATTGCCTTCTTTTTATTTTCAGGCCTTGTCAAGGGGACAAATGCAGAATCTGCTACTTACAGGTATGATTTTACAGATTTGTAAACAGCCTTTCTAGGGCTGTTTGCAGAAAAAATCTGAATGCTGTCTGAAAGAGAGAGAGTAACACTTTGTACTGGCAAGCTGTAATTTTCTATTCTGCCTCTGAATCTTGTACATTGCAATACTGCAAATAAAGATCCTGGAAGCTGAGAGAAGCATATACTGTTTGTTTCGCTCTACTGGCAATGATATTAACCTCAAACAAATGAAAAGTTTCAGCTAGAGAAGTCTTTAAAAATTTTATTTGTGTCATTAGCACAATAGATCTCTGTCCTCCAATCTCCTGGAGGATGAGGGAAGTCCAGAAATAAAAATCCGCTCTTTATTTTGATGATGTTCTGAAAAGAGTACCTCCATAAAATGACCTGCTGGCACAGACAACTTGTGCTTCCCAGTCACTGTCCAAAGGACTTCTATTCTCCCACTGACTACGGATCTTAGTGTGAAGACAAACGACACGATTAGATCAAATCTGATTGCTGCTGGTGCCAAAATGGGAAGAAGATCCTGTTCCGTCTTCTCAGTTCTGCTGCTGGCTCCAGTTTTCCTGTCCACTTACCTTTGTGCCAGGTCTGGCATGCAGCAGAACCAGCCATAGATCTTCTCAGCTCAGGAGCCCAGGAGAAAATTAAAGCCATCAGAAAACTGTGCATAGCCATGTGCCAGCTTTGTGAGCTGAACTAGTCCGGCCCAGTGAGTTGCAGAGTTAAGTCCTGTGACATTACATCAAGATGATATAGATATATAAGAGCAGTAAGGTCACCTGCTTTCAATTTTTCCTAGGAAGCTTGAATAATTTTGGAGGAATTTGGACAATTTAAAGTAGCAGGATGTAGTTCCCCTCTATCATGTGAAGCTTCCTGGAGTCCAATAGGGAATTTCTGTGCTCAGGAGCCAATTGCTCGGGGTAAAGATGCCAAGGAAAGATGCTGAATTCCCAAGCCATGGTTTGTATAAGGGCTCTGCATGCATGACTTGCACTGGCACAGATACCACAACAGCTAAATTTGTTCAAAGCAGAGTGAAAAGCAGGGACTTCTGGTGATATTAGAATACTGACTCAGCAGTTAAGAAGTCCAGTTAAGGGCCAAGGAAACAGCAAATGTTTTGCTGACTGTTCAGTCCCCACTACCCAACTGCAGGATGCAGGGATGAGGCATCTCAGCAACAAGGAGCACGGACAGTAAGTTCAGGTCTTCTCTGCCTCGCTCCAGACACAACTCATGGGATTGTGTTCAAAGACTACATGAGTGACAGCAGCACCATTTTGGGGTCTCAACCATCTTTGTATGGAGAAACTGGGAGGATTTATAGACTCTGCACTAAAAGGCCTGGAAAGGAAGACCTCTGTCTTTTTTGTCTTTGAAGTTTACACTCTTTCTTCCTCTTATCACTAGAAGTTTTACCAGAGCAGAGAATGAATTTCACCATCAAAACATTAGACAGCTGTGTAAAATAAGAAGTATTTTTCTAAAGAGGAAGCTCAAATGTTTCTGCCCAAGGCAATTCAGGATCAAAAGAAGGACACATTGATTTCTCAAATAAAAGCATTTTCAAATGAGAGTCCCTCACTCTTTGGAGTTTTTTAGAAAATGATTTGCAGATGGCACATATCTCCCTGGTGTGACTTTTTCCAGACACAGGGAGCATTTAGCACATCCACAGCTTGGAGGCAACACAGCTTGAACATTTATGTGCCGATTTAGTATATGAACATATTACTGTGAGTGCCTCCTAGGTAAATAACAGAAGTTTCCTTATGAAATGATCAAAGGAAATGCTAACAAAACCCTTCCACTGGCACAATACAAAGTACCTGTTTATCAGCTATCTGCAATTATTTACACAAGAAGGTCTCGCAGAGCCCAAGAAAGCATACGGTGCCAGCTGTGACGCATGGCCACATGCACCTGGAGCTGAGGGCAAGGGGAGGAGCCCAGCCTTTGGACACAAACCTACATGAATGATATTGGTCTTGTTCTGGGAATGCAGCTCAATGGAAAAGCCTGTTTCAAGTGCACTGGTCCATATAGATCAATAGCAAAATGTGCAGAATTGGCGAAATATTCAAAGAAGCACGCCTTTAAAAAATACAGGCAAAATCTTTACATCCAAACTACAGCTTCCAGATGTTTATCAAAACACCTAGAAATTATTACTATGATGACTATGGTATTTCTTCACTTGGCTCCATGTGCTGTCTTTATCAGCTGTGTTCTCACTAAGAATTATATCCATAACTTCTGCTCAGTTTAACCAGCGAAAGATACACGTGTGAAAAGAAGAGATAGATAAATCTTGAAGTTAACCATGACCAAATCCTGTCAAATGTAAAACTAAGTTTGTTTTACTAAGAATTCTTAAATAATAACATTGTCTTAAAGATGTATCTTTGCCTTAAAAAATGACTTATGAAAGGGCACTGGAAAATTTTTTGTAATTTGTGCATGCATATTAAATGGATCCCAATAACACACACACAAACACATGCAGTGGTTGGAGGAGTTCTGTAAATGACTGTGACATAAGGAGACATTTAACAGCAGCAAGCTGAAAATGGCATATCTTAAAAAGTGCCTCTTCATATTTTGGGATGCTGGATCAGTACTAATGCAACAGGAGGAAGGCTGCCTGCTGAACCAGCAACAAGACCTTCTCTGCACTGAAAATTGGGGTTTCACTCGGGGATCTCTCTTTGTGTTAACTTTCTGTAGGGCATTTCTCAGAAACAAGGTTGCAGTCTCAAGGGCATCATGACATTCGTGTGTATGCACTTCAGACTGCTCCAGCAAGAACATATGCCTGTGCTTTTGGGGAAGGATGTGTTCTTCATTTCAGTGTGAAAGCCCTTATCAGTGTTCTAGAGTGTGGGGAGGCTCAGGAGACTGTTTGGCAGGAGAAGTATATAGAAAAAAATAATACCACAACCTCTAGAGAAAGGAAATCTATGACAGGTGGGTTAGGTACAAATATCTGAACAGTGCACCACTAAATGATTAAGAAAACCTTAGCAGTGCTGTCTCAGTGCACAAAATTAGTAGGAACCCAATTAAAAGCCCAGTACTGTTAGCAGGGAAGTGCCAACTGAGTTTGTGAATTCTGAATCAGGACAACTTTTTGAATGAAAGAGGGGTTGTAGCTGGATAAGCCAGAAAAAAAAAAATGTGCTGGCAGAAAATTCTTTTCACCATCAGTAATGAATTTGTTGACAGATATTATGTAGACCTGGATACAGACACTGCCTGTACATGAACGATTTAACCAAAAATTACAACATACATCCTTTCAGAAGATTATATGACAAAAATAAACATATCAGTAAGAATGTCTCTGAGCTCCACAATTTATCATGTTTCAAAGGAGTCTTATACTAAGAAAACTTACAGCTGAAAATTTCATGGTTGTGCTCTCATAGGCTTAGTCTGAACCAAGAGTAACATAAGCTCTGTTATATCTGAAAAAACAGCTTTAAGCAGCAAAGCAAAATAATTATTTGCCTAGTTTCTCCACCATGTAAGGCAGTTGCAAAGATTTATAGACCAATCCTGCAGGCTGGTTTCTTTTTAATTTAAACTACAGCTACCAATGAAGGGGAAGTATTTCAACAAAAGAGAACGTAATTTGAGACTATATTTGAAAAAACAATTCAGAGTTTACAGAAAGAAGTAACGTTGAAAAATGACCTGGGGGTTGTAACTATACACGATTGTTCTTATAGGAGCTTACAGTTGGAAAGTGTCCGGCCCAACCTGTTTCTCCTGAATGCAAATTCTTCACTGACGCAGCGGAACCATGTTGTACGATGTCCGTGCTGGAAGGGGATGGGCAGCAGCAACCTCAGAGCTGGCTTTGCACACTGAAGGAATGGGCGTCTGGCAACTCTGCGAGCAAAGTTAAAATCCCTGACTGGTCAAATGCCCCTTTTGTGTCCAAAGCAGTGAGTAGAGTGCAGAGATCAGGAAAGACAGAAATTGTAGTTTCAGCACTGAAGTAACTCTGCGTCTGGGGAAATGGGCTGGTCTCTTGTTACTCTTGTCTAATTCTGCTGGGTTTGCTACTTCTGTGGACAAAGTGCAGTGAAAAGACAGGAAAGAGGAAGACAATACATCACTTTACCTTTTTGCTTCTGTTGTTCATTTCATCTTTTCTTATTTAACACATGAAGTGCATAATACTGGTCCTTCTTGTTCCACTTTGAATCATCTTCTATTGCATCTGACAGGCACCTGGTTTCAGAAGAGTTTGCTCTTCCAGTCATACTCTTGAGACGGGTATGAGCTCACATACATGGTCTTACACACCCAGTGTTTGCTTTGGAGAGTCAGTTCTAAAATGAAGTACGTCTTTGGACCTGCTTTCCTGAGCTCTGTGTGAGTCAGTGGTCACTCCCCACTAAAGGTATGTTTGGCTATCATTGCAAATGTAAACACCACAATTCAGGGAGATCTTGTTACAAAGCCTATAGCCTCTGGGGACATTTAGTTTACCATAATAAGCAAGATCTTTGCCTGACAATGCTGAAGTTAATTTTAGCCAATTGCTGTTTCCATAAAGCTACAGTTTAGGTTCTAAATCACGGGCTCTGTCCCAGCAGTCACAATGAAAATCAAGAAGTGTTTTATTTCTAGAGCTGAAGTAAAATTTACCACAATAGAACTCCATATTGCAACTTTGTAGTCTATTATCATCTTTCTTAGTCAGAGTGAAGTTAGACATTCCCAGCCTGTATTTACGATCAAGGATGCTTCAGAATAATGTACATAAATCGAGTTTTATTGATCATTGAACATCTGCTGGCACTTAAGTATGTTAAAACCTAAGCATGAACAAAAGCTTTGCAAGTTTGCATTTTTTGATGCTTATAAAATTATAATTTATAATCAAGTACACTATGTTATGTTTTCTTTATCACCTTCATAAAGATAAAGTAATGTAAGCAGGGGCTTGGATTACAAGACCATTACAAGATTGCAAAGACTCAGGGTTTTATGATTTATGGAAGAAAAATTCCATTATTTTTCCCTTAAATCTGACACAAGTTAACAGCATTTTGCCTGCTGTGGTAGAGGGTATGTGCCAAATTATGATTATTGCAAACAAAATTGGAAGTGCTATAAAATAATATTTCCTTATGCTGCATCCACTGCCAAAGGTGATGAGCAAATGGCTTTGTCCAACTTCCTGATCATACAGTTTTCACCCATCCTGTCCAACACTGACTAATATAGAACACGTGCCAGTGCTGATGCAGACCCTTCTTAAAGTATGTGCACTTCACACACAACTCTCGTGGATGCTCGGATCCTCCCGTGTAAGTACAGCTTGAGCAAGGAGTCAGGAGGGGAAGTGTAGCACTGGAGAGAAATAAAACAACAGAGCATGCAACCCTTGCAGGTGTGGATTCAAGAAAAGCCACTGCACATCAGGTGTGTGTTGGGAAACTACGTTCTTGTATGGAAATGTGGGTCATAGGAACTGAAAGCAACTCAGAAGAAAGAGCCGTTGTCTCATTTCCCAGAGTTACCAAGCCTCTTTCATGTGGCCCAACCTTTTCTCTTTATTTCCCAAGTCAAACATGAGCTGAACCAAATATGCTAGCAGCATGTCCAGCCATGGAAGCAGTAAAGCTGGCCACTCTTGAGTTTACAGACCTGCTCCTCCGCTGGCATAGGTCTGAGAAGCTCCAGGTTTGAGCAAGAGGACCTCTGAACTTTGTGGTGAACACAGGTTTTGCTAGGTAAGGATTACCTAGAAATTCAGAGCATGCTGGAAGGTGTGACTGCAAAGGCTCCGAGAATATCACAGTTTCATAGGGATTTTGAGGTACCTGAAATGAAGAAAGAACAGCTTTCTGTTCAAGACAGATTTTGTAAGAAGTGGTGGTCTATAATGAGTATCACACTTAGCTAGCTAAATCAGACTTTAAAACACTTGGGTAAGATGATTTTTCATGGGTAACAATTAAAAATCATCCATCCTTAAACCTTAGAATGTCAAATAACTGTGGAAACCTACTACATGCTGTTGCCCATCTTTTAATGAGAAAATCACCCTTTAATTGCCATCATGACAATGCTAAGAAGTTCCCAGGGTAGAGCCTCTCTCTTTCCTGCCCCCACATGGGTCCAGTGCCTAATCATTACTGCTCAGGAAGGAAATGCTGCAGATCTAAATACTACAGACCAAGACAAGGAGGTTAAACACAGCATCTTGACTCCTGCCCAGCCAACTCGTACACCGCGGTTAGGGACTGTGACACTGAGAGGTCTCACTAGAGGGCAGCCAATAAAACCTCTAGCAACAAAATTCCAGGAGCTAAATGCCACTCTCTTGTTTTTTGAAAAAAATTTGAAATTACTGCCAGTAACTGTTCGTGCTGTGTTTTGTTTTTCTCCCAAGTAGCGTTGCAGAGGAGGATCTGCTTACTGCTTTATCTCCATGGGACTCCTCAGGCCTGATGGAGGTGGAACATCTTTGTGAAGCTTTGAAAAATCATGAAGGTGAGACAGCACTTGATGCAGAACAGGGTGATTGTGACTATCCCTGCCCTTGCTTCTTTCCCTTGACTCCTTAAGGGAAGTTATCACAACTTAAAGCAAAATATACATAGTGTGATATGTAGTGCACTCTGAGTTGCTTGCCATAAAATTACTACTGAAGTAGTTATTGAGGTTCAAATGTACTACAGCATTTTTTTATTTCTGTAGTCCTTGTAATAAACTCAATCCTCAGTGCCTCAAGATCCTCTCTCACCTCTGTTTTCATAAATACTGCCCAGTACCTGTCCTATCCTGTAACACCAAAAAAAAAAAAAGTATGCTATATACTTTCCAGAGAAACACAAGAACAAGATCTCAAGAGCTTCCAAGGTAAATACATTCTGTGAATTCCATACATTCATCATGTAGTTTTTATTAGGCCAAAAAATTTTTTACAAGCTTTTGTGTGGTTCTGAGCTGAGATACATTTTCTATCCCTATAGAAACNAAATAGTCCTTTAAAGCATAAATTGTTTCAAAAATAAATATCACTTGATGTTTATAAAATGCATTCCTCTGGCTGTGACTGCTAAGAATTCCGTTTGATGCAGGAGTCCATATTTTAAACAATTCTGACTTCCCTTAAGGTGACCAAATGTATATCAGGATCTACTGTAATTTCCTAAATCTGATCCTGGTTTATGCTACATACTCACACCCCCCATTTTCTTCATATGAAAAGACGGACCAAAAAATGCTAAGCTGCAGTTTGATAAGTAAAGTTTCATCAGAAAAATCTTCTGGATGAAATTGAATTTATTGTAGAAGTTTCCATTTCCCATAAACACAGTAAACAGTATTTGTTTTTCAGTATCAATTAATAAAGCTGAATGAGCAATTATACACAAATCTGCTTTTCATGGTGTATAACAGCTGCACTGAGTTTAAAATTTCACCAGATATATTAATCATCCAAACATAGTTAACATTTTTTGTTCATGAGGGTAGCAACTTGAGTCTTTGTTTCTTAATCAATTAAGAATGCTCCATTTTTTGTTGTGCATGTGTGTGTTGCACACACAATTCAATCAAAATTGATTCTGCCTGTGATTACAAGGGTCTTGTAACATTGTCTCTGCTCCCTGTTTGACTGATCCTATCTCATCCATCAGGAGAATAGCCTGAAGATACTATCAATCCAGTAGTTTATGAAGTAGAAACAAATTATACACACTCAGAGATTTCATAAAATATTAGATTGTTTTCCTCTTTCTCTTTTCCACAGACTTTTTGCAAACTATCCCTCATAGACCAGAAAATGGTAAGATATATTGGTTAGGAGGGGAGTTTAATTCAATTCTTACTCATTGCATTCACACAAAATAATTAAATGCACATGCAGAGTCTGGTTTTAAGGGATCCAGTCAGGCCTTTATCTGATTCACCTAAAGGTCTCCTTGATAGTGAATTGGCAATGAATTTCAAAAGCCTCCTTGCTACCTCACACCAAGCAGTTTTCCACCCAGAGGAAGGATTGAGCGAGGCAGAGTTAAGATTGTTCATGGAATACATAGTGTGATACTTTGGGAACTTTTAAAAGATCTTGAAAAGCTGAGGTCAACAGCATGTGGATTTTTTAATGTACATTTGCAAATATTAAGGTTTTTTATCAGCTGCATTATCACGTGGTATATGAGAGACTCTACCATATGTTTAGTAGAAAGCAGAATGTAAAGAACTGCTGCTTTGCATTTGGTTGCTTTTGTTCTTTAAAAGACAAGGGTAATGCAGAGCCTACCAAAGTGTCTCCAGCTGTGCCTGTGGCAGTAGCCCGGCGGGGCACCACTGAGCAGTTTAAAACCCCAGCCGCCTGCCTGGCTCCATCCCTCAGCTGCCCAGCCGTGCAGAGCTTACGGCTTGCTTTCAGGATTAGCTGTACCTACAAATTTGGGGATTTTTTTACAAATTATTATTGCCATAGTAATATTGCACTCTGCGACTGCAGCAGTAACAGTTGCAATTCATCACATCCAGTTCCTCCTTCTCCCCTTTTCTTGACCTCGCCTCGCTAAGGCATGAGAATCCTATGGGGAATGGCAGTCCAGGCCAAGGGAATCCTCACCAGTGTCCAAGGGCTGGAGCTAAAAATCAAACACAGTAGCCTTGACTCCACAGCTCTACATCTGGAAACATTGGTATGTGATCTCAGAAGAGGAGCCTTCCTGGCTTGTCTGGAGCTCCAGGTGATGCTACCTCCCAGCTCTCCAGCAGAAGGAGGAATGGCTCTCTGCTAAGCATGTGTCATTAACTCGGAACACACGCTTCCCTTTATTTAAACCAGATGGATGCATTTCATATTCTTATTAGTTTTCATACAGCTGAGACCACCATAAGTGCTTGCTCTGCATCTTTATGTGTTTTAGTTTCCTGAAGCAATTTTCTCTTATGTTTCAGTTAAGTACAGGCTCCACCAAAGGCATTATTAATTACAGACGTGGGTTGCCTTATGCGGTATGATGTGTTCCCTCCGCACATTCACTTAAATGTCTGTTGTGAAACAGTCACACAGATACTGGCATTTCATCTATAAACTGCCTGAAATAGAAGCCTTTATAATTAAACATTGATTAAAGCTTAAATTCTGTGATGAAAATACTCAGTTTAGGAACAATGTTTTCCACACCCAGTAGGTGCTTCATAACATACTGAAGACCTGCATGTTCATTTCATGGAGAATACTCACATGCCTTTAGTTAGGCGTGCACTAAAGTACTTTGCTATGTCATGGTAAGCAAATACCTTCTTGGAGAGCAGTGGTAGGTGGTGAAATCCCAGTTACTAGGGTCCATCTCTGTGTTTATGGAACAGCCTGCTGAGTCCAGTCAACAACAATGACAACTGGATCGACACTACCAATTCACTGGTGCAGAAACCTTTGAATCCCTATAAAATGCTTATTTTAAGCAAGTTCACCTTCCTGTTGGCTTTAAACAAATAATACATAGATGAAAATATGTGCAATTTGTTACTCGTTCATTTATTGCAATTTTTCAAACGATTGTTTTCACTAGTGGTCTGCATTACTTTTCAGATATCTGTGCTAATCTGAATGGGGAAAGTGATGGAAGAGTGAGAATGCAGAACACACTCATAATAAGAGTAGGCATGACGTAAACTCAAAGGTACGACATTACTTTCAGGGGTGCCTAAAACTTTTCCTTTTTGCCAGTCTGCAACAATTACTCACTTTTAATTAAGACAGAGTGTGTGTCAGTGGTTAATAGTATTATTAACCACTAATTCTTGAACAGACAGTGAAGATGTAAACTGGTGAAGAATTAAGTTGAGGGAGGACTAAAGGCAGTGCAGTTCAGACTCCTGATTGCTTCTCACCATTGCACAGTGACTGCTCTGATCAGATTGATTTTTTCCTCCGGTGGAATTAATGAGACGAAGTGCAAAGAACTAAAGAATTTGGCCCAAGAGACTTTTAAAAGCCTGCCAGTCTAAAGTCCCAGTCACAGTCTATAATGTGACCACATCTTCACAGACCACTTAACTCTACTCCGACACAAATAGAGCTGTTGTCACAAATGCTGTCTGTAATAAAATAGTTGTTTATCATTGATACACATTTTAAAGCAATCCCAGATTATTGTTCACTTACTAGCACTAGATTATTGTCACTAGGTTACAGTGCTGTGAGTGTCTCTGATGCAGCATAGCAAGCAAAATCTATGGAGCTGCCTCCCTCAAGTGCCTAAAATAAGTACCAAGTGTGAAGGTTTCTGAGATGTCCGGTGGAGACAGGAGGTGAAATAGCACATTTAAGCTAGGGTCCTGCTCTCACTCATCTTCATGGACAATTAAATCCATCAATTAAACAGTGTCTAGCCTTTTAACATCAGTGCCCACACTGAGTGAGGAAGGTCCCCCAGATGCCCATCCTGAACAGCTCTGTCCAAAAGCAAGAGTGGGTGTGGATAGAGTTGAACATCAAAGTGGGAGCTGGCTTCTGCCAAGGTGGATTTTAGACTTAAAAGAGTGATCAAGACACTGCCTTAATGATGCTTCTCTCCACCAGTACAGTAATTGGCATTACAAACCTGATGCTCTGGTCTGATCACACTTTGCTTTTTTCCCTGCTTTCTCTTCCTGCTTGAATCTCATCCAGCCCTGGCCAAGGAGGGAAGAGGCTGGTTTGCTGCCTTTTGAGGGTTCCACAAGGCTCAAGAAAGATTGTCCTTTCCATGGCAGAGATCTGACACATCATGCACAGCACTCTTACACCAAGAAAAGCAAGCCAGAATCTCCATGAATGCCAGGCACTACTAAAGTTGAGCAGGTACCTGCAGTACCCAGCTCTGCCAAACATAGAAATGCTGCCTAAAAGGCAATAGGAAACCTCACTGTAATAAAAACCCAGCAATGACCAAGCAGCACCCGCTGCCTGCTGCCCCAGCTCACGGCTGTGCCAGCTGCGCCCCTCACCCCACTTCTCACAGCACCTTCCTCCAAGAGACCCTCTCAGCCTTGGCAACCCCATGCCAGTGATGGCCATGCTGAAGGGGAGTGTTTTCCAGGAGTTGGGTCATGCCTCTTCCCTCAGGGTGCTACAGGGCTCCCCTGAATGCTGCAGGGAACAGTGTGGTGAGAATGGAAGTGTCAATGACTACGAAAATGGAACGTGGACGTCACACTCTGGTTTCCTTGTCTCAAAGACAGGCAAACCCACTAGAGAACACATACCCACCTTGTTTCCTGCTCCTGTGTCCCAGTTGAAGAGCAGGAGAACACATCCCTAATGAAAACCTGTGGCCAAAATCCTCCAGACTCCTTTGGAAGTCCCATCATTTTAAGCAAGTCTGCTATGCTCATCACAAGGTCAGGCCTAGAGGACAGTGACTGCAGTGAGGTGACACAGATTTGCACAGCAGCAGGCAAATCTCAGGGGTGACTCTGGACTGAAGGGACAGAATGGAGATGTAGAACACTGTTTGGTGTCTTTCTGCCCAACATAGGAGGTGTTGCAGCAGCTCTAGGTAGGGTTTTCCCACTGGCAGCCTTTTACAGTGCAGTTTTTCTACTCAGGCAGCTGGCTTACCTACTCTTCTGCTGCCAGGTAAACATCTGGTTTTGTGAGGGCAAACTCCAGGAAAGTCAGGAGAATTACCTCATGATACAAGAGGGTAAAACAATACAACCAGCATTTGGCTGTTTTACTTGGTAGAACTTTGGTCACTGTAAGGTACATTAAGTCAGAACCACAAAAATAGATGCACCTGGGTACTGGGTATTAACTTGCACCTCTCATTTATTATCAGGAAAAAATAGCTTGTGGCTCTGCCAAGAAACCAGTGCCCTTTAGGCAGTTCTCACCTCCCTCAGAAAAGTAGATAAACCAGCTCTGAGTGAAGCTAGGTATGCAACATAGCCCACAGCCACTGAAGATACAAGTAAAAGGTTTCAATATTTTTGGTGCCTCTGCCATACAAGAAGCAAAGCTTTGCATAACTATACTTAACCCAAGTATTTCAGGGTTATTTTTGTTTCCAGAGTCAGTCCCTGAGATAAGAAGCTGACGTGCTCCGAAGCATGTAAATGTATTTTAATGGTTGATTGAAACCTACCAGCACTCTAGTGACACCAGCAACTAAATAATGCAACAATTCACAAAACATTAAAATGGCCCCAATTGTCAGGATGGGGGTGCGGGAGAGGGGAAGAGTACACTGATAGTTTTTAATGTGTTCAAGGCAGATACCTCGAAGTGAGGTAGCAGAAGTCACAAGTTAGATGGTTGCTAATATAGAAAGCAGAGAAGTATATTTTTAAGAATTGTTTAGTTTTTCAAGGAGGATTGTAATAAAGAAACAGAAAATGGAACAAATTCATAATTTTTGCAAGTCATCTGTCCCAGGGTTTCCCCACCTGGTGTACAGCAATAAAGCTGTAAGTTCTTTTTGGAGCAGACAGGCTTTTCAGGGGTTTGCTTTATATGTTTTAGTTTCGCTTACAAAGCAATCTAAAGAAATTCACCAGGTGGAAGACCAAAAGCTTTCAGTACTGGATGCAGGAGGCTTCAGTGTTGCATTAGTATCATTGCTGTAGTTAAGAGAGTCAGAAGTTTGCCACTTCTGTTTTGCTCTTGCCCTTTTAGGGTTTAACAATATTTTAGATTCTGCCTGAAGTTTGTTGTTCTCTAGTGCATTAGAAACATGAGTGGTGGGTCCAGTGAGGAGCCTGCAGCAGCACTGGACTGCTTCCCTTGTTTTGTGCACACTTGTGGGCTCTCTAAGCCTCCCTGGAATGACACTGGTGTGAACACTACTCGGTTCTGCTCTGAACCATAAGCAACACTTTGAAATTAACCTAAAATCTGCCTCTTCCTCTGTTTATAGACTGCTTTAGCCATCCTGTTTCCTTCCAACTTTGTTTCTTTATTTTAGTCATCTGTTGTTTGAAGAAACAACTCCTGAATGTAACCATGTTTTACTATCCAGTCTCTCATGTTCAGTAGTGCTTTCCATGTATTTCTTTTACTTTCTCAAAAGTAAAAGATTGTAGGATCCTAGTAGGATCCATAGCAGCCATAAAACTCAAGGGGTAATTTTTTCCACAAAGCCACACTGATGCTAAGAAAATGTAAGGACATGAGAGATTTCCAATATGATCTCTTTGATAGACTAAGATGTGATGTGTCCAAAGTCTAAAAAGTATTTATTGGACACTGATTTCCCACTAGGGATAGCAGCATGCCTGTTTCCCCTCCATGTACACGTGACTGTGCTGGCACATTCAGCATTCTGCAGAGACTGAACCTGCAGTTAAGGGATTTATTCCAGGCTGGAAGAGAATAACAAAGCTTCCAAGGATACAGCCTACCTGAGGATCTTCTGAGTCTGTTGGTACCAAGTGATAAGAATCATTATATCCAAATTCAATACCCAGCATTGCCACTGGACTTGGACTTTCTGTGAACAGGTGAAAGATCCCCCATGCTTGGGAGCAACACCGTCTGAATGTGTCTCAGAAAGGTGGAATAGGGTGGGAAACTATAAAATGTTTGACTATCAGAATGTCGGAGCTCAGTAGTCTACAGACTACCATTTCTGCATCTGAAAGAAATACAAATGAGTTACTACTATGGCTGAAGTGTCACTGCTCTTCCTTCTCAGGCAAATACCTGGCTTTACAGAAATGGTAGTTTTGCTAAAAACAAAGGAAAAATTAGGGAACTGGGAAAAAAAGACTGATATGATAAGACAAGAAAAAATATTAAGGAAAATGTAGCAACTTTAACAAAATCATTACAGTACCTTAGTAGCTAAGTGTGAAAGAATAAGACGAACCACAATGGATTGAGGTTTTTTTTTTTTTAATTTCCTCACACCTACATATGTATTTATGAGTGTATAATCTGAGTAAAAAGAAGCAGAAAAAATTCCCCTTCTGAGCTGGCACCATTTTATATCCATTTTGCCAGGGTCTGGATGACTCCACAGTTTTAGGAGCAAAAAATAGCTAGAACAGAGTCTGAATGCAATGCAGTGGAAAGTAGAATGTATAAAGGTAGTTAGTGACACATATAGATCATGTGTGGTAAGAGTCCAGAGAGAAAAAGACAAAAGAAAAATAGGATACCAAAACAGGTAGAAATTGGTAAAAAGTGTAAATAAATGAGGCCCAAGGAGTAATTTCCAGTAAAAAATTCAAGAAAACTGCGATCTTGTTGTCGACAATTTACAAACAAAGAAAGTGAAAGACCTGGATAAATTATTCATTATCAACCAAGCTTTCATTAGAACACACCCACACATGTGTGCAAGGGTTGAGAGAAGCTTTTTTAGCTAATATAAGCAGTTTTGATCTGCATCCTAAAATTCTGTAGTGGATTGCCTCAAGACTTGTCTTGAACTGGAGCTTTATTAGGATTTTTATCTCAGCAAACAGTTTGAGGGTATCCCCATGTGTCAAAAAACGTGCAAATGAGAAGTGTTTCCCTAACAAAGGAATACAGCATCCCGCAGATCATATTCCTAATTGCAGTTATGTATTTCTTGATGACTGATTATGACATTAAAATAATTTTCTCAATCTACACTTTAAAAAATAATTTAAAATCACACTTAAAGACTGCAGAAGAATTGGATGCCTTGGGATGCATTCAGATAGCACTGATTCGGTATTAGAGCATAAAATCCATCTGTCCATAGACTCTGTAAGACAAATTTATTATTTAAGTCCAGCATTTTGAAGATCATATTCAAAAAACCACTGCTAGACTAATTGACAGTCCTATCTGGCAGCAGAACTGGAGTTAAAACAGACATTGAGTCAAACAATTACCAGAGATTTGATCCTCTATTCTGTCGATGCCTGGTCTTTCTCTTTTCTTTTGCACAGAGTGAGGATGTCTTTGAGACCATGAATCTGATATTTCTCACTATTAGACCTGCACATGGACAACCATGCACAAATATTCCAAAAAGAGGTGTTAAGCAGTTGTATTTACGTGATTAGTATAGGCAAGCAGAATAGTCATAATCAGACTCTTACTTGCTCTCAAAAACATGGCCTAAATTCTTGTAGAAAAAGCCAACAACAGAAAATTTACAGATGAAAAATGGGATTAGGAGATTTAAGCATCTGTCATGCTCCTGTCACAAGGAGGAGTATGGATATGCTGGATGCTCATGAATAATCATGGCTTAACCAAACCACAGTGCGTGTCACAGCCCAATTTCTGTCAGGGTGGGAGGTGCAGTGGCTCTGACCCAGGGTAGAGCAGGACAGAGAAGTGCTTGCTCAAGACCCAGCTTGAACCTCACCCATTCAAATGGAGGTGTTTGGTGGTGGAGCCAAAGGTGGCTGGGCCTGGTTGCGGCAATGTTATTCTTGTGCTTTAACTGTCTTAGTAAGCTCAGAAGACCACTTGAGCTTGACCAGTTTCATACTCAGTTCAAGTCATAAGGCTGCAGGTGAAAAGAAAGGATTTACGGCATTAGTAAAGGAAACCACAGAATCACAGAATCACAAAATGTCTGGGTTGGAAGAGACCTTCAAGTCATCGAGTCCAACCCATGCCCTAACCCCTCAACTAACACCTCAACTAGATCATGGCACCGAGTGCTATATCCAGTCTTTTTTTGAACACATCCAGGGATCGTGACTCCACCACCTCCCCAGGCAGTCCACTCCAGTAATTTATCACCCTTTCTGTAAAAAACTTTTTCCTAATATCCAACCTATATTTCCCTTGACGCAGCTTGAGACTGTGTCCTCTCATTCTGTCAGCTGCCACCTGGTGAAAGAGGTCAACCCCCACCTGACTACAGCCACCTTTCAGGAAGTTGAAGAGAGTGATAAGGTCACCCCTGAGCTTTTCTCCAGGCTAAACAACCCCAGCTCCCTCAGTCATTCCTCAACGACAAGGTTACTGCAGGAGTGGCATGGCAGTTTGAGAAGGTTTGGAAAGGGACTTTCAGCCTGTGACTTGTGCTCTCAGGATTTAAATAATTTTAAAATAAAATTAAAATATTGTTTTACCAAAGATTAGCAAGGACAAAGACTTCAGGCATAAGAATCTCTGCACCTACAGAGATTAATCTGGTGAGGGGAGGCTATGCCATGGTACCAGGAGAGTTAGAGAAATAGTAATTTTCCATGTAAGCAGGGGAAAGCAGCTCCACAGTTCCATTTTCCCTCAGATCCAATTGTATGCATTCAGACCTTGCATTAAAAATAATCTATATACTTGCTTTTCCTCAAGAATGAGACTGATCCTCAAAATCTGTAGCCTAAGGTACTGCCTCCTTTGTTATGCAAGTGAGCTACCCCTGCCTTTTACTGTAAAAGCCACAAAAAGATGAAGATATATACTTGTTTCTTTCATTGCGTACCCATATGTTTGTATAGTGATTACCTTTGCAGCTAACAGATGCTCTTATTTTAGGATTCTTAAACAGAAACCCCAAATCATCTTGTATCTGTGTTTTTCTGATACAGACAAATGTGAAACGGGTGGGGTTTTTTTAAGTTACTGATGGAGAAAGATTTTCTCTGCTTGCCTTCTACATTAACATTTTTTGAATAATTGATTCCCTTCTGGGTAACTGAAGCAGAACATTTTCCTCTGCCTGCTGATCACTTCTGAAGCAAGATGCAAGATCTGATGGACCAAAATTCCTTTTAGGTCTGTATGACAAGGCATGATCCCTTCTATTATTTAATTCATAGTAACAAATAACAGCCCCTCAGGCACAACATTTATTGCAATAAACCAACGTTTTATTTTGCCTTGTGGAGAAAGTGCAGAAACCACCTAAGAAGAAAAACCTAAGACATTGATAGAAGATTTTTAAAGATATGCATAATTTAAGGATTACAGTAATTGACATGCCTCCTATTCTTAGATTTCTTTCAAGTCAGGGGTGTGTTCAGTGGATTTGGCTCTTAAATTATAATACATGTGAATTAGCTATTCATTCCAGTATCTAGATCTTTGCAAATCATAACACATCTATGGAAAGTAATCTTCTTTCATTTTCTAATTGCTGAGCTCCAGGGACTGGGGTTTTTTTTGCTTCTGGAGATTACACTGGCAGATTTTAAATGGTGGTTTCAGTCTGCCAATTCAACAGCAAAATTACAGCTGAAATTTCAGGATAGAATTTGAAAATATTTTCTTCTTGGCTTGTATTCTCCTAGTTCTGCATTCCAGGACCTGAAAACGACCCTTCATAAGAGCAAGGAAACCAAGATCTCTGCCTCAAGAAAAAGATAATTTAATCCAAATATAGAGGATAAGAACAAAAAGATCAAGTGAAGAGATGGTGGCAGATAGTGCTGGGGGGCACACTGAGTGAAGTCTAAGTGGAAGGAAGACACCTGAAGAGAGTTTTGAAAGCACAGAAGGAATTATCTTAATGAAGGAGTGAGTGGCTGATCCAAGTACAGAGTGTTGCTTGAGAGCATGTAGGACTCAAGGAGAGGAGGAAAGACCGAGAGAGCAGACGGGAAGCATTAGGTGAGGGCTATGCCTCATGCCTATTAACAGGGGTTTGTTTGTGTAATTTACACCAATAAAAAGCATGTGATGGAAGAAATAATTTTTTCTTCATGAATACACCTGTTCAGCAAGTGATGAACAAGCAGTTTTATACATATGTACATATACACACACTCATCTCTGGAACCTGTCTGTCAAAGAAAGACAATGACAAAGACAACATACAAACCTACTGGGGAGTTAAAGGTATTTCCTGCACAGATCTGGCCAAAATCATGCCAGAGGGCAGTAGAGAGGAGCAGAGACAGTTTGGAGACAGTCAGACTTTGCACTACTTGAAAGACCTTTCCTCCCATGCAGAAATGTAGGCAAATAATAAGGCTGCCTTGAAAAGACAAAGAATTTATTTGGATCCAACACATGAAAAAAAGGGACTCATGGACATAGTGAAGAACATGGTCCTCAGAGGCACAAGAGAGAAAAGGAAGTAAGGTCTGAAGCCTGTGATCCAAACCCTCATACATATCAAGTTCAAACTGTCATGAGATGAATATGGGCTCTGATTATTTAATTTATGCTGAAAAAATATTCCGATTCTGAACAGTGCACAGTTTCAGGTTAAAAAAAAAAAAAGAGAGAGAGATCTATACGTTGAAAGAAGGCCATTAGCTCTTCCACTTGAAGAATGTATGATGGCTTCAGGCCACTGGTGTTTACAAGACAAGTGTGCTAACTTCCATACTGAGTCTGGTGCTTTGCTTAATTTTTTGGTATGCCCTAGTTACTCATAATTATCCCTGTCCTTACAAAATGCATGTTTTTCAGGTCTCCTCCACCATCACCTTCTTTTCAGTAAAAAGAATGTAAATTACTTCACTTAGCTTCTGCTGATAATTAGAATTGTGCTATTTATTTGAACAAAACCTCACCACCTACTAACTAATAATACTGGCTAATATTGCAGCCAACTATTTTGCTGGATAACGGATAGCATAGATTTGTATTGCACTTTTATGTACCACAACTGATCAAGAACTGCAGCAGTCAGAACAGCTCAGGAATTAAGACTAATGTAGAATTAGAAATCAGACCTAATGTTTTGGAATAGACACTGTAGTGACCTAAATTCAAGAGCTAATCCCTGTCTCAAGTAGTTTGTACTATAGATTATACCATGACAGAGATTGTGAAATGGGAGATTATGACTCACCTTCCTGAAGCCACTTCTCTTCACAAATTACTCTTTTTGGAACACCGTCATCAAATAAAAGCATTATTTATTTATACAGCTCCCAAAAGTATGTTAAACATTTGAGGGCAGAACGAGGCAGGATGCAGAAAAAAGGCATTTTTTAGTCTGAGAGAATCAAGACTTTGCACAAGAACTGTTAATTTTCCTTTTTGTGTGTGTGTTTCTTACAGGGTTTTTTGTGCATTTCTTATAGCACAGAACACTGTGTCTTATCTCTGCAATGAAGATTGGCCCGCACTGCCTGACACTGTTTTAAAGGCACAGAACATGATACATCATGTCAATTCAAACATATTAACAACTTCTTCCAGAGTGTTTTAATTAAGAGACATTCAACTCCACTGTATTCTCTTTAATGCAAGAAGAAAGCTAAGAAATTACATTCATAGATTGTGTCCTGTAAACCTGTCTATCAAAGCTTTTTTTTTTCTGTCAGACCATTAAGGCATTACCTTGACATGAATTTATTTACCTATTTGTAAATAAAAATGGAGCAACAGATATACTTCATTTTGAAATTTTAGCACATGGTTCTATAATTAATTTGGCTCAACTGCTCTACGATTCCATTTGTTCCTATTAATGTAGAAGCATGTCAGAGCTTACAGAAAGTTAATCACTGACACTAAGACAAAGATGTTACACAGTGCAGTGCATCCTTTCCCTATCTGTGCTGAATGTGAATTACTGTGGTAGGAGAAACTTGAATAATGCCCCAGATCCCTCATACCTTCAAGCACAGGTGTGCATCAGTTCGAGTTGAATTACAATGCATGAAATCATTTGTATGTGTTATCATTTTTATGAATTTGACCCATTACAAGCTCCAAAGACAGAAAAGCCAGATGGGTGCAGGGATGCTGGGTGGGACTTGCCAGACTGTGGAGGCACATGTGGATTTTTCCTCAAGACCCTGAGCCCTCTCCTGGCAAATCCTTGTAAAAGTGCCTGTACTCATGGCACAGTCTTAACACGGATGAGATTTTCCAACTCCCTTCTAACATCATGTGTCTTCACCTTGGTGTCTTTATTTAAGCCTCAACGTCCAGACTCTAGAGATGGCTTAGGAAAACTGTGGGCAGCAGAGGCTAAAACTCTATTCCAAAAACCATGCAGCTGCTGCTGAACTGTGGGGATGCCTGACTTGCCTACATCAACCCCTAGCAGTGCCTGCAGTCCTACTTCCAGAGGTGCCCAGACAGTGTGAGCTGGAGCTCCAGCTCTGCATCAGCTTGCAGGCTCACAGGCAGCCAAAATCTCCCAAGCCTGACCTACCTTGTCCATGTACAGACACACAACAACAAGGCTGAGACAGAGCTGTAGCTCTCATCCCTCTTTTGCATGCAGCCTAAATAACCCCGAAGATTTCACTTCTTGGCCCAAAGGGGTTCAAACTCTCATCTTTCATAGCATCAGGCTTCTGGCTGGGCTGAGTGGTTTGTTCAGCCTTTCCCTGCGCCACCAGGCAGCACAACAGAGACAGCTTCCATGGTGCTCATGGATTTTCCACAGAATTAAAGTATTAATATGACCCGTACCTACAGCCCAAACACAGAAACCCTCCCTTCCTGCTGAGCACCTTCCCACCAGGTGACGGCACCTGGTTTCCCCATAAACTTGTAGTTTCTGTCTGCTCTTGTGGTGGTCATGAAGTTGCTCTCCAAGAGAAAGAAGATGAAACCTCATTCTTATGTGGAAAAAGGCCCAAAATTCATGGCTGTTCAGAGCGAATGTTTTAACCAACAGACCATTAAACAAAAGACAAACACCTTCACTGTGCTTTAATTAAAAGGGGAAGGGGGAAAAAAAGCAAAAGGTAAAGAAAACGTCAATCTTTAGAGTTTCCCTAAAAAGCATTAATTATAAGGATATACTCTGTGGAGAAGATATCAGGCTCAGATGTGGGTGGCAGTGCATAACATAGCTCTGAGACAGCACTTCAGAAGTGACATCCCTGTGTTCACCAGGATTGCTTGGAGGAGGGGAGAATAGGCAACACCCCTAACCTAGAGTGGACCCTGCTCCGAAGATTATGGTTTAAGTGAGCAAGAAAGGAAAGAACGAGAGAGAGTTTCATCCCTGGGGCACGGGGCCAAGAGCAGCTCTGGGGTTTAGAGCCTGCATGAGAAGAAGACAGGAGGCTCCTCAGCATTTTGGGACAGGGGTTTGCATTTTGGAATTCCTCCCGTGTGCAGAGAGGTTCTCTATAAACGCAGTGCTCTTTCCAGCAGAGACTTTTGCCAGATTCCTCTGCTAAAGGCTGGCATAATCTAGGACTGCAACTCCCAGCAGTCTCTGAGTTACTTTTTCCCCCCCTCTGGCAGCTGGAGGAAAAGGAGAGGTTAAAGCACTCTGCTCGAGGAGCTGCCACCACCGATCCTTACCAGCATATCTAAATGCGAAAAGGGAATTTCCTACCCCTGCTGAACCTTCTCCCATGCCTGCCCCCCCCAAACCACCATTTTCATCTCTGACCCCATCATTAAAAAGAAGTTATTACTGAAATTAAGGATATTTGTTCACAGAAGTTCCCTCCATTCGGTCATGGTTTAACCCCAGCCCCATACTAGCTACTATGGAGAAAATTAACTCCATCCCAGCCAAACCCAGTACATTTCCTTAAGGGGCATGACCAGCTCAGAACAGGGGCAATGTGATGGGGTTTTATTTAAAATCTTGTCTGCAGAGAGAAACAAGATCTGACATCCTCAGAGTAGCATCTTTCAATGTGTAAGCATTGAATGTACTGAAACAATATGCAGGCGACGTGGGGGAATCATGAAGACTTTTGTTAGTTAATCACTTGGAGATCACTGGCAGTGAAAAGCAGCAACTCGAACATGCCCTATTTATTCTTGACAGCTGTTAGCAGTTGCAAAGTCACAGAAAATGCTAAAGTCATAGAAGAGGTAATGAAGGCACAAAGACCTAATATGATTTCCTTCGAGGCTGCTTATGAAGCCAGCACAGTCCCATTTGATAGAGAGCAGCAGATGTTTACTGTATCTTGTTGGTACACACAGACGTGGTTCTGCTGATCAGGTACACTTAAAATCTAGAAGGACCTGGTGCTCTCCACAGGGACTTAGTATGAAATATTTGCAAGTCCTTCATTGCTAATTTGTAGACATGCATTCAAAATGTATGCAAATAACATTATAATGATATGGCTAAAAAGAATAAAATCATGGCAACTATTTAATGCTGAATTAAAGTAGAGGCTTAGCAAATATCTTTATTTGCCTAACAGAAAAGTTATTCTTTTCTACCTACTGGAAGGTGTCATGTCTTTGCTAGATACCAGGTCTCACCAATCTATTCTCCAGCAATCATAATTTCAATCACTGTCACTAAAAGATGAGAGATTACTTGTCTCCCAGTAAAAATATGACATTGGTTAATAGTATAAGGGCCCAAATTGCTAAAATTTAATTATTTTACAAAATATATTACAAGGTATCACAATCTGCAGGGCAGGTCAGCACAGAAGTGACCTCTTGCTTTGAACTTGGTTTGAGTTCCACCACCTTTCAGGATTCCCCACACTGCTGTGCCACTGATGAGTTCTGCCATGCCCCTGGGGTCCCCCAGCGGTCCTCAGGGGTTGCCTATGCCAAGAGCTGGGGCTGCCCAGGGCTTTCCTGCTCCCAAGCCAGGGTGGTGAGACAGGTCCTGCCTGTGAGGTCCTGGCCTGCTGCCCCTGGGATGCTCCCATGGTGCTGGACCCCAGGGAGCATCCCAGGGTGCCCAGGCAACTACTGCATATTGACTATGAAATTTTATTGTTCTATTTGGTTTTATAAACAATAAAAAATAATTACAGCTGGCAAAATAAATAAGCTCAGAGTGTTTTCCAGTGCATTATCCTGACCTTGTGTGTTTGTGTGTGTGTGTGCATTTGCTTGCTGAATTTTCTGTATTACAGTGATTAAAAAAAATTTTGCAGTAGTTTTTGGCTGCTTGTGCCAATTAGTCTGTTTCTAGAAAGTCCATTATAATAAAAACAGGATGCAGAAAGGCAATCTGGCTTTATTCTAACAAAGTGCACAGAACTGAAGGAATTGAAGAAATGGTTGCCTCAGGATGCTGAGGCTCAGCAGTGCTGATGTGGCTGGTGCCAAGAGAAGCTGGGGAACTGGCGATTTGCTTCTTCTCTCCTTGTCCCAGAAGCTGCTAAGCCCAGGGATCTCCTAATCACCCCACTAGTAAATGAAATGTTCTGCTGTCTTGGAAATCAAATGGGAAACAGAGCATCTTTATGCCATTCATAAAGCACCAATAATGGTGTGGAAACAGGCCAGAAGGTGGATCGGAACTACGGACTAGCTCACCTGAAGGTTTTGACTGAGAAAAGTCTCTAACATTCCTACAACAAAGAATCTTTGTTTTGTTTTGTTACTGTTTCTCATAACGCAGATCATATGATATGAGGGGCAATTAATAAAATGACCAGATAACAGGTTACCCCACACAGCATATGAGAACATTGTGGAGACCTAAAGTGCAAACGATTTCAAAGGGGAGTTTGATGAATTGAAGTAGGCCCAGAGACAGCTGAAAAAGCTGATGTTCCAAAGGCAACATCTGGCAAACGAAGACCCTGCGCTGTGCATTGCCAGAAGATGGAAGGGCTCAGCATAGGAAGGATCCTACCCTCATCCTCACACTCTTTCCATCAGTGCTGGGAACAAGTAGTTGTTTATAGGCTGCAGCAATCCAAATGCTAAATATCAATTCCACACAAATAACAAGTCCACTTACTATTAAAAATAGCAGTGAGAATGTGAACAGTGTCCTTCTCTCCAAGCTCTGGAGAGAAACTTCCTTGCAGAAGCTGCTGCAGGAGACTTCATGTAAAGGCAAGCACTGTGACACCCAGGTGACAGCTATAAGCAAAGCCTCTGAAATCCACCGACCTTGGGAGTTATGCTGAAGATTTTCAGACCCTCCTCTGTGACATATTCCTCCTTTACTGCCAAAGAACTCTTTCTTTTCCTTTTGTGTGTGAATTTTCATAGGAATTGTAAGTTCTTTCTTAGACAGATGGAATGCTTGAGTCAGTCCTTTCATTTTCTTTAACAGCAAAATGGGATTTGTTGGGTTTTTCAGGAAGAGGGAGGAATAATTTTGATAGCTCCTCCATTAGATCTTCTGTATTGCTGATTAAAAGGTTCAGAATCACACAATAAAAGACCAGCAAAACTACCCATTCTAAGCCAAGAAGTGCATTCCTGGCTCTAATTGTGAAGACAGTTGCTTAGAATTTTTTTATTACATTACAGATTTCTGTATTACAGTGATTACAAGCTGCATAATACCATATACAAATACAGTTTATGAATAGACATGATTGGGTGAGTGTCTTTACTCCTCATTTGTCCAGAGCATATGGACTAGTGTGATGATAAACACAGTACATGCACATTCAGGATCTCTGGTTAGGCTAAATGTTTGCCTGATTCAGCATAGCATGCTTTAATAATGTAATTCAATTTTTCCTCATTTTTAATGTTATTTCAGCCCGTTAACATAATTTGGTGAGCTATTATAGTTGTTACAGCTGCTAGTTTTGCCCTTAATACTGATTTCACTTATGACCTCAGTCAGAACTAGATTTAAAGTTTGAGATGATGTAAGTGAATAAGGATTATTAGATTTATTCATATGGCAATTTAAATAAGAAACTGCCTGGCTTAGAATAAACGGTAAATGAAAAATGCATGTGATTTATAGACCTGTCCACTTTAAAGATTTATACACAGAGTGGGATGATTAAGTAAGAGACAGACCTGATTACATGAAATATGTAATTTTTGTAATGCAATATTGGAAGCAAGCTGCTAAACAGCAGCAGCATAACAATGATTGCCCCAACAGCCTTTATTACAATATTACTGTACAGCTGGTATGCAGTCATGTAAACACAAGCAGCAGGCTTATGACCATTTCTTTTCCTTGACAACTGGTAGATGTTGTTATGTTCCCATGAAAAGCATCTTCCCCTCTCAGGGACTGCAGTACCATCTCCTGGAAGCAGGCTGCGGGACTGGGGTTGCCTCCAGGCTTTGTCTATCCCTCCCATTTAAGAGCACCATTTTCCTGCTTTCCTACAAATATGTGTTCAAGCACTCCCAAGGCTGCATGCCAGGATTAATGATCTTACATTAAATTCTTTCGTATCAGAAATAGGTAGAGATTTCTGAGGCTTGGCAGAAGCAATCATGCCTCTCCCTCAGAATCTGAGAAAGTCCAGATGCATCATCACCGAAACAACAGGATCAGCAAAAATCCTCTCATTTTTCTACTACATAACAGAAAGAAAAAGCTCTTCCTTTGCTCTCCATCAAGCTTGAAAAGCAAAAAAAATCTAAATGTATTTCCTTTCATGGGTTTTAAGGCTGAAAGAAGCTGTTGTAATTATTTAGCCTTTCTACTACAACATAACTCATGCCGTGGACCTCCATTCAGCAATTCCAGCTGTCTTCCCCTTTAGCTGAGAACTTGGTGAAGCCCTCAACCTCACCACTGCTGCAGTAAAAGGCCTTCACGAATAACACCAGTGATGTCTGAGGATTGCTACCACCTGTTGTGCCTCCTAAGGCACAATCTTTGCATTTAAGAATAAAAGAGCAATACTACCTGTGGTTATTGTGGCATTTTTGTGCATATGCATATTTTCTCCATGTGGAGAATTGAAGACTTAGTGGGAAAAATGGATGCAGTCTGTACAGAGATATTAGGCTATGCCATTCTATATTAATTAAGACACTTTGTAGGAGAAAGCTTAATAAGTTTGTTTCAAACCAGGGGGTCTTCCATAACATAATTTGCAGAGAGCGAATTGACCCAGAAAATTTTAATCTAAATCCCAATCTGATTTGTATAAAGTAATTTAATTTCCTCCCTAGTAGTTATATGGATTTTATCAATTATACCAATTAAATTGTCAAGCAGATTTATTGACCAGTCATCTACAAGACACTTTCTTTGGTGTACTATTCTGGTGTCATCAAGTGGTCATGAACGTCTAGCCTTAGTATTTTGGTGTCATTACATGCAGCTGAATACTCAAAAGAGAAGGTTCTATTAAATGAGTGTTGTGAACCAAACACTGCAATGAGGATGGAAAGCTCTTTGTTTTGAATTGCAGACACAGAATTACAGGTAATAGCAGATGCAATCCATTTAGACGTTTAGCCATCCTACATGGAAACCATACATTTGATTTCTGATCTCTGAGTTGCACCTCAGTTAGAGATCTCCATGCTAGTAGCTATTATCTAAATGTAATAATTCTTGCAAAATGTATATCCAGTAAATTTCAAATACATAAACTGAGGCATAAAATTAAAGCTTGGTTTTGAAGCTGACAACTCATGCTTTTCAGTATGTTGCATTTTCTCTATTGCCTGAATTCTAGACAAGGGGCAAATCTTTGTTCCTATCCATCCTGAAAAATTTTGTTATTAAAATAAATTTATTTTGTCAGAACAGATTGCTAGACTCAGACATGTTGCTTCCACTGAGTGAGTCACAGTGCAACTTCTTTGTGACCTTTTCCTAGTTTTCTTCTACAAGTTTGCCAAGTGAGAATACTTCTAGAAAAAGAGTCAGGAAGTTACAGATCTTTGTAGTCAAGGCAAAACCAGAATTTGTAGTTGATAATCAAGGGAGGTTGCTGTGGAGCATATTCAAAACTCTAAAGACAAAAGTAAATGCAAGTAAGGAACCTGACACCCTCTGGAGTGCTTTAGTGCCTATTTGGTCATAAGACTTGGCACACAGACTCCCCTCCAATTAGGGGTTCAGAGAATGTATACGTAGTCTGTAGCATGTTTGGTCTCCTAGAATATTCTTCAAGAACTAAGGCTTTTCTTAGAAACTAGACACTCAGCACGAATAAGAGAAGGCAAACTTGCCTACCAACAATAAAACTACATCCTGTGGTGCTCATTGCAGAGAACCACAAATCTGGGGGTTGGTATTATGTCTTATTAAAACTAAACTTAAGATTTTGCTTTTCACTGTTGGCATAAGAAGTCCAAATTTTGGTTCACGTCACGGCTTGAACTCTAGTCTTAAAATATTTGGAGAAGTTTGCAAAAATCAATAAATAGTGTGAGATGGCCAATAGAGCTGATATGTGAAAGCTGAATATTTTTTAAAAGAAAATAACTTGTTGAAGCATTTAAGAGCTACTAAGACTACTCCAGAAAAACTTGGCTACATGCCTAATCTTATTTTTTTTTGTTAAGCCTGACTGTGAATGCATACTTTAGCCAACAGCTCTTTATCACTCTAGTGAATGATGTCATGAAAGATATTTCATTACGAATATAAAAGAAAAATAACAGCTATGTCAGTGCCAAGCTCAGCCTTGAGGAATAACCTTCAGGGCAGCACTCCAGGGAAGGATCTTCACACACCTTAGGGAGGTATGCCAGATGTCCTCGCCATGAAAAAGTGGGACTGGCCTCTTATAGAATAAAGTGTTTGACTGTCAGTCATAAGCATTATTAGATTGCATGTTGTCAGGTTTATTCATCAAAATACGCTTTGTTGCTGGAAAGGTGTTATGAGCTCTTTGGTTTCTTCTGCTTGACACTTCTGACTCTCACTTCCTGCACAGCCTGCACAGGGCCTGCACAGCCTTGCTGATCCCAGCCTCAGTCAGGAAGCACCTGGCTTTCATATCCTCTAAAAACCACAGACCCTTTGCTCAACCTTATCAGTGATCAGCAGACCCTCCTTGCTCAATCCATCACTGATAAGCTGTAAATGTGACAAAGTTCAAGCTGCTGTATCCCCGCTTAGGCAGAGGACCTTGTTACAGAATCTTAGGGAATATTATTTTTTTCTACAGCAATTGAATAGTTTGGGTTTGATTTCTGGTCACCAGTGCTTAACTGAGCTGTAATTACCCAGGACTGTGGTTTAAGGAGACACTATCTCATTCCTTATTATTATTTTAAATAATATATAAAAATATTTATTTTAAAATGTACATACTGGTATCATTTGAGCGACTCAACTAGCAGGTATGGCACAGAAGAAAGAATCATTATTAAATGAACCCATTCATCAGGCAGGTCCGTATCTGACACGGCAGGGGAGGAAAGCAAGGTCAGGAGCAAGGTCCTTGTAAGACTCTACTCCAGAAAAAGACTGATAGATCCCATTTGGTCCTGAACAAAGCGATGGGAAGGATATGAGTTGGCAGCAATTCCCATCTCCTTCTCTGCCAGTTCCTTTTGGCCACTAACATTGGTGATGCTGCTTTGTGAGCTGTGCAGTCAGCAGCACCGCGGTGGGTTACCCAGCAGGTGGCTGTACTCCCTGCACCAGCTCACAGACCCCAGAGGGACAGTTTCTTTTTTCATTGCCTTCTGTGAAGAGCTGTGCCATTAGTGAATTTAAAAACATCCCCTGCCAGCTCACCAAATAAAAGCTCTGTGTTCGAAATTATGTCAAGTTTTCACTAATGTTGCATTTCTTTAAAGTATTTAAAGAAGGCAAAGGATTTTTAGAGTGCTTTAGAAAGTGGTGGTTCTAATTTGATTATGGGATTTAAAGTTGATTTTATACTTATGGTAAGTATTAATTCTATTTACTCTATTAATTATATTTATTCTACTCTATTAATTCTGTGCATTCAATACACACCAAGACAGAAGAGAATGGTTCAACCAACATGGAATTTGCACATAAATGCAGGTATCTCCATACTAGCAGAACTCGTCACTAGCAGAACCTGCGTTCTTTGTTGGCTCTTCAAATATTATTGTTATTGCTACTGTTATCATCCTTGCATTTTAGTAACAGCAACCATATTAAGGGATTTAAAATAAATATAAGATGCATGATCCCAGTAGATAAAAGGGATTTCAGCTTTTTATCTAGGTGTGCATAGCTGGTGCCTTCCAACATGCTCCTCACTCGCAGAATTGGTGCAGAAGATGTTTTGCAAAAGATTTTAAATTTGGCAATAATGAATTATTTTGTGTAGTCATCCCAACTGTAAAGGATGCCATGGGAGAACACAAGAAGGTGCCTGAAAGAGACCTATACTGATGCTGAAAATGTCATTAAAAAAACAAAAAAACCACACACACAAAAAAGCAGAGTGGGAGGGAAAAACAAACAAACAAACAAAAAAAGATACTACTCAAATGTGCCCAGGTAAACACAGTGTTAGCAATGTCTCTGTTTGCAATCAGCTTCCAAGAGAAAAGGCATTATGAGACATGTCCAGCTTCAACCTGCATTTGGTCTAATCAAGGTGAAGATGCCGCCATTACAAAGGTGGAAGCTGTTGTAGTAACATAGATAAAATGACACTTTCTACCTTTTTCACCCTTTCTCTGAAAGCATCTCCAAGCCAAACAGGCTGTATACAGTTGACACAAAGCAATCCAGTAGGAGAGAATCATAGAATCATACATATTTAAGGTAACAGAAAGAAAAAGACAGCAGAAAGAGATTTAGGAGTCTTTAAATGTTTTGAAGATACAGTTACAAAATATGTAAGCACCAATAGGCGCTGAAGTGAGTTTCAAAAATTGCTGAGGCTATTACCAGTAGCATAAAGGCAGCTTGACTAAGAAAACTCAGAGCTGAAATATTTTCTTCCAGGCGTAACAAAATATTTTCTGACAGGTGTGGATCCCTCAATCTTCCTAAATCCTAAGAATCAATCTTTTGACCTGCTGTAGGCCTCAGCTAAAGAGAAACTCCCAGTTCCTGTTGAAATCTCCAGTCTGAGATAAACTCCTAAAACTGCTAAGTCTTTTAGGACTGAAGTAAGTTGCAGAGCTACTTCTCTGAACTCTTTTTGTTCCAGCAACTCCTCGTGAGTCAAAATTATTTAGCCATTTAGTTCATTTAGCCATGAACTCCATTGCTGGCTGGATGCTATCTTTCCAAATGCTGTGGCTGCAAAATATAGTGCAATCTCCCCTTTCAGCTTGCACTATCTTTCCTTTCTATCCTAAGTTACCACAGTCTCAGTGATAAATTGTTCCTTGCATAAAACTGCATCAACAAGGAAAAAGAAACCAAATATAAAAACATCTTGAAAGCACCAAGTGTTCTGTCTCTACTGTTTTTCTCTGCCTTGGTAGTTAGTGGCCAAAAGTAGAACAGTGCTTCAGGCTGTCAAGAGTATTAAGGCATTGACTGCCTCCAGAAAGTTAGGACCTCTTATCACACCATATATCCGTGGATTCCACAGGTGCCACTACTATGGAAGTGACAGCTTAGCTGAAAATGAAATGGAAATGTAGTTCTTTCTACTGACAAGTGCTAACCAAGTTTAGTATGTAATGAATTTTGTCCTCTTCCCACACAAAGCCAACACATTCCTGCCACATACATCAAATTATTTTATTTTCTGCATTTCAGTATATTTTGTTCTGTTTGAGATTGTGTAAAGGATTTCTATCTTGGATATTTTTTTTATTCCATCTTCTTTTCCTTAGCTTTCAGCTAGTGTCCCTACTGGGTTTTTTGTTGTTGTCTTTTGGCTTTCAGTTCTTTTTTTTATATATGGAAGGATCAATCACTTATCACTTTTCACTCTCTCCAGGAAGAAGTCAAGTGTTCCTCAAGTTACAAACAGCCTGGTACTCCGAATGTGTTTCTGTACGTGTGTGCTGTCTTCTCCTCTGGCACATGCCGTTGTGACCGTGTTGGTAGGAGGAATTCCTGCTGAGCTGTGGCCTCAGCTGGCACCCAACTACTATCTAAAGAAGGAATAAAGCATTAAGGCACAGATTCACAAAAAACACCCTTAGGTGTTTTACACCCATCTATACAGGGCTGCCACCAGCTGTTCGTGTATTGAGATCAATTGATGTAACAAAAAAATGCCATAGAGGAACAAAGAGTGAATTTCCCAGAGCTCAGGCTACTGGGACAGGACAAATGGCCTCCCTTGTGGAGGATGGAGAGGGAGCTGGATCATACCCAGGCACACCTTAAAAAAGGCAATGTTGGACATTGGGTGTCTGCTATGATTTGAACTGTATGTCAGCGAGGGAAAATGATATCTCCCATGTTTTTAAAAGGAATTGACATTTATTTTATATTCTCCAGATGGTATAGAGATAAAACACTAAGTAGGTGGATGGTATGGGTCAAAAGAGAAAACCGGGAGCTACCCCTTCCTGTGAGAGACTGCTGTGCATAAGCAGAGCGCCAGCAATTGGGGGGCAGCTTGGATAAGTGTCTGGAGAAGGAGAGTTGGCAGCTTGAATCTAGGGGATGGGTTGTGAAAAGAAAGTGAGTCTCAGCTTCATAACACTTCTTGTCACACACTTAACTAGTTAAATCTGTGAATGAGTGGCTCAGTGTCCAGGGGACAAAGCTTTTTACTTTTTACTCTTTCAATATCTAGAACATAAGGTCTTTCTGTGCTGAGGCATAACTGATCTCCCACCCCTGAGGACAGATAAATAGATAGACAGATTCAGATCTGTATCTGCTTATATCCCTTGCAAGGAGGTATAATGAGAGACAAGACATGAAATCATGTGTGTGTTACAGACCTGCTTGGGAGGACTTCACGAGCCACTCTCGCATGCTCTGTGTCCAGCTCTATAAGCCATGGCCTCAGCAGCACTAATGCAGCTATTTCAGAGCCCTTCCAAAGGATTTGTAGTAAGAGCTTAGCAAGATACATGATCCAGCCTGGTATTTATACAGTGATTTCACTGGCATTGTACCTGTGCATCTGACATAAAGGAGAGCTGGTTTGAGTGTGTGAAAGTGATAAAAATGTGATGTGTACAAAATGATACCAGATACCTGCTCAGCTTGTGCCTTTTGACTCAAAAAATGCCAGACCTGGACACTGCAGATTCATTGGCTTTTTTTTCCTTACTGCCCATACAAACACCTGTAATGAATTACTTTTTTGCAAAGTACAGAGCAAAAATTTGACCAAAATTAACAAAGGCGGTTTTTTATATTTGTTTTATAGTTAACACTGTTAGGACTGATAAATGAAAGCACTTATACAGTGGTAGGTTTGTGAGAGAGTGGTTATACCCAGGACCAGTTGTAGAATCTCCTGTGACACAAAAAGTATGAAAGTGAAACTAGAACAGGGGCGTCTGTTAGGGAAGTAACAAAAGTGTTACTATCTGGTCACAGTTAGGGTGACAAACTACTGTCATGGAGAGAAATCAGTCAGATTTATAATAATAAAACAGGAAAATTATTACAGTCTAAAGCTAGGCAACAAATTCCTGACATTTGAATGTTTGTGACTGACACTACCTGCCTGCTCTAAGGGTCCAAACTCAAAACTTGCATTAGCTGCTGCAAGGATTTCTACTCCATCACTTGGCTTCTGCTGTAAATGCTCTGACAGTAAAGAGCCTGTCCCTTCTTTTCAACACTGGCATGAAGCATAAAGGTGTGATGGGGAGCAATGCACCAGTCTAGCACAGCAGAATCAACACTAAGTGGTTGAGCAACATACTTACTGAAGCTGATGTTAATGCTTCTCTGAGAGAAGATTATCTAAATAGGTTACCTTGATTAAAAGCATGTTTCACAAGAAGTAGGTTTATAAATTGAAAGAATCCAGAATTATGTATGAAATCTCACACGCGAGCAACTTTGCTGATGTGTTATTAAACAGAATAAATTGTTTTCAGAATTTAGCAGAAGGGTAAAAAGCCCCAGTTATTTACTAGAGTCACTGAATGTAAGACTGAGTACTTGAAACTACTGGAAGATTTCTCTGGAATTAATGACTACAGATGCACTTAGGAGGCTGTAAACAGCTGGGATGTAATCACCTGCAGCTCCGTACATGGACACATACGCACTCTTTGTTCTCTAGGAATTCATACCAGGAATCTGGTAAAACCATTGTGGCACTTACCTGGGCTTCGTGTCCAGCTGTCCCATATGCAGAGACAAGTGTAGGGGGCCGCATGCCATAGGGCTCAACTCTCATTTCCATTTGAGTAACTTGGGAGAAACTCTGAGAAGTTACTACATTGCAAAGTGAGGTAAAGAAGGAGACGGCAACTTTCATTTTTGCATTCCCAGGCAACCAGGAGGGCCAACCATGTCCTGGCTGGCACATCAGGCACAGCATCAGCAGCCAGGCAAGAGAGGGGATTGTCCCGCTCTGCTCTGCACTGGGGCGGCCTCACCTCAAGTGCTGGGGGCAGTTTTGGGCGCCACAATATAAAAAACCCATTAAGCTTTTAGAGAGTGTCCAAAGGAGGGCCACAAGGATGGTGAAGGTTCTGGAGGGCAAGCCTTATGAAATGCAGCCGAGGTCACTTGGTCTGTTCGGGCTGGAGGAGACTGAGGGGAGACCTCACTGTGGTCTTCAACATCCTCAAGAAGGGAAGCAGAGGAGCAGACACTGATCTCTTCACTCTTGTGACCAGTGTCAGGACTCAAGGAAATTACATGAAGCCGAGTCAGGGTAGGTTTAGGTTGGATATTAAGGAAAGGTTCTTCACCCAGAGGGTGGCTGGCACTGGAATGCATTCCCCAGGGAAATGGTCACAGCACCGAGCCCATCTGAGTTCAAGAAGCTTTGGGACAATGCTCTCAGGTACATAGTGTGAGTCTTGGGGTGTCCAGTGCAGGGCCAGGAGCTGGACGTGACGATCCTGATAGGTCTCTTCCAACTCAGCATTTTCTATGATTCTGTGATTTTTCACAGACTCAGATCAAGTTTTAGTCAGACATAGGGAAGTCAATTGTCTCTTTTCCCCCAGCAATGAGCTGCCAGAGCAGGCCAAACTGATATGAATTGTCACATTTGCTGTTGTGCTGAACTTGACTAAGAGGTTTGGAGAGGTCTCTTGTTTAAGGGGTTCATTCTAAAAGGATGTTCATGATATGACATTATCTATGTAGTGGTCTTTGCACTGATTCCTTAGTAAACATGCACAGAAAGAATACTGACTGCAGATGAGGAGGAAGGGCTGTCTATGTAGACAGACAAGAGTGTCTGATGTACAAAACAGCCACAGCATTGATTGGGAGAGGGCACACGAGCTCACTGACACCAATGCCTTCTCTGTGGAATAGTGCTAACTGAGCACACACTTGTTCATCACTATTTCAGGGCAGGATTTTAAAATCCTGAGTACTGGGAGCCAGAGACCTGAACAGAATCCCTAAACCTGCCACCATGGAATCTCTTCTGAGTGACGGTTATCTCCAGTTTAAGGTATCTGGGCCAGCCTGAGGTTTCAGTCCCTCTCTAGTGGCCTGTGTGTGTTGCTGAGGGTCTTAAGGACCACAATTTAAACCTCAGTTCAGACAAAAACCTAACAGCCAAAAGCAACCGTAACAGTTCAGAGCTTCCATTAAACATTTTGAACACATCTTGTTAAAGACTAAACGATTAAACAGGCCTGTTTCACATGTATCATTGCAGTGGCCTACAGCGGCCACAAAAACGCCCTTGGGGAGTGGCATGTGCCAAATTCCTTCCTCATCTCTTGCAAGAAATTCTACAGGCTATATTCAACTGTCATATATCTTCTTATCATTAGAAGACTTGATCTACAAACATAAAAATTATGTGCAAAGATTTTGGCCACACTGAAAAAAACCCCAAACAATAAAAGGTTTAACACCAATGCATAAAGTGGAATATAAGGACTTGTGGTGGCAGTCTGTCTTGGCCTTTATGCGGTGAATCAGGATTGTAAATGTATTTACCTTAACACACATATCATTCATTTTTCCAACACCAAAATCAACTTTACTTCCACTTTAAAAGCCAGAGATGTCACTCTGGCATGGGAAAAGAAAAAAAATGCTGGCAATGGAAGATTAGGAAGACTGTATCCTATTCCAGTACATTTAGATTTTTTTTAAAGAAAACTGTTACTTCGTTAGAATTCAAGAAAGAAGTTGCAATAAAACGTTAGGAATACTGTAATACACTCATAGCGTGGTATCACACAGGATCCCACAAAAAAAGGGAAATGTCCTCTGCGATAACAGTGAAATTGAGAAACTGCACCAGTTACACACAGAGTTATCACTGGAGAAGTGACACTTTCAGGGTCTGTCCGAACAGCCTAACGCCTTGCAAATGCCAAAACAAGTCTGAAACAGTAAGATAAGTAGAAGTGATGAGAAGTGATAGGAGACCTTTTCAGAGGACAGAGAGAACACAACTGGAAAATACATCTCTAGCATGTGCGAGAGTAAGTTCCTGTAGTGCTGAATAGATGTGCCGAGGAAAATGCAGTTCAATAGGTGGGAAAGAAAAGGCACTGAAGAGATACTAAGGGAGCAGGCTGATTGTAGTTAAAACCTGTACCTCCCATCCTGTAATTTTATTTGGGGATTCTATTGACCGGAGGCTGTGGAGAATCTCTTTGCTTTTTACTTTTTTTTTTTCCTTCCGCCTGCTGCCCCATGTAACTCGTCTCCTTTATTTCCAGCTCGCTTCAGCAACCGCATGCTGTTCCTGCCCCTGGCACGCAGGACGCCCCCAGGACACAGGTGGGATCGCGGCCCCGCCGTGCCGGGGTGTCCCCGTCCCCGTCCCCGTTCCCTTCCCCGTCCCGGCGCCGCCTCCCGTCCGCGGGCAGGG
>WEIT01018887.1:0-23746 GCA_013389985.1 Dryoscopus gambensis | reverse complement strand
GAGGAGGGAGAGAACTTTAGACTAAAAAGGGACAAAATGATAATAACATATTTTAAAAAGCGGGAAAAGCTGCTGGTTTAGAACAGAGGTTATACGTACAGAGGTTAGATGCCTTAGTAGCACCCTAGATATTTGCTTTGCATGCAATGCAGTCTATCTATTGGGGAAAAAAAAAAAAAGAAGCAGTTTTTTGTGAGATTATTTAAGTTTTGTTTTGTAGCATTCTGTAGTTGAAGAATAACATTATGTACTCATGCCTATGTTCATGTATCTCCTAACAGCTACATGGTGTATTGTTGTGATGCTAGTTACTGTAGGATGTTTTATACCATGAAAGACATATTGGATTTTTTAAATTTGTCTGCAGTTTTGATAATGTCTGAGTATTTTTGTTTGATTTGTGTGTGGTAAGGACTGGAAAAGAGATACAATCACATAAGTTTCAAGTGAAGAGGTATCAAGTGGCAGTGGTTTGCTTAATAATAGCTTACTTGCAAGAGGGGTGGAAATCCTTGCAGGCAATTTCTACATGGTATAATTAGCGTTTTTTTATGATGTCAGATGTTGTGGAAAATATTTGTTATGAAGTATGATACAGGGATCTTTGTTACGGGCATGCTAGTATCATCTGGTGTATTCACTATGAAATTACAGTGTTGAGCCAGGATAGGTATCTGCAGAAACATCTCTTTCTGCTCAATTTTTTTTGCTTCATCTTAAGGTTTAATCTCTGCTTCACTTCTAGTGGACTTCATCATAGTCCATAGTTAGTTCAGTGAGGGAATATAGTATCGCTTCTTGGTAATACAGATTGAATGCTAGTATAACTCCTTGTACCGGAAGTATTTTATAGCTACATTTATTATACATGGTGCACGTAGTGTGCTTAACAGTAATCAGAAAAGAGTAATGGAATTGGTGTGTTACTCAGAGTTAGTGGTATCATAAATACACTTTTAGGAGGATAATACACATAATGCATGAGGCACACAGTATGCAACCTGTCACTGCAAACCTTGGGGAGAATAAAATGACCGTGTGAAATGTTTATTGTTTCAGTGGAGCAAGGGGAAATGCAAACACTATCCTCAAGGGCTGGAATATTTGCTGAGGAAGGAATGTAATGTGTGCTCTGAATATTCTCAGAACTCTGAGTTTCTGAGAAAAAGAAGAAATAATCAATCTTCACAATTACTTAATTGCTACAAACTGGATTTACTGTGGAAACTTGGTGAATTGTACTACAAATAGGAATAAAAATTATGTAATCATCTTACCTCTAGCTGAGAAATATTACACTGTATACCATAAGCACAAACTGAAATGATAACAATTAATTTTAGAGAAGGGAGGGAGAGTTGAAAAGTAGTGAATTCTTATTCATTGTCTCTGTCACACAGCAGTCCTAAACCAGGAATACACTAGCAAAAGCTATCTTTATTAAACATCTTTGTTATTGACTTTGTTCTTTTTCTGATGTTGTCATGTGGAAGTTCAGAACCCTTTCACATAGAAAGTCATCTTCTGCAGAGATATTTCTTCCACAAATGGACTATTAAAGAAAATTGAATACCTCAAAAATTTTATATAGCATACTAATAATGGCTTGAAAAATTATTTTCTTTACTGTGGAGGACACTTTTGAATGTTTGTATTGCTCTTGAATTACTGGTTGGGGTGGGTTATTTTGTTTGTTTGTTGGTTGGGTTTTTTGTTTCTGTTTTTGTTTTTGTGAGGTTTTGTTTGTTTGTTTGTGGTTTTTGGTTTGTTTTGTTTGGGCTTTTTTGTTTTTGTTTTGTTGTTGTTTGTTTTTGTCTGTTTTTTTTGGGGGGGGGAGGGTGTTTTGTCCTCCCTGTAATGAGCCTTTGAAACATTTTTAGTTTCGTTAGCTTTCATGGAGTTTTATTTGGCATTTCCAGAATAATAATCAATATGAAGTCAAATGTTTTTAATGGAACCATTTTCCATACTGAATAGTTGGGAGCACAGGGAGTAATTTTTGTCATTTCTTCCAAATATTTTACTTTCTTGCTTTAGCTTTGTTGCGTCAATCCAATCAACATATAATTCTGTGCATCCCACAGCAATGAAACTGGCACTTTTTGCTCCTTCCCACTGTCAGAAGGCTTTTGGATGTCAAAAGCTTATATTTTTTTGGAAGGAATTAGGAGTGTAGTGACTACATGAGCTTTCTCAAGCCTTGGTCTTTGCTAAGTTTTCAACGAGAAGCAGACTTCCTGTCTTCTTTTGCAGTACTGCTCTAAGATAAAACCCTAGATGGAACACTTTCCTAAGACTAAAAAAGTAATCTGATGAAACAGCCTGGAGAACAGATTGAGGATCAAGATTTGATACACAGGTCTCTGTGTGAGGGACCATAAGCAGTAGATGATATGAATGTGTGTACAAGCAGATCTGTTTCTTATAGACTTTAACTTTTGCTGCACAGAGTTGTTACATATTTGGTTGAATGAATCCTGTGAAAATTGTTTGTAGGAGGTGACATAACGCTGACAATTGAAGTTAGCTGCACCCAAATTCAAGTTAGGACATCATTTGTCTGGATGTCACAAAGAGCATCTCTGCAGTACTGTGGTGATGCTTTTAGGCTCAGCCAAGGTTGATGCAGCTAAGCTGCCAGTTTCTTTATTGTGAACTGCATAATAGAATGAAGCCTTTCATATAGTGCTGCTCTCTTCTTAAATATTGTAGTAAAATTAATCTGTCAGGCTTTTCTAGCAGTATTCCTGCAAATAAGGCCAGAAGTCAAGGATGGGGAACTGATCTTTGTGTGGTCAGGATTTACAATACCTCTAATTCCACTTCAAATGCAGGATAAGAAAACAGAAGTTAAAAATTCAAATAGAAGCAGGTTCTTACTGAGGTCAGAGCTGCAGTCTGACCCCGCCAGTCTGTTTCTGGTAGTGACAGTGCAAGATGCTAAACCATATTCTAACTTTGGAAACTGTTTTGCTTTATTGTATCTAGTTTCTCTTTTCAGTGATAATACTAATAATGCAGATAATGCTGTCAGCCTGGAGAACCCTTGTGATGACAGATTTCCCAAGTTCACTACCTGCTGTCTAAATTAGGTATTTTTGTTTGGTTTAAAACCTACCTAGTTGATGCTGTGTTTTAGTGTTGCACAGAGCTTGGTCGAAATCCCTTTGGTATTCACCTTAACCCACTGCTGTTGCAATCTTATAAAACTTGCTTGTATTCTCTGCAGGCTTTTACATTTGAGAGTTCCAAATTCCTTTAATTCTGTGAAGGGCAGCTGCTCCACTCCTTGGCAGTACACTTTTAACTCTGCTGTGTCTTCCCTGAGATGCAGAGACTGGAACTACATGTAGAAATTGTGCTATGCCCAATGGATGCTCTGAATTTTATCACTGGAAGTTGAAGAGAGATTCCAGAATAAGACTGGTGTGGTTTGTTGTGTGCTGTTTGGTGTGGATGATCTTAAGTCTGGTATTCTGAAGTATTGTTTCTGTAACTGACTAATACAACACTTCAGCTTAAGGAGTAGAGACTGTTCTCACATGCATTAATTTCATAACAAGCTCAGAACTGGAGGTGGTGGTGCATCAGTTAATTACCAGCTCAATAGCCATGGCTTCATGAAGGAGTAACTATAGAAAGTAATAACATTTTTTGGCAAAACTGACTTTGTTAATTTTTGTTCAGAACTGATTCAGGAACTGCTTATAAGTCAGTCATGCAACTATAGGAGTTACTGTATCTGTTATTTTTAGTGTTTTTTGCAGAGAAAAATCAATGTAAAGATAAATACACTTTTCATTGTTATGGTGTGGAATTATTACACTATAAATTAAAAGATTATTTCAATGACAGTTTATGTGTTAAAGGTTTTGAAGCAGTATACATGTAACGTTTAGTTAAATTATTTTGGAGTGATGTATAGTTGAAAACACTTCTTCAGAAAACTGATATATTCAAGAAAGATATCAATGCTAAATATGTAAGTAAGCATATGGGTTGTCTAATTGTATCCATTACACTTATCAGAATAAATGTGTTTTGAAACTGTAGGCAAACTATTTCTCTTTCCTATTACAATTGCAGCCTGATATATATTGACCTTCATTTGCCATAGAATCATAGAATGGTTCAGATTGTAAGGAACCTTAAAGATCGTTTAGTTCTAACCCCCTCTTCCATGGGTAGGGACACCTTCCAGTACACCAGGTTGTTCAACACCCCATCGAGCCTGGCCTTGAATGCTCCCAGGGATGGGGCAGCCACAGCTTTTCTAGGTGACCTGCTCCAGTGCCTCTGCACCCTTGCAGTGAAGAAGTTCTTCCTAATATCTAGTCTAAATTTAACCCCTTTCCATTTAAAGCCATTCCCTACTCTCCAATCACTTCATGCCCTTGTAAAATATGCCTGTCCTACTCTCTTGTGTGTCTCATTTGGGTAATGGAAGGCTGCTGTAAGGTCTTCCTGGAGACCTCTCTTCTCCAGGCTGAACAACTCCAGCTTTCTCAGCTTGTCTTCATAGGAGAGGTGTTCCAGCCTTCTGACCTTATTTTGGATTTATTATGGAGGGATGGTTTGTGGGGTTTTTTGGGTTTTTTTAGGGGCTTTAATACCTTACAGGGAATTATCAGACTTTATGCGAAGCTACAGTTTGGGGTTTGGGGAATTCCCCCTTTTGTCTCCAAAATATCATAGTAAGGGAACATTATTGTGTGTGTTGGGGATTTTCCCCTTTTGTCTCCAAAATATCCTAGAAAGGGAAACTTGCAATAGTTGTTTTCATATGCATTTATTAGCTTGAAGAGCTGAGGCTTTGTCTTGCACAGAGAAGTGATGTAGGCTCAGTAGGCAGCAGTTCCCAATGAAAGCATAGCAATTTCAGTGTATTTATACCTCTACATACTATCTTCTTTTGTATCTTTGAGAAGCTATTTCATTTACACATCTGTCAGCCTCCCTCTAATTTCATTATGCATATTCATATGCTGTAAGGAGAGGTGCTTGAATATTTAAAATGTGTTTATATCTGTATGTATGAGTGCCTACAGATATTTCTGCTTATGGCTGTGCAGAGAAGGAAAATATATACTAAACTGTGTCTCTTAAGTACCTGTTGCAATCATCTAAGTAACCAGATTTTTGATAATTAGTCTTTAAAGTTCTTAGAAATTTGCTTCCATATTCTGCCTTGTTAAAAAATGGTCTAAATTTATTTCTTGCCTTTGAAATTAGCAAAGTTTTTACACTTAGTGGCTTATGGTATTGTATTCTATGCAGATAGAAATATTCAGAGATTTTATTTCAAGTTGCACAACATGTCACACAGTACAGAATCACAGCATGGAAGGGACCACAGTAGGGTCATCTGGCAATCTGTTCCAGTGCTTGGTCACCCCCACAGTAAAGAAGTTCTTCCTCATGTCCAGGTGGAACTTGCTGTGCATCCGTTTCTGCCCACTGCCTCCTGTCCTATTGCTTGGCACTACCGAGATGAGCCTGGAAACATTCTCTGATACCCTCCCTTCATTGGAAGGCTTTGATGAGGTGCCCTCTCGTCATGTTTTCTCAAATCTTAACAACCACAACTCTCTCAGCCTTTCCTTGTAAAAGATGTCTTTTCAATTCAGAGGTTTTTGTCATCTTTCTCTAGTAAGAATGATATAATCTGTAAATAAACATTTGTCAATAATAAGTTTCAGTGAATGAGTTTTCATTTTCCCAGAAAAAAATGGGAATTGAAATTTGAAGAGTTTGAATTACTATAATACAAAACTTCCAAAGAGAAGCTCTAAGGAGTAAGCTTACTTTGTTGTTGAACAAGGTGAGACTTTGATACTACAGGAAAATTTGCCATTTTTCAAAATTGTCTTAATAATTTTTATTATCTTTGACTTCTCTGGACAATGCTTTGACACAAGGTTTTACAAGAAAAATCTTCTACCGTTGTTTATATCTCCACTTGATAAGCCATTTTCTGTCACTTCTTCCTGTTCTGCCCAGGAGGTTCTGGAATCAGTGTCTAGTTTAAATCTGGACAATATCTGAAAGATAGTAAAGTTTTCACTGGGTTAGGGAAGATTCTTAAGAGATGGAGAATAAAGTTAATCATCTCTTGCTGGGAACGTAGGAAGAATGTAAGACTTTTTGTCATGCAGCTTGAGAGAAGCTGGCAGAGTAATTATGTATTTTTTTCAAACTATCTCTTCTCTTGAGTAGAATGATAGATGGTGAAATAAAGGTGAAAACTGGTAAGGTAAAGAAAAAGAACCTGAATTTATGGGAAGAAAATAATAAAGTGAGATATTGAAGAAGGATCTGGTCTGCTTCCGTAAAGATAAAATCCTTTTTTTGTGTTTAGGGACCTGTTGGTTAGGTCAACGATCAACATGAACTGATTCATCCCAGGGGATGCAGTTCCTGGAGGACAGAGGGATCCAGGACAGCTGGTTTCTTTTCAGAGATTGCCAACAGCATGTATAGAATTAGCAGATGGTGTTTCAGGTGTTTTATCTACAAATGAGAAGAGTTCTTGTTATCACCATGTCAAAAATGTGTGTGATCTGTACAAAAACTGCATCCGGGTTCTGGAAGAACACTGGAGAAATGTTGAAAACCAATGTGGACAGCGCAGTGCAATCACAGGCTTTTGTCAGCAAGTGACCGACAAATGCACTACGGATGAGTGAATATCGTCCCTTCTGTTTGCCAGCCTCTCAACATTGCAATTCAAAGAGAAGATTGAGTGTTATTGTAAAGTAAGTTATTAAGTGAAAGAAGAGGAAACTTTATGTTTAGAAACTACAATGACAATTATATGGTCACTATATTACGTGGCAAATTGTTGGTTTGCTCTGTGTAGTTTTAGAGTGTCATTTGTAGTTTCTCTTCTTAAAAAAATAGTAAAGTTGGGGGCTGAAATGAAATGATCTTCAAGATCCCTTCCAAGCCAAACCATTCTATGCTATTTTATTAACTAAATTTAAATATTCATGATTAGGAAATACTTCAAAAATCCTGGAGTAAAGCTTGGACTTTCTCTTTTATTTTGTCAATCTAGTGGCCATGAATATGTATTTAAATTTTATCTCTATTTTTCTTCTTTAATTTCAAAATAAAGACTAATGAATTATACTTGATTTATAATCCATGGGAAATATTTCCCAACTATTCTGTGTATCTGTGTAATGTTTTTTCTTTTTAAGTAGTGGTGTTTTCAGTGTTGCCTACTGTTACATCTATTCAATGTTCTCACATACTAATTCATTAAGTTCATTCTAGTTCAGTTAAGTTCATTCATACTAGTTCACTGTCACTATCAAATGTTTTGTGTCAAAAAATGAAACTTCTGTCTATTAAACAGATGTTGCTTCTTCAAGTTAAATAAAAACTTTTTAAAAATACTGGACTGTGATTGTATTTAGGTCAGAGAAGATGGTGAAAGTAGAAGTATCTATTAGTTCATTTGAAATCAGTACTTGTTCATATGAGGTTAAACTGAAGAACTCTGAAAACAATTTTTATTAGAATAAAAGTTCAAGAAATCCCTGGAAGTCCTCAGTGATGCACACTGCTCTGCCCACCTCACAGATATTTAGTGAAATTGGTGAGAGGTTTCTGTTGTACTAGAGGCAGTTCTGTTCCTGCCAGGGATTATAAACACTGCAGGGAATTTGACAGTTACAGAAGTGCTTGTATTTGAACAGGTAGGAACACTGAACAGAAGAAAACTTTCTAGCCAGTGGATCTTTTCTACTGCTGCTACTTAAGCATTAAACAGTTTTGATAAGTTTATTTAGGTATAGGCTTAATTCTGGCTGCTTAATTTTGCTTTCTTTGTATCACCTGTTCTGATGAATATGCTGCCTTCAGATTGACTAGATCTTGCCTCTTGCATGTTCCCTCAACCTGAGCCATGTTTGAGCAATTGTCTTTTCCTTTCCTCTCTTCTTGCTTTGCAAAGCAAACTATTTCCTTGTAAAATTCTTATCTTTAATTCAATCCTCCTTGAACAGAACTCTTTAGAATTAAGCACAGTTTTGAATCTTTATCATGCTCTGGTTTGTTTTGTGACATTTGTTTATTCCGTGGTTGTGCTACATTAATGGGTCAGAGGAACTTTGTGCAGCATTTCTTCTCTTCCAGCCACAGAAGTGCTAATATTTCTAGTCTTGACATTTGTAGTCTTTAACATAGTACCAAATCATAACTATTTTATTGGGCAAGTGCAATTCTTGGTCTTCATATTTTAAACTTTTTTTTTTTTNTGTTACATTTTTTTTTTTTTTGTTTTTGGTACTGATGCTGTCTCCTATCCATCTGCCATTATCAATTTTCTTTGATAAAACCTTATAATAAATTATAAATGCAGTCTTAGGTACATTTGTGCAGAAGAGTATCCTTTGGGGAATTCCCCAAGCACTCCCTGTAGTTTCATATCTTTTCCCTTGAGTAAACTGTGTCATTGTTTTTTAAGACTTGTCTCCTGCTTTCTATTTTCTTGTTTTAGTGACATTTAGGAAGGTTAGCTCTAACTTCCCATCTATAAGGACAGGGTAGGTACCAAATTAAGTTGGATAAGGCAATTGTCGTTATAATGATAATGTGTTTTATCATGTTTTGTATTTACACTGTCCTTTAATTACTGCTTATGTAAATTGTATTGTCTCCTTGCACAATCATTAAAGTCAAAGTAGGAGATCATCCTTGCCAGTTACCTTCCTCTGAAAGGTAATGCAGGTGCTTTACATACACAGTAGTCTCTCCAAATCTTTATAAATGAAATAAATAATTGCTCGCAACAACTAAGCTGTGTTTGTATAAGCACAACATACTTTATAAATGCTTATATGTGAAATAGCATAATTTGTCTTGCTTGTAATTATTTTATTATTTTACTTTTTATAACTGAAACATCCCTTAGCAATGCAAGCTTGCATGTCAGAAGAGCTTTTAATTATTAGTTATACAGCCTTGGAAAACTGCAGGTGGAGTGTTGTGGCGTGCGCTGATGAGGATGCCACGACCTTCCCAAAAGCGTCTCCACAGGGACTGGAGCCGCTCCGATGGGGCCGCTGCACTCTAGCTGGCGAGCTCAGAATGCGCCAAATAGCTCCCGTCCTGTCCCGCTCGTGGAGCCTCCATAAAAGGGTGTCCCCCCGGAGGGGGCAGCTCCAAAGGGACCAGGCTCTCATGGGAGTGAAAGCAGACAGCACCCATCTCAGCCAGAAAAACAGCCGGCACTCACATACTTGCATGCGGATGATAAAAGAGTCAGGAAGGGTCCTGGCATGGTGTTACATGAGAGGATTTATTTCAGCCTCATTGTGGCGGGAGGTTAGGAGCCAAGGACAAAATGGAGGAAGGGTTTGGGGTTTATATATGAGGTCCACAGGGCTGGCAGAGCTTCAGGATCAAAGGTGTCAGGGTGCGGGGGTGGTACAGAGGCAGGACTAGGGCAAGGAAACCTATAGGTATCCCACGAGGGAGGGACTAAGGTGCAAGGGTAAAACGGGAAAGCAGGGAATGGAGAACATACATATAAGGAATAAAGGGGGCAGGGAGAAGCAAAAAATCAGTCAAAGGAACAGAACTGGGGTACATAATGTCCTTAGGAGAAGCCTGTCTCTCAAGTCTGGGGGAGGAAACCCTGCCACAGCCCTCAATGGGCTGGGTCGCCACAACAGTGGAGTACAGGTAGTTTAACAGATTTGGATACTCATTTCAAATTTCTTAGCATGGAGTACCAGTATCATTATTACAGTAAACTGACTGTGTAAGTATACTAGAAAAATCTCTGGCCTTCTACTTTGTTACGATAATATATCAATATATACGATATATATATGTGCTAATATATAGGCTCACAAACATATGCATTTGTGTGCATGTGTAAATACGGGTATAGACATGTATAGCAATACGAGTACAGTAACCTGAATTCAATTGCCTTCTTTTATTTTTTTTTTATTTACATTACCCCCTCATAAAATTACTATGAAAAAAATAGGCCTTATACTGATCTGGAGAAAAATACTCTCCAGAATCATCATTAAGGAGATTTGTAAAGACTCACTGCAAGACTCTGAAAGCCACATTCCATTAAACTAAGTAGAAACAGAAACCGTGTTCACCAGCATTGCCCAACTGTTTGATCCACTGCCAGTTCATCACCATTAAGGGTCAGACTCTCACTGGAGTATGGAACAGGAAGATGAAGCACACGTAGGCAGAGAATTGAATAAACTTGATAGGAAACAAGCTTTTTATCTATGAGTACAAGGTAGAAGGCATTAGCATAAAGCACTCAGATTTGTGTCTAAAGTGCCTTTATGTCTTCATCTTACTGTTTCTGCCTTGATGATGAATAGGTACTGTGAAAGTTAAAGTACTGGGGAAAAAAGAATTACTAAAGCCTTTTTAAAGTAACTCTTTGCGTGGCTACTTCAGCAGGCTACAGTATTGAACTAAGCTGTGAGTGTTGTTTACTGTCTGCTCAATATCTGATTCTTCTTCCCCGTTCAGAACACTGGTATCAAAGATGGAGCTGGGAAGGAGTTTGCATATTAGGATCAATTAGCGTGCAGGAAAAATACAAAAATTAAATTGAAAAGTGGCATAAGTTAAAATCATGTTCTCCAAATCACTTTGTGAAGGCAAGCCAATGAGTTTTTGAAGTTACATTTAACAAATGGGTATAAATATGTGTTGCTGTTATATATACTCTGTGCCAGCAAGAGAGTCCAGCTTCATTGTGCAAGCAGTATAGTTTTGTTGGCAAAGAACTTTTATGAAAGGTTTTGAGTACAACGCTTTAGTAAAGGCAGCCAAATGCTCACTTCAATCAAGGTGGGTTGCTGTTGTGGTGCATGTGGCAGGAGCCACAGAGTCTGGACATTCAGAGGATCGGTGGGCAGACCTCCAGGATGCAGAGGTCTAGGTCTCTCCCGTGGTTACAGCAAGTTCCCATGTTCCCAATGGAACTTAGTTTACATACTGTTAGGTTATTGGCTTAAGAGTTCCCCCACCCAGTCTTATGTGTAGGTTCATGTTAATGCATTTCCCCTTATTGCTTATATATAAGTTCTGGAATGTTCATTTTTATTCGATACCCCATTGGATGGCTTGTGTAATCCCCTCCTCCAAGTTACCATCATTGGCTGNGTCACTTAGGACACTTTCACAGCAGGATGCTGTGCGGCCTTGGGCAGCCCACAAACAGTGTCAGGTTGCTGTCTGGCAGTCTTGACAGAACAATAAAAACAATAAAACAAGCAGAAAAATAACCCTTTGTGCACGTAGATCCTAATTGTCTTGAGCATAATAAGAGAGAACGTTAATTTTGGAAGAATAAGGGCTTCATCAATTATAAGGAGGTTCTTGTAATGAAGGCCATTTCTTTTATCATTTCTGTAGCAATAGGATAGTAATTTACATTGATTCAGGAACACAGGTAATGAGTCCTTAATATGAAATATTAGATTTCTCTAAGAGAAGTTTGATTTTCATTCACTGGCAGTAGATAGCCAAGACTCTGCTCAACTTCCAGCCATTAAATTTCCTGTGCTATAGCCAAGTAATTTAGAGTTATATCATGGATTGATTTACTGAGTGACTCTTGCCTAAGAACATTATATGGCTGATGTATAATCAGGATTCTTAGTGATCAAACAATAGTAGGTGGATATCGTTACAATAATATTTAAGAACTGTGTTGTAGATTATTGTGACAATGTGAGTGAAAGGTGAGTGTGATAATTCACATAAGGAAATCTGTAAGATGGAGTAGGAGTATTAAGAGAAAAATAACAGATAAGAGTACTTAAAAACAGCATGATGTCTGTATTAAGTGAACTGTAAATCAAATTAAAGGTCAAAGCAGATTGAAGAGGTAAATTGATCGTGGTCATCTGCTTCAATTTTATGGGTAATCTGTAACTGAAGTATTGAGCAGAATCTGAGTGTTGAAGTATCTCAGGCCTTTTATATTGCGGTTTGTAGTTTCTTGCGATGGTGTGGCAAGCTGCAGAACTTCCCAAGGAGCGCTGTGGGGCTTCCTTGGGGAGGGAAGCTGTTTCACTTCCCGTAGCCCCTTTCAGGCCGCCCCTCACGGCCCGGGCTAGCTCTCAGCTCTACAACACAGCGGCAACAAAGGAGGCAAGAAGGGTCCCTGCATGGGGGCTTCAGGGGATGTTTTATTCACGTGGGTCTCAGAGGCAGAGAGAGGGCCACGTGGCAGCAAGCTGGACCTCCATGTCGGAGAGGACCAGCACAGCTGTTTTGCCCATGCAGAGAGAGCATCACATGGTATGAGGCTGGATTTTGTATGGGGAGCAGGGGGGCGAAGAGAGCACACGGACTAATGGTCCCATGGCACAGGGGCAGTACAGGGGCGGGATTAAGGTACAGAACAAATGGGGAGAACCCGAAGGAGTTCTTAGGAATAGGGGCAGGGGGAGGGAGGACAATGTGGTGGGACAGGGAATTTAGCAAAAAGGGAGTGGGAAAACAGACCTCTGCAGTTTTAGGTGAAGAATTAAATGATATTTCAGTTTAGCTCTAACTGCATATGGTGTTTTAAGAGTGTAGGCCTGATTCTGTACTGAATTAGGAATTGTGACAAGACTGAAAACTTTTATGTTCAGAGGTTTTGTCGTGACATTTTTAAGGTGTTATCTTGTAGGTGTTTTTATAGAATAATAATGTGTATGTTTAATTACTGGACAGGTAGATGTCAAATCACTGTATATACTGTGGTGTTTAGTTCATTTAATAGAATCTCTGTGTAAGTATACTTAAGGAGAAGGCTGCTTAGGACAGAGTGTACTTTAAAATAGGTTATATCTAATAATCCTTTCCTGCCAAAAGTGAGCATTTAGTGAAGAACTGTCTCCAGTCAGACAGTAAACAATAATGAGAATTGCTGGTGAGAGAATTGGAGAATTATTTCCACAAGTTTCATGTTCTGGGGATGTGTATGAATTTATTTACTTAAGTGGCAGAACTTGGAGATAAATAACAAAAAACCCAAATGTTACTGAACCTGAAAACTTTTATTTTAAAAAAAGGGAAAGACCATTTTCATATTTTGGCCAGTGCTCTGATGGAACAGAATCACAGAATTAACTAGGTTGGAAAAAGCGTTGGAGATCAAGTCCCACCTATGACCTAACAACCCCTTATCAACTAAACCATGGCACTGAGTGCCATGTCTTTTTTTAAACACATCCAGGGACAATGACATCTTCCTGGGCAGCCCATTCCAATGCCCAACCACTCTTTCTGTAAAGAATGTGTTTCTCATGTCTAGCCTAAACTCCCCCTGGCGCAGCTTAAGACTGTGTCCTCTCATCCTGTCATTGGTTGTCTGGGAGAAGAGACCGACCGCCATCTGGCTACAGCCTCCTTTCAGGCAGCTGTAGAGAGTGAGGAAACTTCATGGGAGGAAACCCACATAAACTACTTAGTAAACCTGATTTCCTTTTATGACAAGGTAAGCCACTTACTTAATCAAGGGAAGCCAGTTGATGGAATCTTTTTGGATTCCAGTAAAACTCTCAATACTGTCTCTCACAGTATCCTCTGGACTAAATGTCCAGCACACAGCTGGATAAGCACATCATGTCGTGGGTGAGCAGCTGGCTCACAGGTCAAACACAACAGGTTAAAGTGAATGGGGTGACATCAGACTGGGGACCTGTCAGTAGTGGGGTCCCCCCTGGCTCCATCCTGAGCCCTATGCTCTTCAACATCTTCATAAATTACTTGGATGCAAGACTTAGAAAGAGTACTGGGCAAGTTTGCAGATTAAACAAAACTAGGGGGAGCTGCTGGCTCCCTTGAGGGCAGGGAGGCCCTGATGAGAGACCTCAACAACTTAGAGGACTGGACAATCAACAACTGTATGAAGTTCAACAATGGGAAGTGCCAGATTCTGCACCTGGGATGGGGCAACCCTGGATGTACGGACAGACTGGGAAATGAGATTCTAGAAAGCAGTGCCATGAAAAGGGAGCTGGGGGTCCTGGTGAATGACAAGTTGAACATGAGCCAGCAGTGCCCTGGCAGCCAAGAGGGCCAAGAGTGTCCTGGGGGTCATCAGGCACAGGATCGCCAGCCAGGCAAGGGAGGGGTTTGTCCCACTCTGCTCTGCACTGGGGCAGCCTCACCTTGAATATTGTGTGCAGTTTTGGGCACCACAATGTACGAAAAATATAAATACTAGGGAGCGTCCAAAGGAGGGCAACAAAGATGGTGAAGGGCCTCAAGGGGAAGCTATATGAGGAGCAGATGAGGGCACTTGGTAAGGTTGAAGTGGAGAAGAGAGACTGAAGGGAGACCTCATTGCATCTCATGGCGGGAAGAGAAGGGTCAGACACAAATCTCCTCTCTGGTGACCAGTGACAGGACCGGAGGGAAAGGTCTGAAATTGTGTCAAGGGAGGTTTAGGTTGGATATTAGAAAAAGGTTCTTCACCCAGAGGGTGGTTGGGCACTGGGACAGGCTCCCCAGGGAAGTGGTCACAGCACCAAGCCCGACAGAGCTTAAGAAGTATTTGGACAATGCTCTCGCGCACATGGTGCGACTCTTGGAATGTCCTGCGCAGGACAGGCAGTTGAACTTGATGATCCTTGTGGGTTACGTCCCTTCCAACTCGCCATATTCTGTGATTTGAACATGATGCTATCTCTTGAATTGAAATTTCTTTGCACCAAGCATGAGATAGAGGTGCTAGTTTTCTATTTCATATATTTTGATAAAATCATGTGGGATTAAACAGGGAAAAATAGTGCATCATTTCAGTCCAAATTAATTTGTTTGCAATCCTAAAGTAGGAATCGAAATGCCCTTTCTCTAAAGCTGAACTAGTAATCCTGTGTACCTTTGAAAGATGAATTGCCATCTGTAACAATAGCTGATCTGCCTTTTCATCCTGTAGAAAGAAAATGAGTCTCATTTTGTAGTGATTACCATCTGGAGAATACAGGATGCTTTCTTGACCTGCATGATTGTACTCTTGTAATTTTTGCTTAAATTTTATTTCTTAAAGCAATTGAAGTTGTTTAAAACACAAAAAATTCACAATTTTAAAATTTTATGTTAGATTCTGAGAACATCATATATTACTCAATGAAGCTAATACATATTTTCAGAGATCACTATTGCAGTCAAATTGTACAACTTTTTGGTGGTCCAGTCCAAGGCATCCCTGTCATTGAAAATTAAACCTAGAAAAACTTCTAAGTGACCTTCCATCAGTCTAATGTCAAAGGACGAGTGTGTTAGAGTGGAACAAGGGGTATAATATGCAAGTGGAAGTGGAAGAGGAAAGATACGTCTTGCTTTAGATATATTCAAGCTGTTGAAGAGATGCAATTGGCTGTTTTGTCATGCAATTTCTAAATAATGCAGTCAAAAGACTGCATTAAAGAAATTCTTTATTTCTAGAACTTTGAGGAACTAGAAGAGGCCAGGTAAATACAGTTAGTTCAAATTCAGAGGAAGATTTCAGCTACTACAGCAAGTGACCAGGGTAGAGGAGAAGGGCATCTTGAAGTGCTGCCTTCTGCTGGTGGGGAGAAACTCTGAGTTCTTACCTAAGTGTTGATTGGGCTGTCCTAAGATGTGCTGTGTGGTGTTAATAGGATAAGAATGTAATTTATAAAACGTGTTTAGTATGACTCACGGTTAAGACTTTCATAACTTGCCTGCCACCTCTTCACTGCGCTGTGGCTGTTGTGTCTGCCTCAGAAGCATTTGAAAACTTTAAGACTTCAGCATAAGTGGAAATTACACAAAAACATACTTTGTATAAAGTTAAATAGTTCTTTATTCATCGTATATTTAAAAGCAAAATTATAAGCTGCATGCAATTTTAATATTTATAGTTCATGCTCTTGCCTCTTTTGCCATAGTTGAACAGTTGCCATGGTTCCCATTATATTGTCTGCTTTAGAGGCAAACTTCATAACCATGCTAAATGGAGCTGAGTTTCTGAAGTGTGCTACACTTGTAGTGCCCTCAGCTGCATCTTGAATTGATCTGTATTTTCCACTGTCTCCCCTTAACAGCACAGAACCAGAGATTGGAGCTTGACGCTGGTTGCAGTTTGCCCGGAGTCCGCACCGTGTCTGGCTGTCGGAGGTGCCCTGGAACGGGCCCTTGTTACAACCGTAGCACACGGGGATCTGCTGCAAAAGTAACAGAACAGGCACTGGCTCTCTCGCAGGGAGCAGGCTGCAAACTGATGTGAAAATAGAGCTGGTAAAGGCAAGAAACAGAGAGCGGTCCTCTGCAACTTAATTTTAATAGAACAGGCAGACAAAGACCCCGGCCGAGGAATGCAGCCCCTTTTTTGTATGGGAGCCAAAAGAGGCGGGATAAAGGATTACAGCCAATTGCGTTCTGTAAATTGTGAAGTGACAGGGGGGAACATCCAATGGGACAAACTCAGGCGAGGATTATTTGAATGAACACATGAAGGACCGAATGTAACAGAACTTTCCAGAGATCATACATATTCCATGAGGGATATGCATAAACATAAGGGTATACATAAAACTGGATGGGCGAACCTTGAACCTATAACAGAACAACATGCAAAAAGCAGTTCCCGGGGAGGCATGGGAGCTCGCAGTGACCAGGATGTTAGATTGCAGTGCGCTGTGTACTCATGTACCAGGAATTCGTTGGTGTGGGTGCTGCTGCCCCAGCCACATGTAATGCAACAGGGGCTCACAAGAAATACAAATATTAATATGCAAAATTAATTCTCTTAATCTGTTTTACCAATAAAGAACAACAAATTAGGTGTATTAAGTGTATAAAGAAGTAATTAATTTTTAAAAGATGAGATTCAGTTAAATGTGGGTGACAACATATTCTGTAGGCATAGTAATTCAACTTTGATTTGTGCAGGGCCTTCTTTGTGCAGGACTCTTCTTTCTAAAAGGATGTAAATGGGGATATAGAGATAATACAATTCTGTTTTGCAAGGATGAAAAGACTAGGGCAATTTGTAAGATACCAACATCAGGGAGAGACGTTGAAAACTTGCTTTTGATGCTTTTGGCATCACAGCTTCCAGAAGATTTAGCTGGCTTAAACCTGCCTTTTTCAAGTGTTTCCGTTTCACTTCTGGTGTATCTTTATTTGAGTGCAACATGTTGTGAACCTCAGAAGGAAAAGAGGTCTCCCTCACCTAAGCATTTAGAAAGATGACATTCTGGTCTAAATTTTTCTCTAATCCACTTTGGTTTCTATAGGAAAGATATTCTGTTGGGATTATGCATCTATTTTTATGCACAACTGTATGTAATTAAATATAGATATGTTTATATAGTAACACTAGGTAATCTTGTAAAAATTCAAGTACTTTCTGGTTCATTCAGAAATGCCGTAACAGACATTTGCTACATCAAATGACTCCATCTAGAATCAGCATTTTAATTTTTTTTTAATTGAATATAGCCTGTGACTTTACAAGCCTTTGCATATTCACCTTTGCAATATCTGCAATATTGATTTTTATATGATAGGGATTTGCAATTTACTAAAAATCAGAGCCTAACTGGGGGGGGGGTGCGGGGTGGGGGGGGGGGAGATGACACACAGAACTCAGTAGGTACTTTTTAGGTGTCTCCTGTGAAATGAGCATCAAACTGATCTGTTTATAGCAAATAAACCTAAAACCAAACAGCTCCCCCATTCCCCCCTCTGCAGTGTCAAAATCTTAAGTCTAGCAAAATTCATACTAAAAGCAAGATTGTGACTCAGTAAATATATTGCTGTTGACAGTAGTGGTACCAATTTTACACAGCAAAAGTGAAATAAAAATGCCAATTCTAATATTTCTATAAATTTAAACAGGTAAACTACTTGTCACATGCAGGATCCTTAGCCCTCAGTGTACACTCAACAAAGTTTCTCTACGTTGTATCTCTCAAGGATTGTGAAGATGTAGTGATTGGCTGGTAAAATGCAAGGCATTTTAAGATTATTCTTTGAAGATAAACTTCATGTTTGTATTATGAGGTTTTTCTATTATGAAGCTCTGCAATACTCAGTTACCAGAAATAAAATTAAAGCTGCTTCTTAGTTCGTTTGAGCATGCAAAGGGAGAGTTATTCAGAAGAACCTCTGCATGTTTTATGCTGTTATTGAGAAAACAAAAATAATTTTTAAAGCTTTACAGTAGACATATTTTTATAAATTTCTTGTGCAGAACCTCGTTACAACTTTATTGTGTGTAGGAGATGCTCCTGTACAAGCTTGAGCTGTTCTCTTGACCTTGAAATGTGCTCATTTCCCCCATCTGTCAGGCTGCTCTGCTTCTGCTTTCATTCTCTTCTGTCAATCAGCTTCTCATTGATGCTAATTAGGGTGTTAGAGCCTCACATTATTAGGTCTAAATTAGATAACTTGTTGGTGAATCCAGCAAATGCTGAAAAATGAATTTCTGTCTGGGTTATGTAGGTTTTTGGAGGCTGAATGGACATGTATTGTGGGAGAGGTGCTTCATGGAGTGTACACATCTGCATTCACACCTATGTCGAAAATAGGGCTGTTAATTATGGTTAATGGAGATGACAAATATAAACAAAGAGCTGGTTTGTAAATAAATTATTTTAAAATGGTGCCTAGTATGGCATTGTGTCTTTTGCAAAGGTTAGTTACATCTGGAATGATAAAAGGATGAAAAGATATTTGAGAACAGCAGCATTGGTTGTTTCTGCTGTGTAACGGTAAATGTCTGAATACTGGGTTCCCTCTTATTTCCTAGTCGACGTATTAACTGTTATTATGCAACCAGCTGTTTACCACTGAATACTCTTCGGGTTTTTTTATCTCAAAGGTGCAAAGAGTGTGTGCATTTAAAATGGGTCTTTTATTCCAGAGTAACTCTGTCACATCATCATTCTGCAGTGTGATGAATATCTGTTGGCTTATCTCTTTTCATAATATAACTCTGTTTACTTGAGGATAATAGTAGACCACAGTGAGCAAACTGCTGTGGAGGAGCTGTTAAACTGCACACTCCTATCTAGACTTATGTTTTCACATGCTGGGAATAGCAGTGCTCAGGCTGTGACTGTGTAAGGACAATTTGAAAGTAATTTTTTACTACTGAAATAAAATCGGTAGAGATGAAGGGGGTATCTAATGTAGAAGTACAGTGTGAGACTTTACAATGAGTTTTAATGTTTAGTCCTTTGTTCCTGTGGAACAAGACATTAAAAGACTATGGCTGAACTTTCTCTGTTGCTTCCCCGGCTCCCTATCACCATTTTCACCCACTATTATTTTGGTAGGAGTGCAGTATGTTTAAATTATGCTTTCTGATTCAGTAAGTTTTAATTCGGTAATATGAACGAATAAATCAAAGGCTTTTCATGTCCTCATTCCAGTAATGACAAAGTTGATGTGGGAGAGTGTCATGGGTTAACCCAGCTTGAAGTTTTTAGATGAGAGAGAGTAAGCTTTTCTCAGGCTGTGTGCCTGTGAGCCTCCTGTGATGCAAGGTCACGACAGCTCTGTGTTCTGCTGCTCCTGATAAGCGAGTGGGGCACCCCTCCTGCTTTTAGGTTTTTTTCTTTTCTCCGGCACTGGTTTTTTTCGGAAAGAGACAGAACCAAGGAAGTTATGTTTCTGCAAATTGCTGTGGTAATTTCCTCCAAAACTTGATGGAACCAATCAATTAATTGATTTGAATATTGACAGCCCTATTGGGCCACTCAGAAATGGTTTACACCTCTGTGAAAAAACAACATTTAAAGACAGACAAGGTGGGAATTGTGCTCTTGCTTTTCCAGTCTCCGGCCAGGTAACACCAGCCAGACCAGGGCTCGGGCCCAGCAGGGCTGGGGCTGGGCCTCTGCCAGGCCTGGCTACTCAGCCCAGTGGGGCCCTGCCTGTGTGAGCCTGTGGGGCCGGGCTGCAGCCCCCAGGTCTGGATGGCCTGAAGATGGCCCTCTCCCCTGCGGTCCAGCCCCCCCGAGATGGAACTTTGAAACCTTACAACCGAGATCAGCTCCGGCAGCTGCTGACAGAAAGAGATAAGTGGCAGCTTCAAGGTCCCGGCACAGGATGGATGGACTGCCTTCAGTGCTGTAAGTTTTTCCTCAGAGAGATTAAATTCCTGGGATAAGGGAAGACCAGAGGCACAGAAATAGATACCATGATTAATAACACCTAAGTCAGTGAAGAAGAAAGGACTGAAGCCTAGAGAGGAGAGATAGAGGAGTTGCTAGTAAGCTGGAATTCTTCTGCAAAGTTATGGAAATATATCAAAGACTCTCTTGTAATTCATGATAGACAGTGGAGGGTAGAGCTTCTGCTATGAGCAAAGTGCCTGTGCTGAAATAAGCAAATATTGATGTTGCTGTGATCCAATGAGAAACCTGAACAGAGAGGCTACCTACGGAAGGACTTTACTTTTTTCCCAGGTTTTCTCTCTAGCGAGGAGAGTTTATTGCTTAACATTTACTCCCAGGGAAGGAGAAGACTTCTATTCTTAAAGATGAAGATAATTCCAGAGGCAGATGAAGAGAACCTTTGCTCCTGAACAGCTCAACCTTAAAAATAATACCCCAGTAACTAAGATTGAACCCTCGAACAGTTGTGGGGAAAGCTGTAAGTCGAGGGAAGGGACTCACAGAACCAACAGAGATCCATTCCTGGGCGGCTGTTTGTGCTGTGACATTGAAGCCATGAGAAGACCGCTTCTTGTGTGGAAACTCCGTAGCATGAGCATAAGAGACTCCTCTCCCTAAGTAAACTGATAAAAGACTATTACAGAGAGTGTAAACTAACTGAAATAATACCAAGTTTATGTCTTTATGTTGTAAATGGAAGGAGGGAGGAGGATGGGGGGAAGAAAGTGGCCTGAAGGTTTATTCTAACCCTTATTACCTTTTTGTTCTTTTCATTCTAGTAATAAATTTCTTTGCATTCTTTTAAGTATGGAGCCTGCTTTGCATTCCTCCTAATTCTCATCTCACAGAAGGTAAAAATGCAAACCAAACCACTACAGAGAGGTAGTATAATTTAGGAGATGTTCTTGGTAATAATTATTTGTTGATATTTTTCTTTCTTCCAGTTTTAATGGCATTGCAGTAGTATGTTTTCCAGAACAGAAACAGTTACGTTTGCGTTTCTGTGAACTGTAATGCAATATAATCCTGAAATTTCTTCATGCATTACTGTAAAACACAAACACAGACTGATCTTGCTTTTTGGCAGGGCGTACAGTGAGCACACTATACTGTTTTTTTCTGTATGTGCAGCATTATATTGCTGTGTTTATGTGTTACTAGTGCTGGTGCTAGATTTTTAAACCTTGGATGGAAAAACACTTTAAAAATGCAAAGTTTATGATACAATCCAAAATATCATTTTGAGAAGTTTGGTTTTCCTTTAACTTTGGTGACTTTGTTTCCAATGTGTTAATATCAGAGAATGATAATTATTTTACTTGTATATAATAGCTGCTAATCTGTTTGTAGTTACCTAGGATGTCCTATTTGCTTATCTAAGGGCAACAGTGTGCTTTTAATAGTAATTTGGAATTTTCCTGTTATTCCATTTCTTAATTAACATCACTGACCTGAGGTGTTGTGTGTTGTATTCTATTGTTATCTGATGGCAACTGTAATAATTTTAAAAGCCTGTCTTTATCCTGGTTTTATTTTAGTTTCTCAGATTTTTGCAACTTATAAAGTCTGATTTTTGCTGATTTCTGATGACTTTCCTATCTTTTAGGATTTTTATTTTTTCTATTTTGAATAGCTACTTTGTCAAGCTATGCTTTAATCTTACTTTCTTCCTTATGCTGCTCTTTTTCAGTTCTTTTGGTCTCTTGACCTCTCACATCTGTGCTTGTTAGGCTGGTGATCGGCCATTTATTTGCATGTTGTCATTGATGTTCCTTTCAGCATCCTTCCCCTTTTCTATTCATTTATTCTCTCTGTTAGCTTTGTGAACAATCCATCGAGTGGTGTACAAAATTACAGAACAAGGGCCTGAACATCTGAAGTAGCTTACTGCCAATTGATTTGATCATGTATTTTTAGAGGGTATATTCTTGAGCATAAGGCTTGTTCTTCCATAAGTATACTTTGCTCCTAAGGTTTGCTCACTTTTGTCTGTCCTAATCCTTTCAGTATTGGTATGACTGACAAACTTCTAAACAAACCCTATTGACACACACCACGTTTCCATCCCTGGCTGGAGGTGTGGTTGCTCCAGCTCTGCATGGGCCCCTGCCGCTCCCCACAGTCTGCTGGGGCTTGTTGTGGTCCAAAAGCCCACTTGAGATCCTGCAGGCAGAGTGAGGTGGAGGTCCCCATGCATGGCACACCAGGCACTGGTGGCCTGTCGGGATTTTCAGGTGACATACTTTGAGTAGCAATACAAAAGGAAACGTCTTTGCACCCATGCTTTGCGTAATTGATTTTGATTCCAACTTGTACTGGTAAAGCTATCATTTGTTAAGGCTATTACTGGTCACCTGCTGGATACAGGATAAGATACATGGAGTACAGATTACAGTTAATAAAAACCCATCAAAAACAACCATGCCACTGACAAAAAGATCCACATCATAGGAAAACAAAAAGATAGTGTCCAATGTCTCCTGAGAGAGAGCTGCTTCTCCTGCACTTGGAGATAGATGGCTGCTGTTCCAAAGCTCTTATGGCTGGAGCTCAGGAGATGTGCTGTTTAGAAAGGAAAAAGTCCATTAGCTGGAAAATATGACTTTAGCATTACCGAATGTCTTTCCGGAAGCACAGAACAGGGAATAGCTGAAGAAGGTCAGCAGGAACACAACAACATGATGGTAGATGCAGTAAGACACGAGGTCTCTGCTGGCAGGCTGCTCCCATAAGCTTTCAGGTTACAGCCATGTTCCTGGCAGTAACATAAAGGCAAGAAAATACATGTCATGAAACAGGAAACTCACCCCCAGCAAAAATAAGCAAAGTAAGACATGTGACCAGTATCACACAAAGGACAGTGACTTAAAACAATATTCTTTCAATTGCCTAAATACTGTAATATCACCCAGAGTCTGCCCCAGCTGGGGAACCCCGTGTCACAAGGCAGACCTGGAAAATCTTGCCGGGCAAGGCTTTCAAGTGTACCTCGAAAGGGGTCCAGCTTCCATACGTCTGAATCAGCAAGCCAAAGTGACTCTATAACATTTTTTAGTGCAGGAACACCTGGGTCTGTTGGCATGCCTCTCGACCAGGTAGGGCCAGGGCTTGGCCAGAGCCAAGGCCTTAACTGGAAGGGTTTCCCAAACATATCCTACAAACAAGTTTGTATTAATGGCAATTGGGGAACTTTCTTAAAATGATACATGTCTTACAGATAGCTACACAACCGTATGTGAAAGTTTGTCAAGCAGTCAACTTTGTCGTGTATCCTTAGCTAAGGAGTCAATGGTACCATGAACAAACTGCAAATAATCAAAGAGATGCATATGCATAATATCAAATAACATTTTAGGGATAATACCTTTTATAAAGGTCAGTGAATTCATGCTATGATACTAAGAATATATTCAGAATCAAGAATACATCTACAGTATCTTATTCTGAAAAAAATCAAGAGTATACTTCTCCACACATTTATGCATATAAGATAATAAAGCAAGAAGAAAGCACTGAACAGCTTACAATCAATAATATCCATAACTTAGAAATGTTGGTCATTATTCTGTGCTTCCTGTGAAAGAGCAGCAAAGATT
>WEIT01018885.1:1799-11982 GCA_013389985.1 Dryoscopus gambensis | reverse complement strand
ATTTGCGTAGAAACTATTTAATAGCGACAGTACTACATAGCTATCAGTATAAGATGCAAATGTGGATGCAGAGCAGTGTAATTCCCTTTTAGGTAAGGACTAGAAATTCCAAAGTGTTCCACATCCAAAATCCATAATTTGCTGTCTGTAGTGAGATTTTTTACCTCATGTAGAGGGCCTTTGAAAACCTCATGTCTATCCCCTTCTCTAACATGTCACTGAGCTATAGGAAAGTTAGTTCCAAACAGGATGAAAAAACATTTTTTTTGATCTTTCAAAAGATTTTTTGAAAACTTTTTCCTTTCTGATGCCTAATTCAGGGAATACTTCCACAAAAGATTTTTACTCAGTTAATAATTTCATTTTCTTGGGATTAGGCACATGAATAATATTCCCCCTGTGTGAAGATACTTAATCTACTTATATACTACACAATTTATGTTTTAGATTTAATATCCCAAGCTTGCCCAATTTCTCCATGAAGGTAAACCCTGATAATCCCAGATACTGTATTTTTTTAATTGAGTAGGGGCCACTTAAAATAGAACTTCTAATTTAGATTTAATAACTCTATAAAAGATAAATCTAGTTGCCATGTAATAAACAGTAATTAATTAGTTAATATCAATTAAATACTAAAAATATTAATTTACATTTAACATCTAACTACTGTAATTTGCTATAGCTATCTTATTAAATGCTAATTAAATTCCTAAACATTCTTACAAGTTTAATGCATTAATAATAGGAACGTAAGTACACATTTACTGTATCTGCAGTTCTCAGTTCATTACATGGCAACTAGATTTATCTCTTTTACACTAATTAAATATACTAAGCAAACCTCAGTAACTTTTCTTAACACATACCATAACTGTTTTATTAATTTCAAATTAAATACCCGTTTAAGATTTTTAATCTACAATGCCCTAAACAGCTTCCTTCTAACAGAGCAAAGGTTACACTGATGTTATAACTAAACCATGACACTTCTAGATGTTGGATATACGAGAAGCAAAGCTTTCTTTTCTGCTCTGTCTTAGTTTAAGCATAATGACTTTTTACTAATTCTCTTTTCTTCCTCCCAGAAAGGACTTGTCTTTCCTTTCTCACTCTGCCCCATGTCAGCATAATCCTATTTCCTCTCTGTAATCAGTTTCTCTGCAGTTTTTCTACCTATAATATCTGATAGTCCACCTTGGTTATTATTTCAATAGTCTTGAAATAAAAGGAAAATTCTTTCCATATGTACAGCTATCACTGTGTTATTTAAAATATCTCTGATGCTTACAAAACCATATTAATCTTCAGCAAGACCACTCAGCACCATGGAAGGTTTAAGCAAATGACCATATAAACACTTGTAAGCAAAGATATTCTGGTCAGAATGTCAGTCAGGCCACTCTGAACATGTCAAAGTAACATCCATAATAGGATTTCTTTGGGAAATGGAAGGAGAAACTACAGTCACATGTATCAAATTATTTAGAATCATGGTTCTTTTCACATACGGTGGAGGCTGTCATAAAGACAGGAGGCTGCTGTGCAGCAAGAAAAGCACATTAGCTATTAACCTTCCCCCAGCCGATCAACTTTGTTTTGCAATCTTTCCTCAGAACCATTAGAATACCCTGAAGAAATAACTTTCCAATTAAAAAGGATCTCAGAGAACAAAGCCATTTTATCTCTGACTCCTGGTGTTCTTTATTCCAATAATTTAAATTGGAATTGATTTTTCAATTTAGCCGTTGACTTGCTATGGACACACAGCTGAAAAGGCCGAATGGAATTGCATGGCTGAAATATTTGTCTTTGTGATGCACTCCTCATAAATTCACAGGAGCCTGCTTTTTTTTTTTTTTTAAATGCATTTTCTTTTTGCTGCTACTGCTTTAGACAACAGCTTTTTAGCTCAGCGTGAGCAAACTGAGAAAACACGTCCAGTATGACCTCGAGGGCCTCATACTCAGTTCTTCACAGATCTATTTAATTGTTACATCCCTGAGAAAAATGAAAAGATCCAGTGTACTCAAAGTGATAGCTGTTTTTTAAAGCCTGAAAATGCGTTCTACAATTTTGGTGTGTATTTCTGATTTTGTTTCTTTAAAATAATAATTTTTAAATGTAAACACCCATAGTCAGTAAATTTCACTGCATTCAGTACAAATGTGAAATTATATAAACAGCTTAGTTTTATTTTCTCATTGTTCTAGTGACAGACTCACTTAACACAGTAATTGATTTACCTGTGGAACAGTTTTGAATTAAGCACTCAAGTTATTAAGGAGCCTTTTAAAAGATTAAGGTCCAGCTGTGCCTGTAGTTTAGCTCAGTGTTAGTGCAACCCAACACTGACATAACTAGGGAGAGAGTTGTATCAGTTTGACTGAGGACAGATATGGGTCCTAACACTCAGAATTTTGTAATGTCAACATCTTAGCTTCCCAGTGTTTTGTGAGTAATGTTTTTTCTGGGCAAACACAGCTGAACATCTGATGCTGAAAGTAGAAGGCAGAGCTATAGAAGGAAAGGTAAGAGAGAGCAAACTTCTGGTCCAGTTAACTAGTTATATTCATCTATAATGTTGTACTTATAAAGAAGACTGAGACATGATTGGTAGTTATAATTTTATCTTTGTGATCTTTCATCCTTGGTTTTTTTTTTTTTATATCCCTTCAAGAAANTATCCCTTCAAGAAAAGCATCAAACTTACCAATATTTGAAAGCAGCTAGTCAAAATGTTATTCTTGAACACTTCTCTGCTGCAGTAATTTTTCTCTTTTAGATGGGAAACTAACTACAGATAGTTTACCACTGGTAAACTATGCAGAAGAAAACAGAGGAAAAGAGGAAGAGTATCATATTCCCCTTTTCATAGATACAAATTAAAAATCAGAAAAAATGATGTTGGTATTGCTGAAATTTTAGCACCAGTCTGTCTAAACCTCTGTCCAGCCAGTTAAACACTTCAAAAGATCAAATTTTTAATTTTAATAAAAGTTGTTTTCACAATATTCCATTGTCCGTGGTACATTTATACTGCTAAGTGAAAGAAGACCATAATCACAGCAGCACAGAATATACTGTATATATACCAATATATAATATAATATATATATCCACAAGGATCATGGAGTCCAACTCCTGGCCTTGCCTAGGGCATCCCCAAAATGCCTGAGAGTATTATTGTGCAAATGCATCTTGGACTCTTTGCAGTCAGTGCTGTGACCACTTCCCTAGGGAATCTGTTCCAGTGCCCAAACACCGTCTGGAACTTCTTCTGCTCCAGTTAGGTTTCTTGTAGGTGTACTTTTAGATAAACCTGCTCTTAGAAGATTAGATAGAGCAGTGTGTACATGAGAAAGTGTGTGGTTGCTGGTCAAAGACTGGGCCTGACCCCTTTTTACCCTCTCTTTTCTCTGTTTGTCAATGACCTGTACATCTGTGACAAGATATCTCCACTTAATTTTGAAAATTATTAATTAAAATCTCAACCAATAGGATGGCTACTGGAACATGAATAAACTTTTGAAGGAAACTTTGTAGAAACTGTAAGGACTGTGTTACCTGTTGAATATTAAAATATCATTAAAACACTCTTTGACAAATATATGAAATAGTAAAGATGAAAAAAGGAGGAAAAATACATAAGGGAATGGGCAATGCTGTATCAAAACCCCTTATTACTAAACTCTCAACAAACAGTTAAGTAAAAAAACTGATCTGGGTTTTTAGTGACCTTTCTAATCATCAGAAGTGAAAGACATCTTGGTTCTTTTCCAATGTTAAAAATGTGTAAGCATTTTAAGTACTTTTAAAATAGATTTTGATAAGTTTATAATCAAACTGTTTATAACAGTCTCTTGCAATAATATCATCTTGGAGTCAGAAGTTCATTCAAGTTCTGTATCATCTCTTTCTGCTTATTTTTTTATACATATTATGGGTCGTGGGAATATTAGACTTTTTCCTGGTTCCTTGATCCAGTTGTAATCTGAACACATTCGGATGATACCCAGGTACATGCTAGATTTCTTCCATCCTTGTCAAGTTTTGCTTTTCATGAAAAGCAATCCCAGACTCACAAACCAGACTGAAACAGAAGGACAGTCTCATTGGTCTGGTTGACTGACAGGATGACCAGGACTTCAAACGTTTTGTGTAGCTTGCACTAGACAGCAGAAGTGAGTGCAGACTCAAGAGTCTTTCAAAAGAAGCTTGGATGTCAAAAATTGCATCCAAATTCCCTCAAAAAATAAAAATGGATTTCCACACACATACACACTTACATAGACACACAGAAGCATATATTCTCCCATATTTTAAAATACTTCCTTTCCATGTGGTCTGCTGCAGGTCATCTGTATAACAAAATGGCAGAAGAAATGACAAGAAGCCATTTTGAATTTATTCTACCAAAATCCAAGAGCAAAAAGATTGTCATCATCCAACTGGGCTATTTGAGAACAAGTTTAGCTGCTGAGCAGTGGTCTTCCTAAAGTGTATTCAAAACCAATTTCTAGCCCTTACATACAGATGAAGGAACAGACCATTTCAAGAGAGGGAAATGTCTTTTTTTTTTTTAAATGAGGAAAAAGAGAAGGAAAAAGCTGTGCATTCCATAAAAGACTGAAGTTCAAGTCTCCCTTCAGAAACACAGATGAACATCATTCATTGTATGTTGCACTAAAAGCAGTCAATGTGTTGACAAACTCAGTATTTCCATGTACAAGACACTGCATTGGAACTATTTTGTATTTTGTACTAATTTGAGAGCAGGTTTGATCCTTTAATTTTAGGGTCCTTTAAAATCCTCTATTAATTCTGCTAATGTTATTCATTTATTACAAAGGAAGTGATTTAGAATGCTAATAAAAATCTCGAATGCATTTTTACTTCTTTGTCTTAGGATGGTACTGCCTGAGAGAATGTCTTTGGTCAGTCAGTTCAAGGAGCCCATTTTCTCCCTTCCTTGGTACAGTCATCCTTTGCAAATTTTATCTCTTTTTAAAAATTGTGGTAAGATTCTGAGAACCTGGGACTAATATGTTTGGGCAGGGACATTTCTTTCTTTTTCTTCTATTCTTCTCCCTATTTTTCCTTCATGATTGCTATTTTCTCCATGATTTCCTAAAGACAAGAATCTACATCTTAGTTGGGGGTTATTTTAAATATGCAGTTATTCAGCATTATGACTGAAGTATTAATAACTGCAAAAAATTCAGAATGGAGTTTAAAACAACAACAAAAGAGAATGGTCTAAGCATTTAATTGCAACTGAGCAGGTTGAAGACATTTATTTGTTATGGAAAGTCATCCAAAAGTGTTCTCATCATATGCAGGTAGAAGAGACTATTCATTTTGTAAGTGCATATATGGAGCTCAGTGTCCCATACGGCAGATTCCAGCCTGACACGTTATTTTAGACAAATGAAGTTTCATTGACTGAGTATATGAACTAAACTTTTGACATTGTACACAGTTTGGAAAATGATCTTTCCCAAATTATTGCCTTTATGGATGTCAGACACTTGGCCATATTCATTTCCAAGTATGCCAGCAGTAATGAGTAAATAATGTGACAGGTCCCACATTTATATAGTCTATTTTGTTCTCTAACATCAATAAAAAACCCTAATCTAGAAATCATTGCATTTCTATTAACTTGTATAATCACATTTCTGCAGGAAATGAAACCGAAATAAAAGCAGAAAAAAACCCCAACAAAACCTACCCTCAACAAATAGGTATCATGTTATTCCACAAAAAATATCTTGGATACACTTGCATACCTCAAATATCACCTATCTTTATCTACTCTCTTGCCATTTAAAATGGTTTACCCTTGTCCTATCATTATATGCTCTTACAAAAAGTCCTTCTCTGTCTTTCTTGTAGACTCTCTTCAGATTCTGGAAGGCAAAATTAGGTCACCCCAAATCTGTTCCTTCTCCTAAACAATCCCAATTCCCTTAGCCCTTCCTCATATCCTCATATTCCTCTAATCATTTTTGTGGCCTCCTCTGGATTTGTTTCAGGAGGTTGATGTTCTTCCCATGCTGGGGACCCCAGAGCTGGATGCAGCACTGCAGGTGGGGTCTCACCAGAGCAGAGCAGAGAGGCAGAATCGCCTCGCTTACTCTGCTGCCCACGCTGCTTTGGATGCAGCCCAGGGCACGTTTGGCTTTCTGGGCTATGAGGGCACATTTCTGGGTCATGTTCAGACTCATCCACCAGCAGCCCCAAGTCCTTCTCGGCAAGGCAGCTCTTGATCTGCTCATCCTCCAGCCTATGCTGATACTGGGGGTTGCCCTGACCCAGGTGCAACACCTTGCATTTGGCTTCATGAGATTCCCATGGGCCCACTTGAACTTGTCCAGGTCCCTGTGGATGCTATTTCATCCTTCAGCTGTGTCAACTGCATCACTTAGTTTGGTGTCATTTGCAAATTTGCTGAGGCTGCCCTTAATTGACACAGTCTACAAGAGCCCGGCAACCAAGCAGCTGCACCTTGCTGTTTAAGATGTCCTGGAGCAAAATTTTACAGCAATAGTACGCAGAAATTTGTTACAAAAGTAACAAACCAGCGCTGGTACCCCTTGCAGGGAGCAGGACTGCAAACCCAATGTGAAGATTGCATAGACAAAGGCAGGAGATGAGAGGGGTCAGATGCGGGCTCAGATCTTTTCTGTATCATGAACGCAGACAAAAGACCCCAGCGCACACTTTCCAAACTCTTTTGTCTGGGTGCCAGAAAGGGCGGGGCAGAGAGATTACAACCAATGGAGTTCTGCACATTGTGAAATTTCAGGGAGTACATCCAAAGGGAAAATCTCAGGGGAGGTTTCTGTTTGAATGAACAAATGGAGCATCGAACTTAACAGAACTTTCCAGAGGTCATACATATTCCATACGGGATATGCATAAACATCAGGAAATACATAAACTAGGTGGGGGAAACCTTGAATTTATAACAATATGCAAAAGGCAGATCCCACGGGGGTCACGGGGATTCACAGTGAGCAGGAGATGTCAGAGTAGAGAGCTCTGAGTGCCACTCATCCACCAGGAATGGCCAGGTGTGGGGGCTGTAGCCAGAGCTACATGCACTGCAACACTCAAGCCCTTTGTCTGCATCATTAATGAAGATACCAAATAACACCAGTCCCAGTACAGATCCCTGAGGGGTTCACCACATAGAGGATCCTATTGACCGTTCTCCTTGAGGAGGTGAAATTTTGCTTTCCTAAAGCTCAGGGGCCTAACTTTGCTTCTTACCTGACCCCTATCCCTCAGGACTGCAAACTCCAACAATGTATGATCAGGAGACATACTGGACAAATCTGGCTGGAATTATACGCTGGTACTGAACACATTAGGATCCCAAGCCTGATCAAGATTTTAGTAGCAAATTATCTGATTGGGAAGTTTAGACTTGGATTTGGTCTGTCCTAATTTTTTCTGGAGCTTCACTGATTCAAATGGCAGCAGTCTTTTGTGTAATTGTCATGTGATATGTGAAATGTCACTGAATTTCCATTTCAAATGTATTTTTATATTTTTGTTAGACATATTGAGCTTAGGGCCAGTGAAAGAAAGCATGTGTGCATAACTTTCATTGTGGTATGAACAGGCGGATAATGTTACTGTGTTTATTAGATTCTGTAAGATTAAGGAAACACTTTTTTATTGTGAGAGTGACATTCAAAAGCCATCTGGACATGGCTCAGGGCAACAGGTTTTAAGTGGCCGTATTTAAGCAGGGGGCTTGAACCAGATAACATTCAGTGCTCCTTCAACTTCAACTGTTCTGCAGTCGTGTGATTCTTTCTTTACACATAGTCCCAGAATATGTATACAGTTGTTTCCTTGTGCTCCAGAAAGTGCTATCTATTGCATAATTCAAATTCTTCCTAAGAAATTATAGTACATAATGATATCTGTAATTGAGTTTAGCAGAAACTTTCTGAATTTTCCATGTACACAATGAATGACTTACTATTTTTTGCCCTTCAAGCTTTTTATAGCTGCTACTCCGTAGGCTAACACATTTATTCATCCATTTAAAATGCTTTTCCTAATGCTTAGATATATTTATTTATAAATTGTTTCTGAATCTGAAAGTTAATCTGATCATCTCATAATTTGCTATGGCAAATCACTTAGTAGTCCAGGTGATTTTTATTTTCCAAAAGGATTTCTTTTTTTATATTTGCGTGGTGGGGTTCTTTTGCAGTGCCTAATTGGCTCACAGTAAGAGTGTTTTACTAAAATTTTCACTACAGAATGTTTTTAGTGGATCAAAAAACTGTGTGTGGGGTGTGTGAGTATGTGGGCAGAAGGGTTTCAAAAGTGTATTATCTGAAATGAATTACTAATTGACTGCACTAAATATAGGAAGGTTTTCAGTGTTTTTCACTTACAATCATTTCTCAAAATGTATTTATTAAAAATACATTATTTAAAAAAATACCACTTATTAAAAAAATTAATTGATTCATTACGTTACCTTGCACTCCTCCAAAAAAATTAAGACAAAGAGAAAATGAAAATAAAGTGAATTTCATCAACAAGTTTAAAAATTATCACCTTGCATTGCATAGGTATTTCAGAGATCATTTGGTCTTGAAGATGCTGAGGTCTTTTGATTGTGTCTAATCTGCTGAAAGAGGACTAGGGAAAAACTGATTACCAGCTTAACTATCCCCCCTGCCATGATTTTGGATGTGTCATCTAGACGTGTTACAGATGGAAACAGTTTTCAGCAGTGTGTATGCAACCCAGCCTGTACAAAATGGTCCTGTGGTCAATGATCACCCTCTTTTAGTTAGCAATGTCAATGAATTTAGTTCACCTCCTTATGCAAAGAGAGGCAATACCAATTTATTTGCTATATAAAATGTAGCCCAAGGGTTCCATTGGCGTTTTGTACTTATCAAGCCTGAGTTTACTCTTTGGAGATGTAAAGAAAAGGTGAAATCTATGCTACCAAATAATACGTGATAGATATTATTCTGGATGGATTGCAAGAGGTGTCACAAGTTTTTGGTGATGTTATGTGCAAAAAAATCATTTATACGAAGGAACAGGAAATCTGAGTTGTAAAAGGCTTCATTTCTAACTTCTAACAACTAGCCATATCTGAAACAAATCTAGAACATTTTTGATTTGATTTTGCTGCCTACAAATCTTTTATTTTTCCTATTTTATTTATTAGCATATACAAAGTCTCACCCCCTGACACCCCAATTACTTCTTTTTTAGACTACAGACTGGTCAAAAAGCAAAGAGTGTAGGAAGGTTGAGGGAAGGCGAAGACACTTCTCCTGAAATGAAAGCCTGATTAGACGTGGGCTATCTCCAAGAGGGAACTACTTAAAACAATTGTTTATCAGGTTATCCAGTTTGGTTGATCAGAATGAATGATAGCAGTAACAGATCTTCCCACTGGGCTGAGAAAAGCAAGCAGCATAATGGCTTTAAAAAAGTTTTAGAATACACTACGATAGCAAGCCAAGTCTGTTTGTTTGTTTTTTTCACACAGTGCATTCAAAGCACTGGGTTTATTGTTAGGAAAGAATTATTGTCTCAGTATTTTGTATATCAATGAGATATGACCTTTTAGAGAAGTGCAAGAAGTAATCTGTTGATAGCAATAAAATCATATTGGTAGACTGTGGTTAACACAGTACGTTTTCAGCTGAGGTAGACATAGCTAGAATAAACTGAGTCTATTCAATTCAGCTCATTTTTAAAACCAGACTTGTGCACAAATTCTGTCTGATGTAGTTGTGTACTTGGGGGTATGAGGCATGATAATTCTATGTCATTCTGTTGTTCAACAAATCTCATTATGAAGTAGAAACTAGAACATTGAACCATAATATTTGTGTGGAAGAGAAAAACTACTTTCATAGTTTGTGGGGGAAAATGATTAGTTTTCTGATGCTGATAGAAAATGTAAGAAATACTGTACTTATGTCTGGCACATCTAAACTCATAACATCTATTTACTTTGCTTTGTCAAAACATATGAAAAATCATTAAAGTGTTTTAATAAATGTCTGGTTTTCTTGCTCATTCATCTTATAAATATTAATTAGCCATGGATCAGGCAATTAAAGTTTAATCAATTTGCACTAATTAGCACCACATACTTGCATAAAAAGATAAAACCAGCTCC
>WEIT01018877.1:167938-213632 GCA_013389985.1 Dryoscopus gambensis | reverse complement strand
GCGCCGCGGCGCCGCGCTGATCCGCACGCTGTCACACGGCATTCCCGGCTCCTGGGGGGTGCTGCCCCATCCCACGGGATTTATACAGCTACTCCTTTGTGTCCAGAGCTCCCAGGGGACGCGGCAGGCGTTTCTCTCAGTGCCACCGCAGGGGATGGGAGGAAGGACAGCGCAGACACCGGAGGATGTTGGCTCCAAGGTTTGAAACCAAAGCCCCACAGCCCACTGCCACCAGCAGAGCCTGGTCCAGCGGCATCATTCCCAGTGGATTTGGCTCTTTGCAGCTCCGATGTCCCCTCGCTCCTGTCACAGCTCCAGCAGGCCAAGTGCTGCACAGCAGAAAATACCAAGAAACAGCAAATCTCCCCTTTGAAAGGCAAATGATTTTGTTGATTATTTCAGCCTCCTGCTCTGGAGGCAGTTAATGCTCTTGTCAGGAGCTCCAGGGGCCGGAGCGGCGCCGGGGATGCTGGGGGGCTCTTCCCTGCCAGCAGCAGGATGTGGTTGGAGCACTTTCAAATATTAATTAGACCTTTTTTGCTGTTAATGAATCACTCCTGATTTTTGCAAACTCTTGGCTTTCAAAAGGCTCCGTGCAGAGCTCAGCCCAGGGCTCCTCAGAGCGGGGATAGACAGCAGGAATGTCTCACAGCCACTTTTCCAGGTGACACTGACCTGCAGGGACACAGAAGAGCTCCTCTGGGGACAGTCACCCCATGCCACTCACGGACGGCCAGCAGAGCTCCTTCAGACCACACAGTGCACCTCGCTCTTCTGGGAGCCTTTATGCTTTTTTCCCCCCAAACTCCAGGAGGAATTCCCTGCTTTCATCTGTTCTCCTGCCATGATGATCCCTCATTTCCAGAGGGAAGTGCCGGAGCAGTGCACTCACGCTCCTGCATTCCTCTGGAACTGCTGGCATGTGGGGGGGACCAGCGAGTTCCCAGCTGGAAAACCCCCGGGAAGCTTGCAGGGAGGCAGTTGGAACAATCAGTCTTTGCCCTTCTCTGGTGCCTTTCAGCAGAGGATCTCCAAGCACACTGATCCAGAGCTAATTAGGCAGAAACGGGAACAGCTGGCAGGACAGCGGCGGGGTGCAGAGGAGCCGCCCCGGTGGGATGAGGAGTGGCCTCGCACACCACGGAGCAGTGGGCAGGAGGTTCTGGATCTCTGCTGCACCCTGGCATTAACTCCTACCTGCCTCCCACTTCCTGAAATCACTGTTGATGCTGCTGGTCTGTCAGGCTGAGGCAGAGCTCACCCTCTGGCAGAGAAACACCTCGCTGATTAGGATGATCATTTATTTTCCAGGCAGGATTGGTCCAACAGCCTGGGCAGGTGATGAAGAGCCTGAGCCCTGATCCTGATCCTCACCACCTGGGAGAGCAGAGCCGAAATCTGGAGGCTCAGTCCTTCTTTGCCAGGTGAGGATTTTGTGGGAGCGAGTCTCCAGCCCCAGCACCCACAGCTGGGCGGGGACACGCAGGGGCTCAGCCAGGGCTTGTGATGGTCCCCCTGACCACTCAGAGGCAGCTGTGGGGCTGCAGCTGGCAGGAAGGTCCTCCTCCATCCTCCTCTTGTCAGCACAGTATTCCTGCCTGCAGGTCAGCTCCAGCAGCCCATCATGGAAATGCTCCTTCCCAGGCTTTGGAATCCTCCTGCAGCCACGAGTGCCATGTGCCCATCACCATTTCTCAGGCGCTTTCAAGCTTCCCTGCTCTTTCCAGGGCAGTTCAGTGTCTCACCACTCTCCTAAAGCCACGGGAATGATTTTTGCAGGTAGCACAGGCACAGCGGGGCCGGGGAGCTGCTGAGCGAGGCACAGCAGTGACGTTCCTGTGGTCACTCTGCCTCTCCTCCCATCCCTCTGGGCACAAGCTCCCGGTGCAGCTCCCACGCCCAACGCTACAAGAAATGGTTTGTTCCCATTCTCGGAGGCTCCTGTGCTGGAGAAAAGCCACGTGGGGTGGATAAATGATGATGAGGCAAGTGCTAAAGGCTTTTTATAGGAATTAGATAATCCATCCCCTCTGTGGCCGAGCGCTGGCCGCGCCGGGCCGTGGGACGGGCGGCCAAGCGCCGCTTCTCCGTCACGGACATCAACCTTTCCCTCCCCCCACGCCACGAAAACTGCATCCATAGATCCCCCATCTGCTCACATACATCACACACTTCACTCCAGTTTATTAGCTGGAATAAATCATAAATATTTCATTATATATCAGCGGCGCTCGACTCCGGGAAGGCGCAATCCATCACCTCGACGTTCCCCGCGACCTGCGCCGTGCAATGAGCTTTCCAGTCTATTAAACAAGATTGATACAGTGTGCCAGGCTGGACTGGGGGGATTTATTTATGGAGCAGTGGGAGAGGGAGGGCACGGATCGCGTGGGGCGGCCCAACCACACACTCTGGAGCAGCAGGAGGCAGAGTCCTCCGAGCGTGTCATGGGAATGCTGCTGGCATTAGAAGAATCATGGAATTATTTAGCTTGGAAAAGACCCTTAAGACTGTCTATTCCACCTGTTCCCAGCACTGCCAAGGCCTCCACTAACCCATGGCCCCAAGTGCCACATCCTCGTGGTTCTTAAATCCCTGCAGGGATCAGGACTCCACCGCTGCCCTGGGCAGCTGTGCCAGGGCTGGACAGCCCTTTCCATGAGGAAAGCTTCCCTAATATCTAAGACTGTTAGGGAAGGCTGTTTGCTCCTGTCCTGTTGCTTGCTCCCTAGGAGAAGAGATGGGAGAAGACAGCACGGCAAAGCAGGGCCCAGCTGAAGCAACATCCTGCCTCCAACAGGGACCTTCCTGACCATCCCCAGCTCAGGAATTCCACCTCATCCACCCAAGGGAGACCTCATCTCTCCAAGCCACGTCTCCCTGCAGGACCAACAGCACCCTCCCTGTGAGTTGCTCTCTGGAGGAACCCTGGGCGTTGGGTGAGTTGCCAGCCCCCAAGGGATGCTTAGGAAGGTGCAGCTCACAGCGATCCGGAGCCTTTCTGGCTCTGCTGGGATTGACTGGAGGCATCCCGGCTCCCGAAGGGGAGCGACGCCGCCCCGGCAGCGGTGATGTATGTGCACAGATCTATTTAATGAAATGCTAAATGATAGGCTAAATAACTGAGCAACTTTAGCTTGATTTATTGCGTGGAAGCGAGGAATGTGTGTCCCTGCTGTCAGCCATCTTGGCTGCCAACAGAGGTCACGAGCACTAATTGTAGCTAATTAACAGTAATTAGACTTGGGAAAGACTGGGGCTCCTCTCCCCAGTCATCCCCATCCGCCCCAGCCCTTCGGCACACACGTTCCCTGGAACCAGGCTGCATTCCCAGCAGCCCGGGGTTCAGCAGTTCCTGTTAATCCCAGCCCAGCTGAAATCTTCAGTTCCTGCTTTTCCCCACCTTTTCCACCCTGTTCAGACCATGAGGGTGAGACCTGCCGGGCTCCCCGAGCCCAACTTGCTGCTCCCTTTGGAGCGTGTCACAACCTTGGAGGGACTCTAAGGGGATACTCGAGTCCATTGACCCTCAGCAGGTCACCCGGACCAGCAAATGCCTTCCTTGGGCTCACAGGAGGCACTGTCCCAAAATACCTGGGCTGCTCCGAGGCCCGGCTCCCTCCGCGGAGCACGGAGGGTTTGGAGAGCGCCGCGATCATTAATAAAGCATCAAAGGCTCCTGAGGGGGAGAGTTTGAAACTCCCTCAAAAAAACCCACATGTATATTAATACCACAGCAATTATTCATGAGGAAACCCTCTCCCCAGCACTCCCGGGGCTCCCGCTCGCTCCCTGGGTGCAGGACAAAGCCTTTCCCAGCGTCCCAGCCCTGCCCTGCAGAGCCACTGGCACCGGGAGAAGGGCCGGCACTGCGCTCCTGGATCCAGCTGCCATCCTGGCACGGGCAGCCCTGGCTGGCAGCAGCGCTCCCATCTGCTGCCAAAATCCTGCAGGAGGAGAGCGGCTCAGCAGCTGCAGCCCGAGATCCGTCCCTGCGGTGGGAACGGGCAGGTGAGCTCGGCACGCAGCCGCTGCTCTCCAGGCAGGTTCCAGCTGGAATTTGCAACATCGGGATGTGGAGCTGCTGGAGAGAGTCCAGAGGGGGCCATGGAGGCGCTGCCAGGCTGGGAGAGTTGGAGGTGCTCACCTGGCGAAGAGAAGGATCCAGGGAGACCTTCCAGAGCCTAAAGGGGCTCCAAAGGAGTTGGAGAGGGACTTGGGACAAGGGATGGAGGGACAGGACAAGGGGGATTGGCTTTAAACTGAAAGGAGGTAGGCTTAGATGGGATATTGGGAAGGAATTGTTCCCTGTGAGGGAGGGCAGGCCCTGGCACAGGGGGCCCAGAGCAGCTGTGGCTGCCCCTGGATCCCTGGCAGTGTCCCATGCCAGATCGGACGGGGCTTAGAGCAGCCTGGGACAGTGGAAGGTGTCCCTGCCTATGGCAGGGGGTGGCACTGGATGAGTTTTAAGGTTCTCCCAAGCCAAACCATTCTGGGATTCTGTGAAACTCCATCCCAGAGCCTCCTCCAGGCCCAGTGCGGGCTCTGCTTCACACCCCTAGAAATGAAGAGCCTTTCCTGCTCTGCCTGGAGGATCCTGCTGGGCCCAAGAGGGACAATCCGAGGGTACCCATATCCCGAGGATGACACCGGCTGCTCCCACGCCTCTCCCACACCAACATCCAAGAGCAGTCAGTGGCTGTCACGCTTTGTGGGCCCCTGGCCACCGGGACAGAGCAGGATTTGTCCACCCATGTGAAATCTGGAGGTAATTTAATGGCTCCCAAGAAAGGGAATCGCTGTTTGTTCCCGCACCTTGCCACGAACAGTGCCAGGAGTGGCGGCAGCAGCAGGTGGGTGTGCAGCACCATTTATTTACATCATAAAATTTCCAAGTGGATTTGTAGCTCAGGGCCATCCTCCCCTCTCCCTGTGCCTGCCTGGCTCCCACCAGCTGAACAGCAGTGAGGGGGGACAGACCCTGCGAGTGGCCTCGTGGCTGCTGCCAAGGGATGCAGGTGCCTCAAGGTGTTGGTTCCTTGCTCTGGGTTTGGGCAGGGCATGGGAATCATATCACAGCTCAAAGCTGCTGTGCAGCCCTTTCTGTCAATCCACGTGAAGCTGTGTCAGGGAGGGTTAGGCTGGATATCAGGAAAGGCTCTTCCCTCAGAGGATGGTCAGGCACTGAACAGGGTCTTGGCCCCAAAGCTGCCAGAGCTCCAGGAGTGTTTGGACAACGCTCTCAGGCACAGGCTGGATTGTTGGAATGTCTGGGCAAGGCCAGGATTTGTACTGTGATGATCTTAATGCATCCCTTCCAGCTCAGGATATCCCGTGACTGATCTGTGAGAGGCGCTGGGTCAGCAGCACGCTGCCTGTTCCCAGGAGAAAGGGGTTAAACAAACGACTCCCCACCCTCAAAACTCCTCCAGAGACTCCTGGAGCGGCCAGCAGGAGGAAAAGAGAAAATCAGAAATAAAAATAAGAAAGCCCCAGCCTGGAATGAATTCCTGTCATGCTCTCTAACAGGGAACTTTGTATTCCACAGGCAGCAGCGCTGAGCCTGCTGTCAGAGCCACGCTGGGAGAAAGGGCAAAACCCTGCCGAGATGAAAGAATGGGAAGCACTGGAACAGCCTCCCCTGGCATTTACACCTGGAAAAAAAATAAATCACTCAAGGGCATCTGACAAAGAGCTGTGCTAATGAGGCTTTCCTCCCCGTGCCGTGTGGCTGCGCCGGCGGAGCCGGGCACGGAGCGGTGCCAGGAGCGCTGGCGGCAGCTCGGGTACCGGGAGCTGAAGGCAGAGGTAAGACAAGCCTGACTGAGCCCTGCGAGCCTGAGCTGAGCTCAGCCCACCCTGCTTCCAGCCAGGGGACAGAGGGACCTGGGCACCAGGAGTGCAGCTACCCCTTGTCTCAGCTGGTCCATCGGGGATTCCTTCCCCTCACACGTGTGTTTGCCAAAGGCTCCTCAAATTTACTGCGTCTCTCAGGCACGGTGAGAGGTCAGGGTGATGCCCACTGACCCTCCTGGCTCGTCTGCACATCCTATTTCGTTCACCATCCAAATTTCCCCTCATCAACCCTGTCCTGGCCCCTGTGCTTGGGCTCATTCCACCACAGACCTTTCCCTGCTCCCAAGAGGATTTTTCTCCTCCTCTGAGCACAGGGAAGAAGCGAGGACAGCATTTAGGCATTACCCTCTCATGTCTCTGTCCCACTGCACACAGGATCCCCCCCGGGGTGGGGAAAGCACCATCCACTGCATCCCTTCCCCATCCCATCCCCTGCAAGCCAGACTTCCCAACGCATCCCCCTGGGCAGCAGGCTAGGCTACCAAATACCAAGAGCCACGTCTGTGCTATAGTTCTGGGGCCTCAGGGTTGCTGCAGATGGTCCCTGCTCCAGCCTTGGCCTGGGCTGGGTTGGACACCCTCACGTGGCCTCTGCCAGCCAAGTCCTGGGCGCCAGGAGAGGACAGCACCAAATGGAAACTCAGCCTTGGCGAAGCCTGGCAGCACCTCAGATCCCACCTGCCCTTGGCAGAGGAGCTGCTCCTCATTTTTATCTCATTTCTTCAGCTCAGCGTGACCAGCAGCCTCTCCAAGCCCTCACAGCAGAAGGACAAGAGCAGATGAGCACTGCCCAGGCTGCACGTCCCGCTCCAAAGGGAACACGCTGCTCCAATGGAAAGCACTGCATAAACCAGGCAAACCTTGAAGGTTTCTGCAAACCAGGCAGCCAAGAGTTTGGAGGTTCAGTCCTCATTAGCAGGAGCTCATGGGTGACTGATATGACACAAGCAGGCTGAGCAGGGTCCCCCCCCTGCTCCTCCAGCCTGAATTACTGCAGATGGGTTTGCCCAGAGGACCAGCCAGAAAAGAAAATGGGTAAGTAAAAATGAAAAACGCTTCTTTTTTTCACATTAGCATTTAAATATTTATGGAAATCCCTGCAGACAACGAGATGAAAAAGAAAACTCAAAGAGTAATAAATAAGTCAATGCTCCAAGGTGTGGCTGCACAGCTGAACGCAGCTGGTGGAGCTTTGAAGAGTGTGGTAACAAAAAATAATAATGGTAATAATAAAAATATTAGAGCAGATCCCTCTGCTCCCTGCAGCCACTGAGGGACGATCAAACCTTAGCAAAAGGGAGAATCACCTCTTCTTTTCCATGCAGTGACCTGGGGCCTGGCCTTGGACACTGCCAGGGATCCAGGGGCAGCCACAGCTGCTCTGGGCACCCTGTGCCAGGGCCTCCCCAGCCTCACAGGGCAGGATTTCTTCCTAAATCACTGAAATGGGATGGAATGGGATGGGAAGAACGATTCCCAGCAGTCAGGGGTTCGTTCCAGGCTCTCCCTCCAGGCTGTGAGAGCAGCCCTGCCGCAGCACAGCTCCAGGGGTAAAAGCAGACACAGAACAAGAGGGAGGAGGCTGGATTTTGGGAGCTGCAGGTGCCTGCTGTTCCCACCGACTCTCAGCTGGAGAGCAATTGCTCCACGCCTTTGGAAACGAGCCTTGGTGCAGCAGAGGTTCTCAAAGAAGGAAGGGGTTGGCATCCAAGATGTTTGATACGACGAGAGCAGAGCTTTAGAGAGTAAACAAATTCTGTGCCAAAAGCTGCTCTCATTTACAGCTACAAAAATCCCAAGTCACTCTGAACTGCTGAAAACATCAGTTTCACCAGCAGGCAAGGAAACAGAATCACTGAATCAGGGAATTGCGGAATGTTTCGGGTTGGAAGGGACCTTAAAGCTCATCTCATTCCACCCCTCCCATGTCCTGGTGACCCCAAGGATTCCAGCTGTCAGGCAAACCTGGAAATACAGAATCCTCCAGGAGAAGGAATAAATACTCAAGCAGGAAGCAGAAAAAGGGAATTCTGTCTCCAAGTGTTCCAAGTGTGTGTGTAAGGAACGTTTGGGGGTGATAAAGGCTGATACACTAGAAAACATTCCATCTTTATGTTTTCTATTTTAGAAACACCTCTTCAATGAGGGCTGGGTGGAAAGGGGAGCCCAGCACATGCCTGGTCTGGCTTCTGCTCCTGCCCCATGGATATCCAGTGGGATATCCTTCCTACAGCAGCACGGAGCTGTGTTTGGGGTCCAGCTGGCATTTTTGGGGGTGGCCTTCCATGCCAGTTGTGGGAAGGTGGGTGGCAGCTCGAAGCTGCTCCCAAAGGCAGCAGGTGAGCGCTGCCATCCCGCCCCACCCGGGAGTAATCCCTGCCAGGCTCCAAAAGAAGCTCCTCCAGGCAGGAGCCCCCGCTCCATCCGGTGGGATCACACCGGTAACTCGCATAATTTCAGCACATTACAATTAAGGAATCATTTCTTTAAAAATAGAATTTGCATTAGCTGGATTTGTGAGTAGGAAAGCCACTGCAAACAAACAGAAAACCTGCAGATTAAGATGCTAATTAGATGCATTTCTATTTATAATCTGCCTTGATCAGCCTCAAGTATTTTCTCTTTCAGGTGTCTGTGCTCCACCCACGGATGTGAGCAATTCCCCTGGCAGGGAAACACCTGCTGCTCCCTGGGGACAGCCAAGCGCCGGGAAAAGCCTGTGCCAGAGGGATGGGGGTGCATCCTGCTCCTTCTCCTTAGGGAGCAGCCCCACAGGAGGGATGGGGTGTGCCCGGCCAAGGATGACCTGCCCAGGAAGACCACATTCCTCTGTGCTGGAGAACTGCAGGAAGCTTTGCCTTTCCCGTCAGAAGGGGTGGGAATCAGAGAACGGTGGAATTGGCTGGAAAAGATCTTTAAAATCATCAAGTGCAACCCTCAGCCCAGCACCGCCACCACGGTCACCACTGACCATGTCCCCAAGTGTCACATCCGTGTTTTCTGAACACTTCCAGGGATGGGGACTCCCCCACTGCCCTTTCCATGAAGAATTTTTCCCCCATATCCAACCTAAACCTTCTTTAAGGCCATTTCCTCTCATCTCCTCCCTTGTTTCCCCCCTAGCTGCCCCTCCTGTCAGGGGGCTGTGCAGAGCCAGAAGGTCCCCCCTGAGTCTCCTTTTCTCCAGCCTCGGCCCCCCTCAGCTGCTCCTGGGGCCCCAGTCGTGATGGGGGTTGGACTTGAGGGCCTTGAAAGGTCCTTTCCCACCCAAACTATTCCATGATTCTATGGAATCTCCAAGAGCCAGGGCTGGGAATAGCAAGGATCTGCAGCTGTGTCCGCTGTGGACTGGAGAGCTCAGTCTGAAAACGACAGAGAGACAGCAGGAGGTCGCTGAAACCAGTCAGAGTCACTGGGATCCCTCCCTTGGCTGGGATTCATGGCTGCAGCAAGAGCATGTTCCACGTCTGGAGCAAGCTGGGAAGCTAGTACTGAGTGGGATGCTCCCAGCTAAGCCAGGCCTTGTCCTTGGTGCTTGGATTTTTAATCTTTCTTTTTGTTGTTGTTTTGTTTTGTTTCGCTTTATTCTCCCTGGAGTTCCCTCTGTCACTGCAGAACACCCAGAAGGAATAAAGAGACACCAGCTCCACTCTGTTCTCCCTCCAAAGCCTTAACAACAGGATATTGGAAGTGTTTTGGGCTGCAGGATTTATTATTATGGGGTTAAGGGGTGTTTGTGACCTTTGCAAAAAGGTCCAGCAAAAATTCACTGCTAAACCAAGATTTAACAATGTGAAAACCAGCTCCAAGGTTGTGGGGGTTTTTTAAATGCAGCTCAAAGAAAGAAATTTAAAAGATATGAGTCATCATCCCAAAATGTGCATCAAACAAGTTAAATAACTCTTACTTTCTTAACGACATATTAATCAAAGTGCATTGATTCTCGAATCAGATTCTACTCCCAACAAGCTCTCTATCTTCTCCATCCTGATGCATGCATTAAGAGAGTTTTATTCTGACAGATACAATATAGCAATCAATAAAATCTTATTATATGGAGCAGAGATACATGGATTTGTTGCAGGATTTATGCACTACTTTCAAACCCGGTGCTATTTCACGTCTCAGCCTTAACCTGTAATTGAAAATAAATCTCCCTGAATACACCAGATTCTAATTTTCTGGATGTGTGGGCAGATGTGAGTGGAAGCTGGCCTTCCCTCGGGGAGCAGGCCGCTCTCGGGCCGCGTGGCTGCCTGGGGAGCACGGCTGGGGTGGCACTTTCCTCTGGAGAAACCCCTGGGCAGGCAGGGACCCGTGGGGAGAGGGGCAGCGCCCGGGCACCGCGGTGGGCATCCCAAAGCCTCCTCAGGCTGCCAAAGGCACTTGCTGCCTCCTGGGCAGGGATAACACAGCGCCAGAGCCTGACCCTCGTGGGCAGGGCGAGGCTGGGACGGATGGATGGATGGACGGATGGATAAACATCAGGATGATCAGGGAAGCTGCTGTTTCTCTGCTGCTTTCCTCCCGTTCCCAAGGTTTGATTTTGTCCATAGGACCATGGAAGGGTTTGGGTTGTCAGGGACCTTAAAGACCAGCCAGTGCCACCCCCTGCCACAGGCAGGGACACATTTCACCGTCCCGGTGAAGGAGTTTTGGCTCCAAAACCCATCCAAGCTGGCCTTGGACACTTCCAGGGATCCAGGGGCAGCCACAGCTTCTTTGGGCACCCTGTGCCAGCGCCTCATCCTAAAAAATGTCTTCCTTCTTTATTTTCTCCTCTGCTCCCCTCCCAGCAGCACGTGAGTGAGTGCCTGGAGGCCGCCTCTCACCTGGCAGGGCCCAGCACAGCTGGGAAGGCTCGGCAGGCACAGGAGCCAGATGCCCACAGGCGTTTTTCCTCTGGGCTCGGCTCGGTCTCCGAGGGCCCGGTGCCACTTGGATGTATGACAGCAGGTGGAAACCCAGCAGTCTCCCTGGAAATGGCTGGAGGGGACTTTGATCTAAGCAGCTCTGTCAACAGCGTTAATACAATAAAAATAATCAAATTCACTGGGATGGAAATGAGAGATGGAGGGATCGGCAGACAGCAGCACAAATCCCAGGGAATAAAGAGGATGGGAGCAGCAGCACATCCCCTCTGCACCACCAGGAGCTCAGAGGCTTCTCAGAAGAGCCACAGTATTGAATTCATCAAAGTCACTGGGGTTTTTTTCGTTTTTTTTTGGACAGGGCTTGGAACAGCCTGGGAGAGTGGAAGGTGTCCCTGCCCATGGCAGGGGGTGCGACGGGATGAGCTTTAATGTCCCTTCCCATCCAAACAATTCCATAATTCTGTGAAACCCCAGCCCTGAGGGAGTTGGCCACCAGCTGCAGCCTGTAGGTCCCTGGTGGGGACACCCACAAGGGCAGGCAGTGGGTGGAACACTGGCACGGAGCCGGGAATGCCATCGCCGGGGGTTTGGGAACGCCATGTGCTGGCATTCAGCCTCGCCTTTAAAACACTCACCTGGGTGACCTGGAAGTGTTAGATACAGGGAATTACAGCCTGGCAGTGGCAGGATTCAGCTCTGTTGGATCTTGCCAGGATGGTCTTGGCTCCAGAGTAACCAATTTGTGCTTAATGGGGATAATTCACCCTCCAGATCCAATCCCCGTGGCAGGACACAACCGCCTTTCCTTCCCTCAAGGGTTTTTTACCACCACAGGACATTTGCCACCTCTGAGCGATCTCCAGAGGCTGCTGATGAGGCTGGGGCGGGCAGGGTGAGGATGGGGCCATGGGATCGCTCCCGGCACTGCTGGATAAATGAGGCTTGGGAGAAACCCAGCCACATCGACCTGATCTGAGAGAGGGAGCAGGAGGCAGGAGAGGCCAGGAAGGTAAGGAAGGCAGAGCGGGGGTAGGGATGGGGAAGGCAGTTCAAGCCTCCTGCCCGAGGGAAGGGGGACATCGGGGAGGTCACCTGGCTGCTGGGGGGGTTATCCAAGCACCCCTTGACCCACCCTGAACACCCCACTCCTGTCTCTGCTCCCCTCCCTTGTTTCCAGCTCTGAGCTTTGCACGGTTGGCGAAAGGGTTAAGTTTAATTTATACTGATTTCTATTTAATATCATTCTCTCCCCGTAGGAGCCGGCAGCTGTGAGCTGATTGTAGTCCCTCATTATGCAGTCTGTATCACTAATGGCCTGTGACAAAGGCATGCCATCTTCCCGGCCTTACCCCCGAGAGCCAATTAAACACACATACTCCCTTCCTGTTTGCGGCGCATTACAATGAAATTAAACTGAATTTCAAAATCATTTTCTCCTAAAGACATCTCTTCGCAATAATTAATGCACGCTATTCCTTTGCAGCTGAAGTATTCATCAGGAGTGTTGACTAAAAAAAATTTTTAAAGCTGATTGCCCTGCACCCCACGTGAGGGCTGGGGATGCTCCGGTCCCAGCCCGCGGTACCCGCCTGGCCTGGGGACTCGCGGTGACACTGCTGGCAGAGTGAGCTCTGCTCCGGGAGAACAATTAGAATAAATCACAGCTTCTTCAGGAACCGTCAATAAATCAGGTTACACAGAAGGCACCAGAAATCCAGCCTGACTCCTGCCACCACAGCACTGCTAGCGCACAGTAAGGAGGGGAACGGGGAAATCAGAGCTGTGGATATTGTGGAATTAGAGAATCCCAGGATCACTGAGGTTGGAAAAGACCTCCATGGTCATCAAGTCCAGCCTGTGACTGATTCCCACCTTCTCACCCAGCTCAGAGCACTGAGTGTGATGTCCAGGCCTTCCCTGACACCTTCCAGGGATGGGGACTCCAAACCTCCATGGGCAGCCCCTGCCCATGAACAACCCTTTCCATGAAGAAATTCCTGCTGATGTCCAACCTGAGCCTCCCCTGGCACAGCCTGAGGCCATTTCCTCAGATCACTGGAAGCAGAGCCCAACCCCCACCTGGCTGCACCCTCCTGCCAGGGAGCTGGAGTTGGCAGTTAATGATTCTGTGTAAATTGAGACAAATCCCACCTGTCTGCAAAGCTGAATTCCCTGGAAAACGCTCAGCGGCGCTATTTTCTGCCTAGGAGCAAAGGACCCCAAACGCCCCGTTACTCGGTGACTCACTGCAGCCAGAGCAGGCAAAGCTCCTTCCCGAGCCAGCATTTGGCAGCACTCGAGCTGCCACCCCCAATTCCAACCCTGTGCACCACCCAGAGCCACTGTCCCCTGTCCCCGACGCTGGGAGCCGTCCCCGTACCTGTTCTGAACCAGCCGTCGGGCGTGAAGGCATCCGCGGTGTCCTTGGGTCTGTTCCAGTACTCGCGGAACACGGAGGGGCCCCTCACGAGCAGCTCCCCTTCCTGGCCCTCCAGGCCCGGTGTCACCTAGGACAGGCACACGGTGAGCGCAGTCCCTGTCACCTGTCCCCCAGCGCCAGGGCAGGCAGGCACACAGCGCCCACACCGCGTGCTCTTCCAGCCTTGGCCGAGCTCCGCCACGCCCTGCCCACCTGCAGGACCTCTCTCCTCAGGGGGCTCATCCAGGTGCTTTTGATATTCCAAAGCACTGGAAATAAGCACCTGTGTTGTATGAAAGCAAGGATTGCCATCCTGGAACGGCAGTCCAGGGTGACGACTTGCAGCTGCTGGGAAAGGTCACACACGCAAACGTGCAGGAAATACTTTTGGGAAAGGGATGGTCCCTTCTGACCCCTTCCAGGGATCCAGGGGCAGCCACAGCTTCTGTGGGCAACTGGCGCCAGGGCCTCACCTCCCTCACAGCCAGGACTTCCTTCCCAACATCCCATCTCACCCCATTCTCTGTCAGTTTGAATCCACAACCAAGGTGCGCAAAGCCACTGCTGGGACGAGGTGTGCTTGGACACACGGCTCCATCCCTGCGTGGAGAACAGCTCAGTAACGGGAATCCCAGGCCACTTTCCCAGCCACTTTGTACTTGAGCTGCTGCAATGGCCAAGATCCATCTGGGACCCCGAAAATCAGCAGTGCCAGAAACAGGGCCACGAGGGAAAGCGGTAATAGCAGCGCTGGAGCGCCAGGCAGTCCCAGGGCAGGGCAGGCTCTCTGCAGCCTCTGATGGAAACAAAGCTTCCCTAATGGAAAACGCTTAGGAAACTGCTTCTAAGGCAGCATTTTTAAGTAGTTTCTTCCTGCTGTCCTGTCCTGGAGGATGGGGTGACAAGGGGATCTCTGCACACACAGCCCAGGCTCCCAGAGCCCTGGCTGGGGAGTAATTCCCTGCCTGGAAGATGCTGCAGGAAAGAAAGGTTGTTAATGCTAGTGAGGAATTTTGCTGAGTGATGGCAAGGTGAGGGTGAGTTCTCCCCAGGGATCTGAACAAGGGAGCCTGAATCCAAACTATCCACGAGCAGGAGAGCACAGAGAACCCTGAGGTTCGGGAGAGCCTGGAGCAAAACTCCACACCTGCAGCAGCCAAGGGCACAAAGGATCCAAAAAAAGGGCACAAAGAGGCACAAAACAGGGCACAAAGAGGCACAAAACAGGGCACAATAGGCACAAGAAGCACAAAGCCTTAACGGACCAGTGTGGCAGGGACGTGGTGGGTGACACAGAGGGACCAGCAAGGCTGGTTTCACGGCTCTCAGGGGCTGTGTGGAGTTTTATGAAGCAGCTCTTTCCTCTCACTCCTTTTCCTGCTGGTCCAGCTGTGGCATCACAAAACAAGCAGCTTCCCTGAGCAGCGTCCTGGCGTTGAGGCTCCCACTCCCCAGACGGGCTAGGGAGGGGATGGCAGAGATAAGAACCTGCAAACAGTGCCCTGAACTTCACCTACGCATCCCGCCAGGCTCTGGCTGCTTCCTGTCAGCGCCGAACACAAGAAGAGGTGTAAATCTGGCTGCTACAACCCCCTCCAGCCCCATCCTGCCCAGGAGCCCACGGTGCCAGATACCTGCACAGCCCCAGGGATCAATCCCACCCAGTGTTTACCTGCACACTGCCACGTTGAATCAAGCCTTGAACCCGCTCCAAATTTCTTGTCATATCAACTCAAATTTTGGCAGCGGCTCAACCCACATCTTATCTCGAGCAGAGCCCCTTGGCAGCAGGCACCTCCCTGTTGTGTAATTTAATGATGTTATGGCTGGCTTGCAAACAGTAAAACAGAGAGGCCGTGACGTTATCTTAATAGGATTGTGCCTGCTGCACTCGCAATGTCACCGGCACTGCTCCCCGGCGTGGCACAGGGGCACAAACCGCCCCGGCGCCGGCTCCCCAGCAGCAGCAATTAAAATTCAAGGTTCACAGCATTTATCTCCTCCAACCCCTCGTGTCTGATCCCTCTGCAGTCCCAGGTACACCGCGCTGCCCGGCTCTGGGAGCGGGGATGGCAGCACACGGCTGGGGTGGTTGTTTCCTTCCTCCCGCTGCTCCCGCACGGCTCGCGGCGCAAGCAGCTGCTGGAGGCATCACATTGCTGAGTGCACGGCTCTCCCCCTCTCCCAGGGCCATATTTTAATGCATTCCAGCAAGTTTAACACCCAGGCACAGCGTGGCCCTGAAGGCTATCTGAGAGCTCCCTGCTCCAAACCCAGTCGAGCTGGACCAGCCGGCTCACGAGATAACATTCCATTTTCCACGCATGGAAATAAAAGGTTGTAATAAATCCTTTGAAGGCCTAAATCTGGGTGATTAGAAAATGCATATTTTCTCTCCCGTTCCCATTTTACCTCTTTATTGGGAGGGTGGTTTGTAAAGAGCCGGGAATCCCCGCCTGGCACTGGGCCCTGGGATTTGTTCAAAGGGGCCGTTTGTTTTCCTGCGGTCTCTGCCCCGCGCTCCGCCGGGAGCTGCGGCAGAGCAGCTCCTAATGGGCTCTAATGGAATCAGGGAAGGCTCGGAGCGGCGCGTCCTTCTCTGGGAAGGCACAGCGGATTCCTAAGCAGAAACATGTGGCAGCCACGGAGGGGAAGCTGGGAGGTGAGGGTTGAGGAGGTAGGAGCGTGTTCTGGGGCTGGGGAAAGGGAGGGAGGCAGACTTTTGGGAGAAAACCCAACTACCATCAGGCTGCCAGCAGCAGGTTTTAGAGGGACCCATTTAACTTCTACCACATGCCACCTCCCCGCTTCACCCCCCAAATACTCACAGAGTCATGGAAGTGTTTGGGTTGGAAGGACCTCAAAGTTTATCCAGTGCCACCCCTGCCATGGCAGGGACACCTTCCACTGACCCAGGCTGCTCCAAGTCCTGTCCAACCTGACCTTGGACACTGCCAGGGATCCAGGGGCAGCCACAGCTGCTCTGGGCACCCTGTGCCAGGGCCTCCCCAGCCTCACAGCCAAGAATTCCTTCCCAGTATCCCATCTAAGACTACCTCCTTTCAGTTTAAAGCCAATCCCTGTGTCCTGTCCCTCCATCCCTTGTCCTCAGTCCCTCTCCAGCTCTCCTGGAGCCCCTTTAGGCCCTGGAAGGGGCTCTGAGCTCTCCCTGGAGCTTCTCCTGCACAGAGATCTGCACTTGGCTTTGCTGAACTTCTTTCCTGGGGAGCACCAAAGGCTGTGGATCAGAGCATCACCTTCTAGCAGGGACCTCAAAAGGGACCTCATAACTCCATGAAGCAAAATCATTTCAACTTGTGGGGAGGAAAGAAATGCTTCTGCAGCCCTGCCTCCTCCTGCTGTGCTGCTCGGCTTGGAAGTGCTTGGCATTTTTCCCCACCTTGTAAATAAATGATTACTGTGATCAAAATAATTAAGCAACTGAGCCCTTAAGTGACTAATAGAAGACAATAACTTATATATGTGAGGTTTATGGAAGTGACGGAGCCCTTTTAGCTCTTCTGCCAGAGAAGGAACTTTTTCCTGGTGTTTGTTGGGCTTTTTTAACATCCCAGAGCACAGAAATGATACAACAAAGCCTGAAGGGCTGATCCAGCTCTGTCCTGCACCCCAAGGTCAGGCTGTGGAGCACGGATGCCCTGCCAGGCTCCTCACTCCTCTGCTGGAGCTTAACTGCCACCAGCACCTCCAGACACCTCCCTGTCCCCTCAATCAGCCCTTCAAGGCTTTAGTGGCTCAGAACCTTGTCCCAGAATCCCAGGATCACTGAGGTTGGAAAAGAGCTCCAGGATCATCGAGTCCAAGCTGTGCCCACCCAATCCCTACCCTGTCCCCAGCCCAGAGCTCTGAGTGCCACCTCCAGGCCTTCCTTGGGCACCTCCAAGGATGGGGACTCCAAACCTCCCTGGGCAGCCCCTCCCAATTCCTGAGCACCCTTTCCATGGGGAAATTCCTGCTGATGTCCAACCTGAGCCTCCCTGAGGCCGTTCCCTCTCCTCCTGTCCCTGTTCCCTGGGAGCAGAGCCCGACCCCCCGGCTGCCCCCTCCTGTCAGGGACTTGTGCAGAGCCACAAGGGCCCCCCTGAGCCTCCTTTGCTCCAGGCTGAACACAGCATCCCACAGCTCAGCCCCCACTGACCTGGAGAGAGCAGGGGAGCTCCAGGCTTGGCCCAGACTCTGCTTTTCCAGATCCCACCACATCCAGGCCTGGTGTGGGAGCTGAGGACGTGCTCACCTGCCTCCTAAAGGAAGCTGGAGCAATAACCTGCTTGCCAGTGCCTTTAATCACCATCTCCCAGGGCCGTATTGGAATGGATGTCCTAGGACTGTGAGGTTTGTTAGAGCATTACCAAATTCCCAGGCAGTCTGAACTTCCCTGCACATTCCTAATTAAAAATTCCCTGCTAAGGTGCCTGTTTCTGTAAAGGCATTATCGTTCCTCGGAGCTCTGTGTCCTGCAGCATCCACACAAGCCTGGCAGGAGGCAATTTAGACACAGAACAATTTTCCTCCTGCTGGAAAAAGGCAGATTTCTGCTCCTCAGGGACACAGCACAGAGTAAGGAAAAAATAAAACCCCAACCTAAAAACCCCAAGCTCAGGCTGTAATCTGCGAGGCCACATTTCACATCTGTTTTTGCAATGTTAACTTTTATAAAAGGGCTGGGAATAACACAATCCATTTACTTTTCATTTTGGAGAGTTATAAATTTAAAAGCAAGGCTGGTGCACAGTGGAGCTGGAACACTGAAACTTATTTCCAAACAACCCAACCCTCTACTTACAGCAAATGTTGCTCCACTGAAAACAAAAGTGATTGTCTATATTTTTAGGCAATACTGATTTTTTTAAGTCACCAGCCTGATTAGCTCCAGATGATCCCAAAAGCACGACAGAAAACAAGCCAAGTTTGGGAAAGGTCAGTCCTCCCCGCAGTTGTTCCACGGACACAAAACTTCTTGATCTATATTAGCACCATAAATTAAACGTGTCACACTATTGCAGAGATGCCAACAGCTCTCCACGCTGCTGTTCTCATCCCTCTCGTCTGCAGGCTTCTCGGGATAATAAATGAGGTGAGATGTCAGCACATCTTCCCACTCCCCCGGCTCTCCTCGTTAGGGGAAGGCTCCTGACGTGCCCTCGTGCCGATTTGGGCTCGGGGCAGGCACAGGACCAGGCAAGGACTCAATTAGTGGCCCACCTTCGGTTTGGTTTCCATCAGCCTCCCCTAAAAGTGGAGCTGGGGAGGCTCTGATGAGCTGTGGCTGCACACAGCCTGCCCCACAACCTCTGATTGCTTCCCATGCCGAGCCATCCCCTGCTCCCCTTGGCTGCAAGAGCTCGAGGACAGACTGTTCCTCTTCCTTCAGCGCCTCCCCACCGTGCCCAGGGCTCCTCCACGAACATCCCAAAGCTTCCCTCAGCTACAAAGAGGAATATTCCAGTGGAAGGTGCCCCTGCCCATGGAACAAGATAAGCTTCATCCTTCCAACCCAAACCAGCCTGGGACTCTGTGGAAGAACAAAACAATAAAGAGATTGACAGAGATCCTGAGGGTGCTGTGGCAAAGGTGAGCTCAAAGGAAACACTTGTGAAAAGAGGGTTCTTCTTGACAGATGGATTCAACTTCCACGTGCAAGGAAGTACTCTCCTGGGATCGAGGCTGTCCCTGTGATGAGAAGAGTTTTCAGCTGAGAAATGAGGGGATGTGATGCTACTGTAACCTCTGCCTCCACTTCTACTACCAGGAAGAAATAAAATAGACCTAAGGCCACAAATTAAAAAAAAAATTGTAATCAAAGGGCAGACAGAAAGAAGGAAGGAGATATAAATACATCTGAGAATGGAATCAATGCCTGAGTTGAGTAAGGAACTGGATGTGATCAATGAGAAGCAACTAAAATGTTTATACAGGAACAAAAGCAGCCTGGGCAATAAAGCGGAGACTCTTGAATTACTTGGGCAGGACACAAAACAGGATCCTGAGGAGATGAGAGAAATGTGGGGAAACAAAAATGATAACTGGAACACACACAAGTGCAGCGTCCAGCACTGCGAGGGCTTTGGAAGGAGGTTTTGGAGAAGCTGAGGCACATGGAAAATGGGAATAAATGCAGAGTGTTTTTACCAAAGGTGGATTGTGCCAGATATCCTGAGGGTTGGGGCTGCAGATAGAAGAAAAGCTGCAGATCTAATCCAGACTGCCTTCAACAACACATTCCCCACGCTGCCTGGTGGAAGAGATCCTGGAGCTGAGGGAAAGCTGCTCGTGGGAGATGGAATGGGGATGCTGGAGGTCAAGTTCACCATCGAGGTACCCATACATGAGGATGGGGTGGAGCAGGGACAAGAAAACCGGTGAAGAACGGAAGGAAAGCTGTTCTGGAAGTGCAGGAGCACTGAGGACGAAGAATGAGCTGGTCTAGGCTGAGGTCTGGTTGGGATAGGAAAGGAACAACCCAAGTGCTCCTTTGGTTGTTCCTCTGGGACAGCCAGAGACAGGACGCCCCGGGCCAGGCGGTCACATCCTGTCTGTGCCCGGCCATTCTCAGGAATGCCAGGCCCGGCTGGCACATGCCCACCTCTGGCCTCAGGAGAAGAGCCAGGCACAGTCACACCAACTGTCAGGGAGCACCCGGCTGGATGAGGAGAATCCCCAACCGGATACAGGTGGGAGTGCCCGTGCCCACACCCACGCCACCCACGGGCAGCACCCACGGGCGTGCCCAGCCCTCCGACACAGCTCCGGCAGCTCCCCGGGCACCTCCCCGTGCGTCCTCCAGAGATCTGGGATGAACACGAGCCAGGTGGAGCCGCTCCCGGTCCCCTCCACGGGGACATCAACGGCCAAGAGCTGCAGTCACAACCACGAGTGACGGTGCCAGCTGCCCCCAGCCCCCAGCCCCGCCGAGGTGCTGGCAACCAGCAGCAAGCTGTGAGCAGATGGCACAGACACGGGGGGCACGGGGAGGAGGGGACGGAGATGCTGGTGGCTTTCGGGAGGGACGGCCACAGCCGAGCCGGTTCCCGTCCAGGACGACAGCTTGCATATGGATAAACAACGAGATAATTACAACCTTTGGAAGGGGGGGAAGCCCGTGGCACAGCGTCCTCCTGCTGCCAGCTCCTGCAACCCACCCGTCCCCACGCTCCCTCCGCAGCCTCGGCACGGGGAAATGGCTCGCCATAAAAGCCCTGGCTACAGCCCTGCCTTGGCTACAGCTGTGAAGCCATTTAGCTATTGATAGCCCCCCATTGTCAGCACCAGGGCTGGGCTTTCGTGAGAGAGAGCAATTTGGGAAAGATGAAAAAAAAAAAAAAAAAAAAAAAAAAAAACANGGCTACAGCCCTGCCTTGGCTACAGCTGTGAAGCCATTTAGCTATTGATAGCCCCCCATTGTCAGCACCAGGGCTGGGCTTTCGTGAGAGAGAGCAATTTGGGAAAGATGAAAAAAAAAAAAAAAAAAGAGAAATCCAACAAAAATGACAACCCAAAAAAACCCAACAAACAAACAAAGTAAAGAAGGAGAGAGACAATACCCGACAGCTTGCAGGGTTTCCAGGCCTCTGCCAGCTGGGAAGCTGAGCGTATGAAATATGCATTGCACTGAACAAAGCAAACTGAAACGTTCAGAGCTGGGGAGCTGTAACCCTTTCCTGGGTGCCACAGCCACAGGGAGAGCTGCCAAAAACTCAGGGGAAAAAACCCCAGGGGGAGAAGCACTCGGGGCTGTGGGTAAGGATTACTGAGGCCGAACGGTCAGAGGGGCTCAGCAGGCAGCTGCCTGAGGAAGGGGGAAAGCTGAGGAACTGCTTTGGATGCCAGTGGCTCCAGAAGCAAGATGTGGGATGACTCCGAGCAGGCAAAGCTGCGCTGTCCCTGCCATCCACCCCCACCCCTCTGCTCCCCAGGGATGCCGGAGGAGAAGCGTTCCTCCCAGCCCTCCCGGCACAGCTTCTCTGCGGGGCCGAGCTCCGTGTGCCCGCACTGCCGCACAGGCAGGAGGTGGGGACACGGCGCAGGCACCGTGACTCCGGTGGGGCTGTCGCCTCCTGCCCACGCCGGCCTGTCACAGGTGTCCCCAGGCTGAACAGACGGAGCAGCGAGTGGATCTGCCAGTCTGGAGTGCCTCGCCTGGGTGCTGGCAGTCCCGGTGCAGCCTCGGGCCCAGCCTGACCCACGCGGCTCCGTGTGAGCTCCGGACAGCAGCGCAAGGTGCGCAACACCCAGAGGAAGCAGCGCAAAACCGGCTGGAAACCCGAGCAAACGGGATGGACACGGAGCCCAGGGCTCCGGAGATGTGAGGAGATGGAAGGGCTGGAGCACGTGTGGGAAAGGAATCCAGCACTCCAATCAAGGGACGGGAGAAAATGCAGGGAAGGACAGAGATCCAGCAAACTTTCAGCTAAGTAGATTATTGATCTTCAGGGTGTGCCAGGAGCCAGCTTTGCAAATTACAGCGGTCCTTAAGGGATGGCAGAGCAGGAACACTCCCAGCTCCCTGCTCCTGCCACCCAAGTGCTTCCTCCTCCTCCTCCTCCTCCTCCTCCTCCTTCTCTGCCACTGCTCCTGTTTGGATCGCACGTGTCCAAAGGGCGCGACGCCCCAGCCTAACGGGAGAGACGGTGTTAGTGGGGAAGGAACAGCTCGGAGAACGCCGGCTGTGCTGGGAGCAGGAGGCAGAACTCAGCCCAACGCGAGCGGGGAAGGCGCCGACCTTGCGAGGCTCCGCAGACAATTCCCTTGGCAAAGGCAGCGCTCTCTGCTCGCTGTCGGGAGGGCTCTGCAGGCACAGCCGAGGTGTGAACACCTCGCACATTGCCCTGACAATGCCTCAGCCCCGGCACAGGGATCACCTGCTCGCAGGAGCCCGGGGAAGAGAGATGGCTCAGAGCCCAACTCCTGCTGGGGTGCTCAGCAGCCCCCTGGATCAGCCCCATGCTGCTTGAATCATGGAATCACAGAATATCCTGGGCTGGAAGGGACCCAGAGGGACATCGACCCAACTCCTGGCCCTGCAGAGATGCCCCATCAATCCCACCCTGTGCCTGGGAGCATTGTCCAAACGCTCCTGGAGCTCTGGCAGCCTCGGGGCCGTGCCCATTCCCTGAGGAGCCTGGGCAGTGCCCAGCACCCTCTGGGGGAAGAACCTTGCCCTGATCTCCAGCCTAACTCTCCCCTCGCACAGCTCCAGCCGCTCCCTGGGTGCTGTCACAGGTCACCAGAAGGAAGAGATCGGTACCTGCCCCTCTGCTGCCCCTCACGAGGATGTTGAAGACCCCTGAGGTCTCCCCTCAGTCTCCTCCGGCTCTCAACCACGCTAAGGCTCAGAGATGGAAGGGAGGCAAGGAAGAAGGAGGCAAGGAAAAGGCCATGGCGGCACAGGCAGGGTGACACGAACCAGCTCTTCCTCTCCCTGGGACAGCCCCTCCGCCGTGGAGGAGCTGATTTAAACAAAGCCAGGCCTTTCTCGGACTGCTGGAGCGTGATGAGTGCTCGGACTGTCAGATCCGCCTTGTTTTAAATAAATTCCACTGACGTTGTCTCTCCTGACATGAATTATTAACCAAGCATGATGCACACAGTGCCAGAAGCAGCGTCTGGGGCAGGCACCGAGCAGGTGAGGCTCTGCCTGGGACCGCAGGTGTGAGGCACTGGAATTCCAGCATCCCTGGGAGCAGAGGTGTTGTCGCCACGGCTGCCACCTGCCTGCCCCCGTGGTCACGCCAGGGGAAGTCACACTCCATGCCCAGGGCATATCAAACCCAAACTCCTGGCACCTCCATGCATCCGTCTGTGCCAACGCACGCTGGGAGCGGGGACTGTTTTTCTCACCTTGTGACAGTCCCAGGGACAGAGGCAGCTGGCTCTGCTCTGCTCCTGGGAGTGTTGTGGATGTCCTGGAGGTACCCAGCCAGCCACTCTCTCCCAGGGTGGCCTGAACAGATGGGACCATTGCTCTGGTCCAGCCTGAAGCAACTCGCAGGAATGGTGGGTGAGATGGGGACAGCTTTGCAGAGAGGGACCAATGCCCAGAGGAAAATTACCACCTCCCCACACCCTCCCCGGCTGATGACTTGAGAATTCACCAGAACATCCAGAAGGTGCCCAAGGGAGAGCCTGACGGAAAGCAACCATCAGCAAGGGGCAGGGAGCCAAGGCAGATTTGTGAGCCGTGGGTAGGGACCTCAGCCACCCCCTCTGCGGGCTGCAGGGTGCATGTGAGAAATCAGCAGGAACAAGGGCAATTCCTCTGCCCCCCAAATAAACCCAAGCAGCCTGGAGCCAGAGGAAAGAGAAGAGTGATGTGAATTCCAGCTCTGTGAAGCCCTGAGGAGGCGGTGGGCTCCCAGCACCAGACACAGATCATCTGGGCTCCCCTTCTCCGGTCACTCGGTGCAATGAGAAGGAAGGGGAAGGAGTACTGAGCAGAAAAAATAACATTCCATATTTTTTCCTCTCATAATTCAGTAGAACAACATCCACATTTCATCCTGGAAGTAGCTGCACTTTGGGGATTCTCGTGTCTGAGACCTAATTTGTAAAGCGCCCAGGGATCCCTGAGGGGAAAAAAGCATTATAGGATCATTATTAAAAGGGACACGTTATATTTCATGTCTCAGTTCCACACGAGCGGGAAAAAAAGGCCAAGAGCAAACTCTGGGATCAGAGGACAAACCTGTGAAACGTGACACTCATCCAAGAAGTGACAAAAACAGGACATGGGGACTCTCCTGCTTTGCCCACTGCTCAGCCACGCCACAGCAGTGACGCAGAGTAAGGAGCAGCAAAGAGGGTTTTTTCAATAAAAGCCACAATCTGTGGTCCCTCTCAGCTGTCCCCTGGGCTGTTTTACATGGCTGGGGTGGATCCAGCTCTTACAGCACCGGAACACAGAACACAACCCGAGCACAACCCACCCTCAGGGCTGCCCATGGTCCCGCTGGCTTCTCCACCCACCACCAAGTAATCTAGACAAAAAAAGGTTTTCTTGAGCCTCTCAGCAGTGCTCACACCAGCAGCGTCTCTGCCACAGCCCGGGAAGCTCCTTCCAAACCCTCAGCATGTCGGTGTCTGGATGAGAAGCCATCTCCCAGGGGAATGAGTGAAGGAACCTATTTCAGGTTGAATCTCAGGCCTGCCCGTGTCCCACCCCCGCGGTGTCACTGCTGGGGTCACTTCTCTCACACATGGCACTTAGGTGCTCAGCCAAGCCCTGACATCCTGGGGATGGATCTGCCAGAGCAGCACAACACCCACGGTGAGGGTGTGGAGGGGAGGTGCAGGAAGGCAGACCCCGCTCAGGCACTGCTGTGGGAAGAGACAGCCTGGACCTTGGGCTGGGGCTGCTGCTGCCGCTGGGAACACTCAGCACCCCAGCACAGGGATAGATTATCCTTCCTCATCCCAGATCCCCGACCTCTGGCACACCACAGCTGCAGGTGCAGGTATGTGGAGCTTGGAAGGGAGCTGGACTTCACGGAAACCCAATGGGTTTCCCCCAGTGCTGTTTCAAAATGCGTGCAAGCCCCAGGGCCAGGCCTGCCCTTCCAATCACAGAACCATGGACGGGCTGGGTTGGGAGGGACCTTAAAGCTCATCTTGTTCCATGGGCAGGGACCTTCCACTAGACCTGGTCTTCGGAGTGAAACAGAGCAGGTTTAGATTGGATATTGGAAACTAATTCCTCCTTGGGAGGGTGGTGAGGCCCTGGCACAGGGTGCCCAGAGAAGATGTGGATGTCCCTGGATCCCTGGCAGTGCCCAAGGCCAGGCTGGACGGGGCTTGGAGCAGCCTGGGACAGTGGAAAGTGTCCCTGCCCATGGCAGGGGTGACGCTGGATGAGCTTTAAGGTCCCATCCAACCCAAACCACTCCATGATTGTATGGACTGCACTTGTGCAGTCCATAAAGTACCACGGCAACAGGAACCCACAAAAAAAGCACAAGAAACTCAGTGATCCAGAGTTCCTGGGAATTAGAGCAGTGTGAGCCTCAGCCCTCGGGCTTTCAGAGGGCTGGGGAGGAGAGAGCTTTCCCTGAAGGAAGGGAAGGCAGCAGAGAACACGGCTGAGCAGTACCTGTGTGCCGTTCTCGTCCCCCTGAGCGTGGATGGTGTAGGACCGAGCCCCGTCCCTCAGGGTCTCGCTGGCAACGCGCACCTGCACGCCGGGCAGCGGGGAGCCCACGGAACCTGCGGAGGAGAGCAGCATGGGAACGGCGCCCAGCCCCCGGGAAACCACGGAATCAAGGATGCAACAGAGCAGCTGCTCGTCTATCAGTGGCGTCTGCAGGCTGGGCTGGCACTAAAGAAGCTCCTAGCAGGGGGTGTCCCCTCAGGAAGGCGTCGATCCCACCGCGTGCCCGCATGGGAATGTCGGGACGGTGCCGCCGCTCCGAGCGGGCAGTGCTGGGAATGCCTCTGAACACAAACGTGTCTCAGCCCTGAACAGTCTCTCCCGGCTGCTCTTTGAAGACATCTGCACAGCTTCAGAGCTCAGGAATGAAGCCGTTTCTTTTTTTTTTTTTTTAAAAAAAAAAGGAATGCACCACAAAACCTACACAAAGCTGTGAAAAGAGAGAGCACAGCGATTACCCCGCTCCTCTGCAGCCTGCACCTGAAAGGGGGGGCAAAGGCTTAGCAGCTGAGAATTGCCAGGGATTATCTCAGTTTTAGGAGACATCAATACACTGGATAGAAAACATCACAGGAGAAAAGCAGGGATCAGAACCACCCCGTTCTTCCACAGGCTTCAATTTCGAAGCCGAGGAGCTGACACAGTGTCACAATGACCACTGCTGAGCTCCAAGCTGTATCTGTGACCCAGAGCTCCCCAGCCTGCAGCTTTGCCACCCCCTGGTTTAGTGCCTGTTCTTCCTGGGGAGCATCTGAAAGCTCAGCAGGGAGGGCAGCTCTGTCCCTGTGACCTGTGGGATGGGCAGCTGCTGGCTCAGCAGGTCTCGCTCGGCCTCTCGATAGCAGGAGATGGCTCCTGTGGCAGAATGGGGCCTGTGAGCTTCATCCCCTGTGAGCAGGGAGAGGGACAGCAGCTCACAGCAACCTGTGGCTCAGCAGGACTGGACAGGACTGAGTTTCAACTGGAAAAGGACTTTTCACAAGGGCCTGGCGTGCCAGGACAAGGGGAATGGCTTCCCACTGCCAGAGGGCAGGGACAGATGGGGTATCAGGGAGAAATCCTTCCCTGTGAGGGAAGCCCAGAGAAGCTGTGGCTGCCCCTGGATCCCTGGCAGTGCCCAAGGCCAGGTTGGATGGGATGTGGAGCAGCCTGGGACAGTGGAAGGTGTCCCTGTCCACGGCAGGGGGGATGGAACAAGATGAGCTTTAAGATCCCTTCCAAACCAAACCATTCTGTGATTCTATAAATTGGCAACTGTGCTCTTTATTTTAAAGGATGATCAATTTTTTTCCCCTGAAGTGCCTCCAGTTGATGCTTTCCAGGTCTGCCAGGACCACCTTGACACTGGGAATTCCCTAGAGCAGGGAGTGCAGGACCTGGAGCTCAGCCCTGTCTTCCTCTTGTCGCTTGTATTTCAGGCATTTGGGTTCAAGTGGCATTTTCCCTGTCCTGCTCTCACTCTCCCGCCAAAGCCCTGGAGATCTGCTATCCGTGACATCACGATTTTGTCTGCTACACTGGTCAGTTGCCATGGAAATGGATATGTCGTCGTAGCCCAGATTTATGGCATCCCTGCAGGATCAGCCAAGAGCAGATGGGCTACGAGGGACTGAGATTTTATTGCAGCGAAAACTACCCGAACAATTAGCAAATCTGGCTGGAAATAAACACAAAGCGACGTGGCAGCTCCGCGATCCGTGGCTGCTCCGCTCCGAACCGCCTCTGGCATTCCGGTCAGCCAGCACAGCCAGGCCCTCCCCTTGCCACCAGCACCCCTGGGCTGCTCCCACCTCCAGGCCAGACACTGCCAGGACTCAGAGACAGAGGGTTGCAGCAGGGGAGCCACGAGCCAGAAGTGCCCTGAGGTACCGTGTCGAGGTATTTATGGAAGCAGAGAATCACAGAAGTTGGATCCCACAAGGATCATCAAGTCCAGCTCCTGGCTCTGCACAGGACAACCCTAAAAATCACACCATATGTGTTACAAACAATCTTGCACCTGCCATGGGAGGCTCCAAGAGGCCTCAAAGCAAATAACAAGTCACGGAAAACACCCTCAGTGTTGCATGGAAGGTTGCTGGAGCCACCTTCTAAGACTTCTGTGGGAACGGTTTCTCCAGGGTGAGAAACACGGTGTGCGAACAGTCTGCCCACAAGACACGGCACATTTGTGGGCAGGCACCACAAAGTCAGTTCTGGGAAGCTCACGGAGGGAGCAGAAACCAATGCAAGGAACTGCCAGGGGCCCTCACAGACTTGGGATTTTTCAAATCAAGATCAGCCCGAAGCCTTCCCAGAAGATGCTTCTTCCCTGGATGCAAGCTGCTGACCTCCACATGGGAATGGGCAGTGATTCACGGGCAGCAGGACTCCAGGATTAGTGCCCAGTGCTGGTGCCAGCCCTTGGGAATGAGACACCAAAGATCAGCACAGCGCTGGCACACCCGCAGGCACAGAGGAGGTGACGTGTTTCCCTCACAGAGTTTCAGATCCCAGTTACAAACACAGCCCCACCGATGCCTCTCCTACTTTACTGAAATAAAACCAGCGGGTAAAACAAGTCCCTGGTGGAGAGCTGCTTCCTTATGTTCCTGTCTGGAGAAGCTTTTCTGGTATTTAGGAAAAATGACAAACTTTGAAATCAACATCTGTAAAGGCTGAAAAAGCTCCTACCACTGATTAGAGCTCCACAAACCTGACGGGATTCGTAGAATTTGTGCAAAAACAATGACTAGAGCTTCCCAGGCCCATCCACCGTGTCAAAATAGACCCTGTGCCAACGCCAACAGGTCCATAGGAATTTGGGCCCATTCCCAAAGGAAGAGCCCCGGAGGTCCTGCCTTCACCAAGCCACAGCTAGGGTGATCAGAAGGGGGTCAGCACTCTGCACTGGCTTCCTTTTGTCCCCAGCCATAATCCTGAGGGGAAACTGGGGACAAATCCCTGCTCCTTCCCCTCTCCATGCCTCCAAGCAGGCAGGCTCCTGGATGTTAAGCAATGCTGGCGCCTCGCCCGCGGTGTGGCCGGGCTGCAGGCGGGAGGGGGTGACACCGTTCTTCTCTCACCCGTTCTCCTCTGTTTAAAAAAGTTGTCAGCTCTTCCCAGATAAATTTAATTGGCCCCGTGCTCGGTGTCCTTCGGTATCTGGGAAGCTCGGTGCTGTTCTGTGCCGCGGTGTCCCGGGAGGATTGGAACAGGCCAACGATAAGGCACTCAAGGATCTCACTGTCAACAATACACGGAGTCCCCGCTGTAGCAGCTATTAGCTGCCTCTGATCTAAACCTCCAATTAAAGTGGTGATTAGGCCCAGTGAGGCATTCTCCGGCCATGAATTATTCATCTCCCTTCACAGTAACAGCACCAGGGGGGATTAGAATGAGAGCTGGTGAAAACAGAGGCATTTTAAGCAGGGTTTTAACCATATACAAGCAAACATTTATCTTTCAAATCTTTCATCTTTGCTGCTTCTGGAAATTAAAGCTCCCACACCTCCATCCCTGCCCCTTCAGACCCGTGCTGTGGGTGGAGAGTGGGGACATGCTGCTGGTGACACTGGTGGGGACACGGGCAGGATGGGCAGGGTCCAAGGACTCGACCTGTCCCCTGCCACACCAAGTGTCTGGAGTGGGCAAGGGAAGCCTCAGGATCTCTCCTCAGAGGCTCATGAATCACAGAATGGTTTGGAAGGGACCTTAAAGCTCATTCCATTCCACCCCTCTGCATGGGCAGGGACACCTCCCACTGTCCCAGGTTGCTCCAAGCCTCGTCCAGCCTGGCCTTGGGCACTGCCAGGGATCCAGGGGCAGCCACAGCTGCTCTGGGCACCCTGTGCCAGGGGCTCCCCACCCTCACAGCCAAGAATTTCGTACTAATATCTAATCTAAACCTAAAGATAAGTGTGAAGCCTTTCCACCTTGTCCTCTCACTCCAGGCCCTTGTCCAAAGTCCCTCCTCATGTTCCTTGTAGGCGCTTTCAGGAACTGCAAGGCCACAATTAGGTCACCCCAAAGCCTTCTCTCCTCCAGGCTGAACAATCCCAAATCTCTCAGCAGCGGTGCTCCATCCCTCTGATCACCCTGGTGCCTCCTCTGGGCTCACTCCAACAGATCAAAGCAGCAGAGAAGGACGTGTGCTGCTCCCACTCCAGGAGCAATCCTCTGGTGGACGTCCCCTGTTTCCAGCCCACCATCAGCTGACTCTGGGATGCTCTGTGGTACCTGGTGACCTCCTGCCCAGCCTCTAGCAGGGCACTAGATCAAAAGCGTTTTCACAGCTCCAGTAAATTACGCCTCAGCTTCACCCATCTGCTTCCCAGCTGACACTTCCTGAAATAAATTAATCAAGCCTATTCAATTATAGCCTCCTTTCTGTACGGTCTCTTGCTGATCCCCACCTTTGTGAGACACTTCTCTCCCCTCTCAGGGCTGCAGGAGCCCCTGCGTGGGGCTGGAGTGACAGTCCCCAGCCCCTCTGCTTTGGCTGCACAAGAGGATTTGTCCCCAGGTCCCCTGCACACCCCGGGATCTGCGGGAATGATGCCTCAGGAGCACGGCCACCAGCCCTGGGGCAGGAGCTGCCCTTCTGGGTGCCAACTTCTGCGTTGCCATGCTACTTTCAGTCTTATTTCTTTCCTCTTTGAGTCCCCTGGGAAATTTCTGGAGTCTCCACTCATTTCCCCTCATGAAAATCAATAAAAAGCAAATATGAGCAGGCCACAGGCACAGTGAAATGATCCCTGCCCTGTCACCCTGGGGTGTGGGGCTCACACACAGCTCGAGCTCCTGCAGATGGGAGTCTTGTTTTTCCTGCCTGCAGGGATGGGGCTTCTGGAGGAAGATAAAACTGGCTGAGGTGGGGTGAGGGAGCGACAGTTACCCTGCAAAAGTAAAACAGAGTTTGCATTTCAAGCTGTTCTCATGCTGAGGAGTCAACGAGGGGGAGTTTTGGCTTCTCCTCTCCCTGCGCGACCCCTGCGGGACCCAGCTTCTGCATCCCATGGGATCGGGGTGCTGTGGGAAGCTGTGACACCCAGGACACCCCCCTGGGGTGACACCAGTTCCCCAGGAGGCTGCATATGGTGCCATGCCTGCGCAGACAGCCTGTGGGGAGGCAGGTGGCACAGGGTGGGCACACAGATGGCCACGCTCCAACCACAGGGAGAGTGGGGGCATTTCGTATTTGCAATGTCTCAGATCAATTTATTTCTAGGTTCCAGAAAGTACAGCTATGGAGAGGAATCACAAAGTGTAGCTCAGAGAAGGGGGGGAAGACAAGGAGAGAACAGGCCCAGGGTGTACAGCGAGGTGTGACAATTCTGAATTCCTGAAGAGGCAAGAAGCAGGCACTAAAATAAGAGTGAGCAGACGTCCTATTTTAAGTGCTCAGCACTGACGGGTTGGACAAGCACTGCTGTGGGGAGAATCCTGTGTGACACCACCCAGAAATACAACTCCAGGCAGCAGGAGCTGAAGAAACACTCCTTCAATTCACTGAGGTTTTGGAAGTAACAAAGCATCAGTCTGGAGTGTGGTGGGCACCACTGCCAGCTCACTGCTCGCTGCCAGCTCTGCACACACAACTCCGACCCCTGGGAAACCTAGCAGGCACTTCCCACACATCCATGTCCTGGCTTCCAGTTCCCAGCACCCTTGTTGCTACCGTGGCCTCTCCTCGCTCACAGGCAGAGCAAACCCCAGACCACTTCCCAGCAAACGCCTCCAAGCAGGGGGCACCCTCTGGGACTCCTACCTGGGACACGGACTCCATGCAAGGGGTTAGAAAGTGCCATCCCAATCTCAGTCATCCCGTACCTCTCCAGCAAGGTGTGCCCCGTGATGCTCTTCCACTTCTCCAGGACAGGCACAGGCAGGGCTGCTGAGCCTGACACCATTAACCTGCGCAGGGAAAGCCCAGGTAAGAGAATGTCCAAGCTCACCTTTGCTCCAGGGAAGTTGCAGCCTGACACATGGGTGCAAAAAGCTCCATGTAAAACCTGAAGCCCCAGAAGGTTTTTAACCAGTACCAAAGCTGTCCCTCACACTCTCTGCCTGATGTGGGGTTTAAGTTAACCAGGGCAGCCTCCTCAAAGAGATTCTGGAGTAGAAGCCTGGGCTGCAGGACAGAGCCCTCAGCCATGTGTTACACAGGGTGACACACATAACGAGCCCCTGCTGGCTTTCCCATGCTAGAGTGGCTCATAATTAAATAATGTCACCCTTGTTCCTGTCAAAGAGACACCAAAGCACAACGACCAGCCCTGAAAGAGGTGATGCTGAAAGGAAAACCTGGAGCGCCCAGTGAGCCACACAGCTCACCCACCTGATGTTCTCCTGGCAGAAGGCACGCACGAAATCCTGCACTTGGGGCTGGGTGAAATGCTCGTCGTAATATTCCATCAGCTTGGCATAGATGGTGGGCACTGCCATGAACACACTGACACGGGGAGCTTCGGGGCTCAGGAGCCTCTGCCACACCTAGGAAAGAAGGGAACACATGTGGATAAAAATACACCTTTGCTATCGAAGATTTCTTGGCAGTGCAGCTGGAAGCTGTGTGTGTGCCCCTCATCCCTGTCCAGGACAAGTTGCCAACTTTCATCACGCTCCTATTTCCCAAAGCACAACGTTCATCTCTCATCCCACCAGTGGATCCCCCACCCACCAGCACCCTCATGAGATGACGGAAATGGCATTTTTTTAGTCCTGTCATGCTGCAGCCTAGAATTTGCTCACGAAGATGGAAGCTTGTGGCAGAATCAGTTCATTCCCTTATTGTGCACAGCTCTTCAAAGGCTGCACAAAGCCACCAGCGTTCCAAAGCATGGGAGCTCTTCTTTGGAAAGATACAGCCCACACCTGATATTCAACACACTCTGAGGCAAAGCTGGGAAGAGGGAGAGCATGCATTGGAACTGGGAATGAGACTCTGCGAAAATGGTGAGGTGCAGAGAGCTGTGTCTCCAGCGAGCTCAGAGGAGCCATCAGAACCCACAGGTAGAGCAGGGGCAGCAGGAGACAGCAGCTTTTCAGGAAGGCCACTACACCGACCACACTCTTCCCAAATGATGCTCTTCAGCAGCAACTCCTGCTAACCTGTGGGAGCTACGAACGGGGACAGATCCCAGCAGCCAGCTCTGCTAGGATGTGGACAATGACACCTCTGGGATGAGCAGCCAAGCACGGGTCAGAGCCATAAATGTCACAACTGAGCCCATTCCTCCCACACCTCGCCACTCTCCCCCCCAGGTAAGCTCTTCCCAAGACAGCAGCGAACCAAAGCCATCAATAAATCAGAGGCCCCGCTGACGGCGCCTCTGTCCCCGCGCTGCGGTCCCTGCCCCGCCGGTGACAAATGTATTCCCTAACAGCTCCTGACACCGAGCGCTGCCTCGGCGCTCCCCGCGCACGCTCAGCTGCACACGAGCCAGGCGAGGCAGGGATTGATTGAAGGTGAGCCAGGGATTCTCCTTCATGCTGTCACTCTGCCCCTTCCCTCCGTTCTGCTCGCTTGGGCTCCGTTTCATCCCTTTCTCCTCGGCTGCGCCGGCGCCGCCTCCCCCCGCATCTCGCACTCCACTGCTCCAGAACAATCAGCTCCTAAAAACGCTGCCAGCACCGGGTGGTGACAGAGCAGGACACGTCCACATAGGCCCAGTCCCACCCAACGGGAGGGAGCTCACGCTGCCCGCAGCCCAGGGATGGCCCCCGGTGGGGAGAGGTGAATGCACAAGGTGGAGACCCGCCGGACACCTCGGGAGGTGGGACACGAGCGCTGCGAGACCCCCTGGGAAAAGGAGAGCAGAACTGGAATGTGACTTCCTGCACTGATGGGTGATATGCCCCCAGAGGGAACATTTTACCCCCTGCAGAAACCCACCTACCAGCCAGATTAGGTAAAATTGCATTTAGAGGGGTCTAACCTCCCCCATGCTCCTCCCAGCCCCTTTTTTCCCCAACATCTTTCCCATTCTAGGCAGCAGGGTGGAGAAGGATCTCTCCAAAGCCAGGGCGGAATGGATCTGCTCTCCTCAGCCTGGTGCTCCCGAGAGCCACGGCTGTGGGCAGGGAAGGACGCGTGATGGCAAGCAGGGATCAGGACAGTGCCGAGGGGATTGAAGGGAAACAGATGCTCAGGGGCTGTTCAATCCTTGCTGTGTGATTTTGTTTTGCCTTCCCAAGTCCCGAGCAGCTGTGGGAGCGCAGGCAGACTTCCAGTCTGGCCACCCAGCAGAGTTTTTGTCACGTGATTTTGTATTTGAAAAAACCCCAAAACCCATCTACACAGAGCAAGTCACTCTTGCACCCCAGTCCCCTGTCCCCACGTGCCAGCTCAACTCCTGCCTTAGATAAAATCCTCCCTCCTGCACTCCAGCCACGGGAGCAGCTTTTTCCGTGTCAGTCCAGCTCGCCCAGCAACAGCTCCGTCCTGAGGATAAGCAGCTGCCTTTGGATTTGTGCCACCAGCTGCCGGGGTGAGCTGCTGACAGCCAAACCTCTCCACCTGCTCTGCTCCTGCTCAGCCAAATCTGGATCCTTCCCATGTGTTGTAGCAGGGCTAAGCCGTGGTACAAACCTGGCAGCTCCGCGGAGCCCGAGCTGGCCGGAGGGCTTGGGACTGCCCAGCCAGCTGGAACAGCTGGTCCTGGCTTCTAACTGTAACTCCACGCTCGGAGAGAAGGCTCTGGGAAAGCCTCGTTACCTGGGACTAATCAATCAGCCCGGTGCAAGGGGCCAGCTTTGTCCTTCCAGCACCTGGCATTCTCTGAGAGCGCCAGGCTTGGAGCAGCACGATCCACCTCCCCCTGTGCCAGCCCACGTGTCACTGTCACCAGGTTAACTCCCTGCACACAGGGGAGCCCATCATTCCCTTCTGTTTTGCTCACCTGATACCTCAGGCCTCCAAGTGCTTTTAAAAAGCCATGGGTTTGGGGAGCAAATGTGGCACTGCGTGCCAGGGCTGCCGGGCTCTGCAAAGAAGGGAAGCAGCAGCCTTCCGATGCAATACGAATATCCTAAATTCCTTTTAGGATAACCAAGGGCTAGAAACAAAAAGCTTCTCGCTGCAAGAAAGCAAGAGTGGGAACAGCTTCCCACCAGCAACAACGGCAGCCAATGCTTCGGGTCAGGGCTGCCTGTGCCAGCAGAGAAGTGGGAGACCTAATGTTCCCAAGAGCCTTCCTGTCAGCATGACATTCCTGATTTTCCTCCCCTCCCACTGCTCAAAAGCATATCATGAGCTGGCCAGTGGGATTTTGCCACCATTAAAAGAAAAAAAAGGGAGAAAATGACACCAGTGGGTACAAAACAAGGGCAACAAGGCCCAGCTGGGAGATTTTTCCCACGTATTTTTCCCAGCATGCAGACGGTGAATGAGGATGGAGGAACACACAAGCTGCTCCAAGGGGTGGTCAGTCCACACAGCAACCTTCCCAACCAGCCTCCAGGCCTGCTAAGATCACCTGAAGGAAGAGATGTGAGCACAGAGAAGGAAAGGGAATGACTTTTCCCTTTACAGAGGGAGATGTGCAGTGTCATGAACCAGCCACAAACACCAAATCCAACACCTGGGCACCTGCTCATGCAAAAGGAGGAGAGAAGCTGGCAAACCCAGTTACGCGCTAAACCATGTAAGATTTTGGCTGATATAAGATTCCCAAGTCCAGCCAGAAGAACTGCAAGCTGTAAAGGAGGCAAATACCAGCATGGATTTTTCCATGAGCCCACAAACGGATCACAGGGAGCCCGTGGTGCTGCCGCTACTGACAGACACGACAGCTCCTCCCTTCCATAAAATTATTGTGCCATTTTCAGTTGTAACTGAATCTTTTAAAACCTTTTCTAAAATAACAAGCCCTCTAATGCAAGGGTAACTCAGCCCTTTACTTCCCTTTCACTCAGGGAGACAGGGCTGTGTTTAGCACCGCCCGCTGCCATGCGGGAAGCACCGTCGAGGAAAAGGGATGCCGGTGATTTTTGGAATGTCTGTGGGAGCAACAGGGCTGCGGCCAAACCAGCTGCTTGTTTGGTGAGACCCTGTGCCAAACACAAGGCTGGGAAGCTCCTGTAACTCAGCAGCAGCAGCAGCGAAGGGACTGCAGGACCATGCACACGCATCCAACACCAAATTATCCCGAGAAAGCAGACGGGCACACGAGATGGGAGAGCACCAAGGGGAGCTCTGCTCTCTCCCAGGGACTGAGCCTCCAACACTTCACGAGCAATATGCAGAGAGAGAGAAACATTCTTCTCTTCAAAGAGAAATCAGGCCCTCGGTGGCTTCGTCTCGTGTTTGTTATAACCCCAAACTGTTTGCGCTCTGTGTGACTCTGGTTTTAATCATTTATTCATCAGCACAGTTTGATGGCCCCTCTGCATTCCAGGCTGAAGCTTTTAAACCCTTCCTACGCTGGAGGCATACTGAAAGGAGCAAGTGCTTTCCCTGGGACCTGGAAATATAAGTAAATATGACAGGCTCTGGTTCCATTTTTTATATTTCCCCACACACATCAAAAGCCATTACTTGGGAACAGATGCTGAGGACAGACGGCAGATCTGGGGAGATGGGAAAGAAAACCTCTAACTTTTTAAAGCCAGGTCTGTGAGAAGTGATCAAACATAATCCATTCACCAGTGACCTGCTCCTCCCTCCACCGACTCCTCTTTGAGTCTGAAATAAAATTACTCCTCTGAAGCCTCCCATTAACAGATGAAAAGACTTTCAGCCTCTCTCCAGCTGAAACTGGATGGGGGCCGCGATCCCCAGCGTGCCTGGATCCTGGAGCTCAGGCTCCTCTGCTCGGATTTGCTTTTCTTTTAAAAATAAACCAAAAGAGCTGCCCAGAGTGATGTGTGCAGAAGTGACAGATCCAGGGGAGAGCTCGGTGCAGTGCACGCTTCTCCTTCCCGGAGGCAACAGCGACTGCTGAGCCCTGGATCTCCCTGTGCAGCCCAGCCAAGGTAGAAAGCCCAGCACCCAGCCCAGCCTGGCTTGCAAAGAGAACACCCGTGACAAGGACAACGTTTGCTCCCAGATACAGCACTGGCTTTCCTGGCCTTCAGGAATTCAGGGCTGTGAGCACCCGAGGCAGCAGTGACCCCGGAGCAACACCTCCCACTCATCCTGTGGCAGGACTGAGGCTCCCTCCCACCACGGGGAAAAGGTGCCACGGGGGACAGAACGTCAGGGAAAGCTTGTACCGAATCACACACCACCTCTGGGCACGCAGCATTCCTACTTCCCTAGGAAGAAGGGCCCACACCAGACGATTTTGATGGCTTTGAGTGCGACATTGTAAAACAGGGGATGGTTTTTAGAGGGCTTGATCCTCGGAGCACCTTAAGTCGGACACGCAGCAAGGCTGGCACTGAAACAGCAGCTCTTGGAACTGTGGGGCAGGAAATCTGCATCTTGGCTTATTTATCCTGGAAGGGGTTGCAGGGCACAGCCAGGGCTGTCAGTGCACAGGCAGCACATCACAGCTCAAACCTGCCCGGCAGAGCTGAGCGCCACAACCGGGTCACCCCGAGAGGAGACTGCCACGAGCCTCTCCCATCACTCATCAGGGCAAGCTTCTTCCTTCAGGTTTTTCAATACTCTCATTTCCCACTCAGCACAAAAGGCTGGAAGACCTCCCAGGATCTGATCTCGTGTCTATCAATGCAGAGAGCTGACAGGGAACCTTTTGCCATTGGAGCATCTTTCCCTCAAGGCGAGATCAGGGGCATCCAAGGCAAAGACAAGCTCCTCCTGTTTGTCAAGCTCAAAATGGATCCTCTTTGGCCAAAAACCGCAGCAGAGGATCCTGCAAAGCACACACTGACCTCACAGCTTGCTCCAACATGCTCCTGTCCAAAGGGCGCCTGGTCAGGAATGGGGAGATCAGAGTGTGACTGTCACAGCAGCACAGGGGACACTCGGCTGCCCCGGCTCCGTCTCTCCAGACCCACTGACATTCCCACGGAGCAACAGCCACACGCAGGCTGCGCTGGGAATGTCAGTGGGTCTGACACACTGGGAATGGTCACTGGGAATGGAGCTTGGTGCAAGCCCTGATGCTCAGGGCCTTGGCCAGGAGGAGAGGGCTCACCTTGCACTCCTTCCTCAACAGAGACATTCATCTCTTCTCCTCTGGCCACCACAGCGCACAAAACCTGCACTAACACAGCACCTTTAAAATCCCTACTCCTGGGCAAGGAATTCCTACTCCAGCATCGGGGACAGGTCAGCAGCAGGTGAGAAATGCCAGCAGGAGCAGAGTGCTGAGGAGTAAACTCAGCTTGGGAGCAGGGTATGGAGGGAGGATCGTACAGCGCCGCTGAGGCTGCAGCTTGCTCTGGCTCTGGAGGAGGTTTCTGCCCTCCCAGTTCTCACCCTTGAAAACCAAAAAACCAATAGAACAGTAACACCACAGCCAGCCATGCCCCACACAGCTGCTGGCAGAACAGCCCTCAGGCTCACTGCTGCTCTCCTGCCCGCTCCACACCCGCCTGTGCTGAGAAGTCTCCCCCCACGGCCATCCCCGCCATTCCCCATCCCAGAAGCACCGACAGGAGCACTGGATGCTGCTCCCACGGGCTCCAGGCAGCAGGAGGGCTCCCTGAGAAGACACTGCACCCCAAGGAGCACAAGCACCAGAGGACTCAGTACATCACGTACGAGTCGACTAATTCTGGAAACTAAGGGTCCATTTATAAACCCTTTATTAATAAATGATTAATAGATGCAGACGTATTTTTTAATAACTTGCAATAAAAAAATGCCACGAAAAGCTTAAGCAAGACAGTCTTAACAGATGGTGCTATAAAGTGAATTATAACATGTACAGTAGCTAGTGCAGAGTAATGGATGTCCTCATTTAATAAAAAGAACCTGATTTTATGCAGCAACTTTCACGCTTGAGGCACCTCAGCACACTTTAATGAGTCCTTGTGGCCTCAGCAGTAGCCACAGACATCAGATGCTGTTCTAGGGAGGGGAAGGATGTTAGTCAGGACACCGGGGCTACTCCACAGTCCTGATTTTTAACCTTTCCTTGGACAGCTCCCAAAAACAGACGTAAAGGTCTGAAAGCTGCCACCTCCTACCCCTGCACCGCGGGGAACGACAAGCGAGCCGTGGTCTGGGGCTGGGAATGTCTTCTCAGGGGAAAAAAAAAAAAGAGCATTATTCCCACCACCAAAACCAGACTGCCATCTGTATCCACGACTATAAGGCACGCCGCAAATTATGTAATTTAATAAACACTGTAATAATAAAGTATTTATTTTGTATAATGAAGTGTTAGTGATTAGAAACCAAACACGCATCGGGCGCGCTGCTGCGGTTTCTCTTGAACCTCTGCCAGTATCACTCAAGGCTAAATATGTCTGCAGCAGGTTGAGAGTAAGTTCCTCGCCTTGTTTTGATCAGCCTGTCAAGTGTTTTAGCTGCCAGTCGAGTTTCTTTATATCACACTATAATTGGCTGCTTTCTCAAGGTGCAGCCAAGGAAAAAAAGCACACGGCAAAACTCGGGCTCCTTTGGCAAAATCCTCCACTGCTGCTTTGCTGAAAGCTGATTTCAGTAGCAAAGGGCATTTTGTAAACAGCTGGTGAAAATAGAGTGGAACTGAAAGGCAGCTTGCAATAAACTCCACGAGAAAGCCTTATTTACCCTCCCGTGCTCGCCTTGGAGCGTCCATCAAACCACTCGCAGCTCCCAGGGGAGGCCCTCGGAAAAATAAAGGGAATAAAAGAAACCAGAGAAGCAAGTGCCGTCCTCGAGAGCCCCCCGCACCCGAGAGCCCCTGCCCTCGCCGGCCGCCCTCCCCGGCCAAGTTCAGCTGCAGGGTCAAGCGGCCGCCCCGGCGCTGTCCCCGCGCGTCCCTGGTGTCACATCAGGGGACAGCTTCGATCAGAGCAGGCAGGACGGGGGTCCCGCTCCTCCGACCCCGACCCCATCCCTCAACGTCAGCTCATTGATCTGCAGGCGTCGGGAGACAGCAGAGGAAAGCACGAGGGTACGGGGGAGCATCAATCACCGGTGGCACAGGATGTGGAGCACCGCGCCCTCCAGAGGCTTCGCTCCGGCCTCTCAGTGCCGGCCCCGCCTCTCACCGGCACCTCCAGCGCTGCTCCGGCACAGCTCGGCTGCACCCCGAGCCTCTGGGGTCGCCCTAAAGTCGGGGAAGACAATTTGGCAGCGACCACTGGGGTGAGAGCACAGGCTATGGCAGCCGGGGACCCTCCTGCCTTCTACCACAGCATCCTACCGATTTGCTCTGGAAGTGCAGAGCTGCCCCTCTGGGGTTCTGGGGCTGTCCCCCCAAAAATGATCAGCGCTCAGGTGTCAGAGGCACCCTGACAGAAAAAAGGAAGCATGCATTTTCTGTGGCTGCTGCTCTGAGAAGCAGAAATGAGCCATGACGAGTCACCCGGCCCTGCCGTCGCTCGGGTCGGAGCCGGGCCTGCCCTCACCTGGCAGCAGCACAGCCAGAGGCTCCCAGGTGTATCCCACACCTGTGCACTTTGTCCTTTCCATGGACAAGCCTTCCCAGCATGTGGATAAACACACGCAGGCAGAGCAGCCCGGGCATTACCCAGCACAGGCTTTCCCAGGGAATTCTGCAGTCACAACACGCTTCTGTTTCCTCTCTGCTCCGAGTGGCAGCAGCGCCTGAAAACCCAACTGTCCCTTAACAGTGACACTGCAGACACCACCCAGGACACTGGGAGATGTGCATGGACAGGGCTGCAGCCCAGGGGCTGGGAAATGCAGGACCTGTTCCACCTTTACTGCTGCTTGTCCCTTTCCTTCCCCTCTTTCCATCGTGCGCCGCTGCCGCAGGGAACAAAGGAGAAGCACAACACTGGCACTGGGGTTTCCTGGCTCAGACAGAAAACAACATTGTAAGTGCATCATTCCAGTAAGGGCTCCCTCCTGCCACCTTTCCTAAAAGCTGCAAGGAGGTCTGGATCTGCAAACTCTCTCTCACATCACGGAGCCCAACCCGACAGCTCTGCTAACTCTTGATTCTCCACAGAGGAGGAGCCATCTTTCCATGTTAAGCGAGGAAAACCAGGATTTCCCTTACCTGGGCTGCAAAACCCTCAAAAGGTTGTGTCCTGCCATGTAATGCAATACAAAACACTAAGGATGTAGGACTGGAAGGAGAAAATTTGGAAGGGACTGCCCAGGGAGGTGGTGGAGCCCCTGTCCCTGGAGATGTCCAGGATATGGACATGGCACTCAGTGCTCTGGGCTGGGTGACAAGGTGGGGATTGGTCACAGGGTGGACTTGGTGACCTTGGAGGTCTTTTCCAATCTCAGCGATTCTGGGAAACGCAAGCCACTAAAAAAACCAACCAGCAGCACACCACTCACACAAGAGAAAATCCAGTACTTCCGCCTTTCCTGGCACCAAACAAAAACTCACAACCCGAACTCTGGATGGAAATGCTCCCGGTGGGTACACAGAGGGGCCCACCCACCCCCAGGCAGACCCCTCAGCCCAGGGCTGGGAGGGGCAGCGCAGCATTCCCATTCCAACATCACACTTGCACAAGCTGCACCCTCTGGCAGAGCCCACTCAGCCCGGGCCGAGCGCCCAACCAACGCCCTTCGCTGCGAACCACGCACAGCCAGGGGCGGAAAGGGGCTGGAATTCTTTGGGAACTCATTCCCAGAGTTTGCTCGTGCTGCAGTGCCCCGGGCCCTGCTGCTGGATTCCAAAGGCTCCCCACCCCGGGCTCACCGTGTGCGCGCTGAATTCCGGGAACATGACGCACGTGGCTCCCACCCAGAGCGGGCACAGCAGCTTATTGACCACCCCGTGGACGTGGTGCAGGGGCAGCACGTGCAGGATCACGTCCTCCTTCCTCCACTCCCATTTTTCAACCAGCCCCGTGGTCTGCAGAAGAAAACAAACAGCGCGGCCCTTAGGGCAGGAGGAAAGATTCTCCCGAGGTATTCCCGAGGTATTCCGGTCCCAAATTCCCTGGCAGGAATCCCACGCCCGCCTGGGCACAGAATCTTTCCTCTGGGATCAGCGTGAGAAAGATTCCCACCACAACAGCAGAGGAACACAAGAGGAACACCTTCAGCACCCTGTCAGGACGTGACTCTAAATCAGCAAAGCCCTTCTGGTTACTGAGAAATATCAACAACGATTTTAAGTAGGACACACACAAATATTAATCTGCTGCTGCACGTGCAGATTTGGCAGAAATAGTAATCAAAAAGCGAATTTTCACAGAACTCTGTTGCCATAGCTTGGACCCTGATGACGTCAGGCTTCTAGCACCTGTAAGGGATAATCAGTAGGAGCAGGAAATTGCTGATGAACAGAAAGTAGGTTTCATGTTAGTAAAAAATATGGGAGTATCAAGCTTCCAAAACACTCTGCTCTGAAGGGATAATTATCTGAAGGGATAATTATCAGGTTTCTGGGTCAACAATGCCCTTCAGAGCCCAGTGCTGGCAACTGCAAAGCTTATTTCCAGCCACCTAAAAATAAGAAAAGCATCTGAACAGTGGAATTTGGTCGTGTCTCTCACAACCCTCTTCCCCAGGGCAGGGAGCAGCTTTTAGGCTTCCAGCAGGACAGCAAAAGGGATGGGACCTGCTCAGGCCACCCCCCAAATAATCAGCATATTTGTAAGGGAACAGATTCTTTGCCCAATATAGCCAAGCCCTGGCTCTATCCATCAAGGCTTTCATTCCTCTCGGGACGCTGCGGTATCCGAGCACCCAGAGCAGCGTCAGCTCTCGGAGGCACCCCTGCATTCCCTGCCCTCTCTCCCTCATGGCAGGAGTCTGGCAGTTGCAGGCACTGATAACCAAGTGGTAAGGCAGTCAGCAGGCTTATTCAAACTTTTAATTCCTTTTGGCTCCGAGAGCTAATGGATTTTTTGCCTTGGGGATACAGAGCTGAATAATGCACAGGCTTCACACAGCACTGGGCCGGGCTAAGATATTTTCCAATTAGGAGCCAAGATTCTCCCCTAGTCACAGGGTAGGAAAGCAAACTGCAAAGAAATCAGGTTTTTTACCACAGGTTTCATCCCTTCTGCTTTCCAGGAAAGCAGGGAGGAGAATGCACCTGCCTCGGGATGCAGCTGCAGCAGCAACAGGCCGAGGTTTAGAGCCTCCCGCGCTGCTGTGAGTTCAGCTTCCCAGCGCGGAGGACTCCGGAGCTCAGCCCCACAGCTCCCTGCAGGAATTTGGCAGTGGGAAGGCGTTTTTGCAACCCCAAATCCCCTCCAGATTCCAAGCTTGGCACGAGCTTGGCAGAGGGGCAGCAGCACTCACCACAGCCTGCACGTTCTCGTGGGTGCTGAGGACGCCCTTGGGCCTCCCCGTTGTCCCACTGGTGTAGATGATCATGGCTCCTCTGTCCTTCCACGAGGAACAGCTTGACAAGGGCCCCTCCTCCACGGCTGCAGGGCTCGTGGATCCACCACCACCAGGCCCGGGAAGTGGCAGCACCGGAACTCCCAGTTTCTTGGCACTGGGGGTTATTTTCCCCACGAACTGGTCGGCTGCGATGACCAGAGCGCTCTGGGAATCCTGGATCACGTATTCCAGCTCCGGCACGGGGTGTTTCCTGTACAGGGGCACCGCTATGCCCCCGCTCATCCACGAAGCCCACTGGGCCACCACGTACGAGGCATCGTTGGGGCACAGAAACGAGATCCTCTCCTCCTTCAGGTCCCTGCTGGGGCACTGCAGGACCCTGCAGATCTCCTGGGACAAGCGGAGGCTCCGGCTGAGCAGGTCCCTGTACGTGTGCTCCCCGTGCTGGTCAATGATGGCCACCCTGTCACCAAAAGCCAGAGCCCTGGTGAACACGGGGGCGATGGCGCTGCTGTGGGCGGCCCGGGCTGCGAGCGGAGCCCTGTGGGGACAGCCAGCCCTCTTCCCATCCCATCTGCAGCGGGGCAGCTCCCGGAGGAGGCAGCGGAGGGGCCGGCACACCTGGGGGAAGAGCAGGGGGAGCAGCATCCCGCCAGCACGGCTGGGCTGAAGCGATTCTGCAGAAAGCAATTATGGGAGCAGATAAGTACGGGCAGGGATTACCCAGGGGGTTATTCCCACCCAGGGAAAGTGGCAGCCTTCATTTGAATAATATCCACTGTATTATTTATGTCCCTGCCTCAGAGTGCCACATCCCGGGCAGCCTGAGCATCCCTGGGTCCTGCCACGATGGAACGGGAGGCAGAGACCCTCCCCTGCACAGCCCCCAATGCCTAAAATCCAGCTAATTTAAATTATGAACCAGTTTTCATAGAATCCCAGAATGGTTTGGGTTGGAAGGGACCTCAAAGCCCATCCAGTTCCACCCTCTGCCATGGGCAGGGACACCTTCCCCTATCCCAGGCTGCTGGCAGGCAGGGGGTGGAATGAGATGGGCTTTAAGGTCCTTTCCAACCCGAGCCATTCCATGAACCTGCGAAGAATCCTAAATCCCTGTGCAGAGCCTGGAGCACCCTCTCCATACAGCAACGGGGAGCAGAGAGGAGAGAGCAGGGCTGTGGCAGGAGAGAGAGGGATTTGCTGCACAGAATCCAATCAGCACCAAAATGTCCCCAGAGGGATTCCAGGACAAGAGGAAACAGCCAAAGGACGACGAGTTCTCACTCTCCGAGCGCGTCCGTGACACCTCCTTGACACTGCCAATAACAACCTGATTTTTACCCCTTCTTTTTGACAAATGCCTATTAGAGGAGCAGCTCAGCTCCAAGAGCCTCCCAGCCCAGCTCCCCACTGCGGGGAAGAGCTGGAACAAGCTGGAAGAGCTCCCCAGGCTGGCTGCCCCCAGCTCAGGCTGCACAAGTGTCTATTTCCGTGAGCCCTGCGGTCTCTCCCCTCCACCTTCGGAGCATTTCCCCACCCAGACGCTGGCCCTGCTCAGATTTTCTTTTGCAAATCAACCTCAATTTCTGCTTCTGCAAAACAAGCTTGTGATTTAGGGTGGAAACATGTGGGGGAGCAGAGAGGCTTCAACCCCAGAGCGGGGTGACCGTGGGAACTCCCGACACTTGCCACCAGCATGGAAAAAAACCAAAGCAGGTCACGGCAGAGCTCGTGTGACAGCTTTGCATTGCTCTGGAGAGACTAAAGTGTAAAAACCCGACCTAATTCACAGCCTAAACTGAACCCGTGGCCACGGCAAGGTGTCAGTGCCCCGAGCATTAAGAGGGACACGAAGTGGGAGCTGCGTTTTCCCAGGATCAGCGTGGCTGATGCTCTCAGTGCTCCCGCTGCTCCTCCAGCTCCTTCCAAAAATCCCATCCCCACCAGCCTGTATTTAATGGAGCAATTAACAGCAGCACCTGCAGCCAGGCCTGGGAACGATGGATCTCAGGGAGCTGGGGCTGACGGTGTGTGCAGACACTTGGGAGAGGGCAGAGTAAATCCAGGGGCTGTTTTCCATGCCCTCCCCTGGCTCAGGGATAACTGCTGCCACCAACTCTGGCCCAGCCCACCTGGAAACAAAGCTTATCCTTCAGAGCCCATGGGAAGGTGGTGGCAGAGCAGAGATGTGGCTTTGCTGCCTTGGAAGGGAAGGTTCAAACCCCCCTCGGAAGGGGAAATCCAAGCCCTCATCCTCCCACACCTGAAGGGCTCAGCGCGGCCGGAGGGCTCTCCCCAGCTCCCAGCACAACAAAACCAGTGCAGACTGGGAGCTCACCCACTGCACACCCCTGTCCACTCCCCTCTGCACGTTCTGAGCACAAAGGGCACAAAATGCATTTCCTGGAGGAAAATGAGCCTTGGAGTTACTCTGAGCTGTGCCAAGCTGGGTTATTGTAGGGAATGATCCTCGCTCCGGCCGTGAGCGCGTAACTGCCGGGGCAGGTCTGGCCTGTGGGATTCCTCCCCTTCCTCATTTACAGCCATGAGCATACAAAGGGATTCCTGGCTGGTTCTACATCAGAGATAAAAAGTACTTTCTTTTTAGAAAATCATAAAGTAACTAAGAGAGACTTGGAAAAGGTACCAAATAATGGCCGAGACACTGACCGTTCTTCCCTTCTCACAAAACAAACACTCGGGAAAGGTTTGGATTGGAAAGGACCTTAAAGCCCATCCAGTCCCACCTTCCACTGTCCCAGGCTGCTCCAAGCCCCGTCCAGCCGGGCCTGGGACACTTCAGGGATCCCGGGGCAGCCACAGCTGCTCTGGGCACCCTGTGCCAGGGCCTGCCCGCCCTCACAGGGCTTTATTCTTTTCTCATTCGGGAGCGGATTCCCACCCTGCAGCTCTCTGCCCGCAGCCTACTCACGGCACATCCCAGAGCACGAATAGGGAAACCCTCGCCCCGCCATTCCCGAGGCACCGCGGGCACGGACGCGCCCCTGCCGCAGGCCCCGCAGCCGGCGGGTCCCGCAGGGAAGGCGGGCCGG
>WEIT01018877.1:136295-146702 GCA_013389985.1 Dryoscopus gambensis | reverse complement strand
AAAATTGATAATTAACCTTTTGTCCGTGGGGCTGTTGTGTTTATTTGGCGCAGGCGGCTGCAGGGCGCTGATATGGAAATCGCAGCCGGCAGCCAGCTCCCGTCCCCCCGCAATCTGCAGCCGCGCACAGCCGCTGGGCAGAGATAAGCAGGTGCTTATTCACAGCCCCGCAGCTGCCGCCGAGGGCAGCCCTACCTGATCACTCCAATCTCAGTGAAAAACTACTTGAGGTTGGGCTCCCGCGATGGAGAGAGGCGATAGGGACGCGCCAGACAGCTCCCCCGGCTCCCGCTTCGCCTCCCCGCGCCGCCTGCCTCCCTCTGCCCGCGTCCTCTCCGCTCCCTCCGTCTCCCTGCTCTGTCTTCCCTCTTATCTCCCTCTCCACATCCCTTTGATTTCTTTTTTTTTTCTTTTTTTTTTTTTCCTTAAAGAATTTGTCTTTGTGTTCCCTGTGAACTCTCGGCAGCTCCCATCTCCCCGGCTCGGCCATCGCTGTCCTTCCCATTCCCAGCGCCTCTCTTTGCTCCTGCGTCCCCATTTCGTTGGGCTGGAAGAGGCAGCTTTAAGCATCGATGTATGAAAGCCCCATGCCAGCCCCAGGCTGGGGCCGTGCCCCCATCCCAGCCCCTTTTGGGAGGTGATGGTCTCGGTTTGGTTCCGGCAGCTGCCGCTGATGTTTTGCTCACCGGTTGTTGCTGCCGCTTCCTTTTCCCCCTCGGTCCCCCACCCATCGCTCTCAAATGGAAAAGGGGAAGGCAGTGGGGTGCTGCAGGCAGTGGGGCACATGGGCACGGGGTATTTCCCGGCGCTGGGGCAGCATGCCGTGCCGTGCCGTGCCGTGCCGTGCCGTGCCGTGCCGTGCCATGCCGTGCCGTGCCATCCTGTGCCATCCTGTGCCATACTATGGTGTGTCCCGCCGAGCACAGGGCTGGCACAGCTCCGCTACGTGTGAAGGCGGCGAGACCTCGACTGCCCCCCGGGGCTTTCTGCCCTCCTTCCCCCACCTCGCTCTGGGTGTGGGGGCGGTGGGGGCCCGTCCTGCTTCTTCTTTAGCAGGGGGAAGTTTCTGCTCGGCAGCAAGAGCGGCTCTGACTCAGAGAGAAACCGGCCGGGAGCGCCGGCGGCTCCCGGAGCGTGGGCAGGAGGGGTCACCTGTGACGGGGCAGACCCCACAACCCAGGGGTTCCCCCATGGCAGAGTGGGCCCTACACCCGCGGGGGTTCCCCTCCATGTTAAACCAAACCCTGGGACTTCAGACGTTTCCCCTCACCGAGCCAAACCCCGGGACCCCAGGGGTTCCCCTCCCGCAGTGAGTCAGAACTCGGGATCCCAGAGGTTCCCCCTCCGCCAAGCCAGCCCCCGGGACCCCGGGGGTTCCCTGCACTCTGCGGCAGAGCTCAGGGCTCTCCCCCGGCCTGGGGCACTCCCCGGCAGCCCGGCGCCTGCAGCTGCCCGGCCAGGTGCTCGCTGCTTCCTGGCGGAGAAAACCCTCCCGCGCGGGTGACACGGGGACACGGGGCCGCAGCTGGGTGGGACTTTCCTGGCCGGCCCTGAAACCCTCTTGTTTTGACTCGCTGCCCTGGGACGCTCCCCAGAAGTGGCCACTCTTCGTGTCCCGTGGTGAGCCCGGCCCTGGCCAAGGGGCAGCTTGGCAAAACCCCGAGCGATGACACCGCGCCCACCTGGGCCAACCGGAAAGAAAAGGGGAAGGAGCCGGAGCCTGGAACACAGCTGGAAACCCTGCCAAAACCTCGGCCAGCCTTCAGTCCGTGCTCAGGCTGCTATGCCTGTGCTGGTGGGGCACGGGCATGTCCAGGGTGGGTAGAACGGAGCTGGGGTGTCCCAGCATTGCTGCGATGCAGGATGTGGGGCCGGGGCAGAACTGTGCTGGGGACAGCTGTGGCATCTCCCCCCAAACGCACAGTCCTGGAAGGGTCAGGCTGCGGTGTGCAGCTTGTGGCCCTTTCCCCAGCACATTGGCCCCGTGCTGGGGCTTCCCCTCATCTCCCTGCAGCACCCAGACCGTGCTCGATGTCCCCTGGGGCTCGGGGCTGCACCCAGAGGGCAGAGACCCTGCTGGTGACACCCCGCTTTGCTCTGTGCCCCTGCAGCACAGCACCCCCACACCCCGGTTCCCTCCTCGCCATTCACACCCATCCCCTCCCGGCCCCCCCGAGCCCTGGGCGGGGGGCACAAAGCGGGGAGCCCCGGGTACCATCTGCGGGAGCCCAGGTGGCCGCCGAGACACGCCATCTGCTCAGCCACCTTCGGGGACCGTGCAGGCGCTGCTGTATTTTTAGGACACGTTTCCTCCCTCCAACCTGCAGCCCAGAGCCGCCTTTCGGGTTTCTAACAAGTTGTTTCTCTCTCGCTGACAGCTCTTGGGGAGCCCAAACCCTGGCTCTGAGGGGTCTGGCTGGGGGGGGCAGGGATGTGCCGCACAGGGGGGTCACCCCGAGCGCTGAGAAGGTCGGGGCAACGCCGCAGCTGCAGATCAGGGCGGCAGCAGCCGCGGGAAAACCCCGTCCCGTGGGTGACCCCAGGCAAAGGGGCTGCAGCCAGGGGGGCGAGGCTTGTGCCAGGCTGCGGATGGACAGCTGTGCCGTGCCACAGCGCTCCCTGTGCCCAGGTGCACCGCGACAGCCGTGCCGTGCCAGTCCTGCCGTGCCAGTCCTGCCGTGCCACACTGCCCCGCGCTGCCCGTGCCGAGCCGCGCCACACCGGCCCCTCGCAGTGAGGAAGTGAAGCCGGCGCGAAGGGGAAGTTGTTGGAAAGTCAGACCGGAATGGCTGATAGGGAAGGCAGAGCTGGGCTTGGTCACAGATGGTTNATGAGCGGCCCTGGCGGCCGGGCAGGCGCCGAGTGGGCAGGACACCCCGCGCCCCTCCGGAGCTCAGCATCCCCAGCCCCAGCACGGCTCCTGCCCACACGTGGGACCGGGCTGGCGGCACCAGCCCCGGCGGGGCTCACAGCACTGCGGCGCTGCCGCCATCCCCTCGGGACCCCCCACAGCAGACAGGGACCCCGCTCGGGCCAGGACCAGCCAAGGTGAGAGGCAGCGGCGGGAGGAAGGTGGTGGTGGCCGTGGCGGTGCCATGTGCCGTGGCACGGGTGGCTCAGCCCAGTGCCCAGTGCAGCCTTGGGCAGGCAGGTGCTCCCCGAGGGTGGCACGCGGCTGGCGCCTGTCAGTGCATCCCCTTGGGGACCAGCCAGCGGGAACGGGGAGCTGGGACATGGCCAAGCCCATGGCAAAGGCACCACGGGGCACCGTGGGCTCACCAACACGGGGATCCATTTAGAGCCCGCTCTGCAATTAAACCTTTCCATGACGAGCAATCAGCCCCGAGGATGTTTTATTTGCAGCATTTCAGTGCTCTGTTTGCTGGGTGGTTTTGCTCGTTCCGGGATCGGCAGCTCACATCCGACTCCACGGGCTCTCCAGGTGCTGCTGATCGTTCGCAGCACGGAGGCTCCGTGGGGATGGAGCACCCCTGGCACCAACACCGAGGGGCCGTGGCAGCTCCGGGGGGCTCGGGGGCTCTGCTGGGCCTGTGCCCGGCGCGGGCAGGAAAGCGGAGCCGGCTGAGTCAGCGCTGCGAACAATGCTGGCCCCGTGCCTCGCTTCCCNGCTGGGGTCCCTGTCCCCAAAGCAGGCACATGCCAGGCACGGGCACGCGGCGATAAGGCGCCGGGATAAGGCGGCGCGGCCGCGGGGCTCGGCGGGCACCGCGCTCCGGAAGGCTGCAGCCAGGGAGCCGTGCAGATTGCTGCGGCCTGGCCGGGCTGCCCGTTAGGCTTTTGGCAGGAGAAATGTTTGTTTTGTTGGCCAAATATCTCTGCAAACTTCCTGATTTCCTTGCGGCCGGTGAGGCAGCGATAGGGCTGGCGAGGCCGTTGCCGGCCCCGCTCTCCGGCCTCGGCACCGAGAGCTGTTATCTCCGAGGCACAGCGGGCAGGGAAGAGGTGGAGAAAGGGAAATGAAATACAACAGAGGTGGCACATTTTTTGCTCTTGATAACAAGCCCTGCTTTTAGCCTGGGAACTTGGAAACGATGCAGGTGGCCAGAGACAGCCACAGCGTCCTCGGCTGCCGTGGTGCATCTGGACCTCGTAACAGATCCCAGACCTCACCCGGCGCAGGGCTGTGGCTGCCCATGGCATGGCCTGGCACGGCACAGACTGGCACCGGCCTCCGCACAGCCAGAGCGCCAGGCTGGGGGACTTTGGCCCTGGGAAGATTCTGAAAGCAGCCCCAGGGCTGGGTGTCCATCTGAGCTGTGTGCTGGAGTGAAGGCAGGCTCACACTGCCTCCCGCTAGCTCCCGCTGACTTTTGCAGGGGTGCGAGGTGTTGGAAGTGCAGTGGCCGCTAATTAAATTCCCATGGTTATTAAAGAGCCCTGTGCAGCCTGTGGGGTGGGGAGCGCCAGGAAGGAGCTGCTCCCCAAGCTTAGGGTGGGAGAAGGGGAATGTGAACCTGTCGTGAACCCAAGGGCGGCTCAGGGGATTTTGTTCAGCGTCTCCCAGTGAATTCCTGCTGGCCAAGGATGAGGCTGGCAGGACTTGCCACTGGCTGCTGCTCCCGTGGAGGTGCCAGCAGCGTCTCCATGCACCCCAAAACACCAGCTCCTGGAGTCAGGGCAGCACGTGGTCATCTTTGCTTTGCAATTAAAACACTTCGCAGGCTCTCCATGGCAAAGACAAGCTGGAAACTTGGCCCCTAGCAGCCCCCAAACCCTGAAGCAGCCAGAGGAATGGAGCTGTATCCAAGAGTCTCCCATTTTTTAAGGCAAGCCGGTGATTTTTTGGAGCCGGCGGCACAGGGCGAGCGGGATGATAAGCAGTAGGGGGTGGTTTCCCTTTGAATGCCACGAAGCAGGAACGAATCTGTCAGCAAGGAAAACAGGATTTTAATTTTATTTTTCCTTTTAATGGGAGATGCACTTTTTTCTTTTTGATGTGGAAGTTGTGGGAAAGCCACAAAGCCACTGGATCTGCTTCGACAGCCGGTGGGGCTGCTCCTTCCAGCCCGGTGGCTGCAGGGTGGGTGAGCCCCAGGCTGGGGACCCCCGGGAGCGGTCACGGAGGGAAGCCAGGCACAAACGAAGTCCCTTTCCTGGGAAAGGCTGGCGCACGGCACTTCCTGCCCAGCAGATGTCCCCGGGCGGATGCAGCTGCGGCGGGCGATAGCCGGCGGGCAGGCGAGCGTCTTCCCAGGCCGCTGGCTCCCCACCAGCCCCTTATCTCCCTACTGCATTCCCCGATGGATTAACGTGCAGGAAAATCCAGCGCCGGGGCTCCTGCTGCAAGCAAAATGCCAAGGGAAGAGCTCCGGGGGCTGCAGGCTGGCTCGCGGTGCTCGCTCCGGGATGGATTTCGGCACTGAGATTTGGGCCACCACATCCGCGCTGGCAGCCGGGACCATCCACGGTCGCAGCGACCCTTCCCAGCCCTGCAGCTCCCCGGGATGCTCCCAGCAAACGGGACTGGGGACCCCACAGCCGTGCGGGGCTTGGCATCCCTGCAGCTGCTTGTGAGCGCCCGGCCACGCGCTGTCCCCAAGCTCTGCTCGTAGGGCACCGCTGGCGCTGCCACATCTGGTGAGGACTCAGGTACCCAGGGATGTTCTGCTCCCCGAGAGGGAACGGATAGACACGGAGAAACCCAGACGGACAGACAGACCTGCTGGGGGTGCCACAGGAAACCTGTGGCACGCCGGGGCTGAGCGCCGGCACGGCTCGGTGCCCTCGCCTGCAGACATCGTCCCGTGAGAGCGGGCGGGGGCAGGACCCGGCACGGCACGGGGTGCCCATGGAGGGACAGGGGCTGAGTCACCAGCCTGAAGGGGGCAAGGTGTGATGAACCAGCACCGCGGGCTTTTTAAAAAAGGCTGGCGAAGAGGGGATGCAGCCGGAATAGCAATCAGCTCGTCCTGGCACGCTGGGAAGTGCCGGGGCTGAGCCTGAGATCCGGGAGAGCCGGGACAAGGGGACAGTGCATTGCCGTGGGGGGCACGGGGAGGGCAGGGGGTCACCACTGATGGCCGGGCACCCACAGGGTGTGAAAAGTGTCCCCAGAAAAGTGGCTGCAAAGGCAAGAGGGGGCATCTAAGGGTGCCTTGGTGGCACTGGGAGCCCAGCACCCACCACGTGTCCGGCCCCGATAGCGGGCAGGGGTCATGTGCAGGGGCAGATATGAGGCCTGGATGCCACATGGTGGTGACCATTTCCCGTGAGGTTTTGGTGCCAGTTGCCTTCATCTGCCCTTGGCGAACCCTTTATCTCCTGGCACGCAGCGTGCCAAGGCCTCGGTGCTCCCCTTCTCCCCCAGGCTGTGCCTTGGGGTGCCCCTTCCCCTGGGGTGGGTCCCTGGCACTCTGCGAACCCCTCCGCGCAGCCTCTCCATGTGCACACCCAGCAGGGATGGAGGACACGACCCTGCACCCTGAGCACGAGGGATGGGTGCCGGTGACACCCTCCCGTGGGCTGGGCAGGCAGGGATGGGCACGGGGCAGGGCGGGAGGCGCCACCTCCCCAAAACAAAGGGATCGCCCATCACCACGCCGCGTGCGGCTCATCCCGCGCCGGGCTCACCGCGCCATCAATCACTCGGCGTGACCGACGCCGAGCCGAGACAGGAGTTTCCACCCTCTCCCGCGGGTGGGAACGCGCTGGGGCCCCATCCTGCCGCGGCTCCAGATTTGCCGGGGGAAGGATTGCCAGCCCCGGGTTGGGGTGGATCCAGCCGGCTATCGGGCTCGGGCAGGCGCTTATCTCCGGGCCAGCCGCTCATTTCCCACCGCAGCGGGGCCACCGGCTCTGCCGGAGCGGGGCTGGTCCCACGGCCTGTCCCCAGGCACCCGGGGAGCTGAGGGATGCGGGGATATTTCCCCGCAGGGATGCCGGACCTCCCTTCATCCCATCCTTTACCCCAAGCCTGTGGAGGGTGGGTGGCCGTGGAGCACGCGGCAGCCCCGGGCTGGGCAGGGAGCGGGTTTGGGGCAGGAAAGGGTTAACGCGGGGAAGTTTGCTCACTCTCGGCAATGATTTAAACCAGACAGAAAGGTTCTGTCATCCATCACGCTAACAGCCAGATCATTGTGTTTTAAAGTGTCTGTAATTGCGGCAATACAGAGACCGGGAGGAAGATAAAGGCTGGGAAGATGCAAATGCCGAGGGGAAGCACCAGCCCCTTGCACCCAGCAGGGAGAGACCTGGGGACAGCCCTGGGGACACCCGGGGGGGCCAGGAGTCCTCCTGCAGAGTGATGGCAGGGGGTGGGTGATGGGGTGTCTTTGACGTGGTGGGAGCACCCACCAACCAGCACGAGGGTACAAACACGGCGACGGGGATGGGCAGGGAAGGGTCTGAGTAGGAGCTGGACTCCAAATATTGCCGAAAAAATTACATTTATCATCCTCACTATGCCCGGATTAGCACAAAGTGGCTCTCCTTTCCCTATCTCCTTCGGGATTCAGGGGATCCCAGGGACACGGTACAAAGGAGGTGAGAACTCGCCCAAAGCATGCGAGGAGGTGGCCACGGCCACGGCCACGGGTGGCTGGGCTTTGTCCCAGCATCCCAGGCCACGTGCAAAGCTGCCGGCAGGGAATTATTAACATTCAGCCGAACCCCGCCGAATAAAGCGAGCTAACACAAATGTTTATTTTCACAGTAGTGAATTATGACTTCAATAGACCAAAATTACAGGCTGCGTGCGTGGAATAGGAAGGCAGCAGCCCCTGCCACCCAAACGCCGCCGGGGGACGCGGTGGCTCTGCCCCCCCTGCTGTCCTGCGGGGTCACGGTGCCGCCTGCCCGTCCCGACGGTGCATGAGCAGGGTGCCAGGGCAGGGGGTGTTTGATGGCACCCTTCAGCTGCACCCCAAATGAACCAGGAGCCTGGGAGGGAGTGACTGTTCCCAGCAGGTCCCTGTGAAGCGCTCGTGGCAGGGGGTTGGCAGGTCAGTGGGGATGGGTTTGGTCACCACCATGCTCATGGCACGGCACCAGCTGGGCATTCCCGGCCGGGTTCTGTGAGGTGTTCGAGGTTTGCACTTGGGTGTGTGACACAGGCTGAGAGCGTGGTCACCCCCCGGGCAGGTCCCTGCTCTCCCAGTGAGCGGCCAGATCCCGAAGGAGCCCTGTCCTGGCAGCCCAGAGCTCTGGGAACACTCCTGGGCTGCCTCGCTGATGCTGGGGGTCCGCAGCGCATCGACCTGTGGGGTCTGCGCTGGCAACCACGCACCCAAATGCACGTCCGAGCGCACGTGTCCCGAAGCACACGTGGTGCTGGCATTTGCATGTGCCAGCCGGTGCCACCCATGCGGAGCCGGGGCGCGGCGGGGCGGGCGCGCAGCTGCGCGGGGCGGATTTCCCTCCGATGCTCCTGTGCCAGTGGGGCCACGGCTCCTGCACCAGGCTCCTGGCCAAAGGTCCCCGTGGGAATGAGGGCAGCAGGACCTTGGAGAACCACAGGGCCTCTGGGAGCCCTCTGGGAGCCCTCTGGGAGCCAGGGATGGAAAGCTGGAGCTGGAGGCTGGAATGGCTGTGAGAGGCTGGGTCGGGATTCTGCAGCACCTCCTCCTGTGACCCTGTCAGTGGAGGCAGCTTGGCTGTGCAGTGACCATGCAGTGGTCATTTGGTGACCGTGTGGTGGCCCTATAGTGGCCATGTGATGTTCATTTACTGGCCATAGAATGGTCACTTAGTGNCTGGCCATAGAATGGTCACTTAGTGGCCTTGCGATGATCATTTGCTACCTATAGAAAGGTCACTCAGTGGCCATGTGATTGGCATTTACTGGCCACACAATGGTCACACAGTGGCCATGCAATGACCATTTACTGGCCACGCAGTGGTCTCACAGAGGCTATGCAGTGACCATTTACTGGCCACGCAGTGGTCACACAGAGGCCATGCGGTGACCATTTCTGGCCATGCAGTGGCCGTGCCAGAGCTGTGCAGTGCCCTCGCGGTGCCCACACAGTGTCCGTGCCTCAGCCACGCCAGGGCCACGCTCTGGCTGTCCAGTGGCCACGCAGCTGCTGTGTGCCACCCAACCCCCGCTGTGCAGCAGCCGTGCCGTGCCGGGTGACTCCGCCTGGCAGAGCTGTCGCGCTCCCAGTGCCCGGGAAGCGGGCAAGGATGAGTAACACACCCGGCACAGGGCAGCGGCAGAGGGAAGCAGCTGCCAGGCGCAGTAATTACACACAGAGGCAGGGCTGGGGCTCGCAGGGAAATTCGCAGGGAAATTCGCGGGGGTTGTGCTCCCGGAGCAGGGGCAAGCAGCAGTGTTGCAGCAGGACTTGGGGAGGGAAAATTTGAATGCTGTCCCCCGGCTGGCACGGGGCACGCGGGAAGGGTGTGCCAGGCAGCCAGATGTGCACCACTGTCGGGGAGGGTCCCACCGACATTCCCGGCACGCAGCTGCCCTTGGAGCCCCACCGAGGCCCAGCAGGATGGGGGGCACTCCAAGGCCAGGCTGGGATGGGCATGTGGGACGTTGAGGGCTGTGCCTGTGGTCTTGTGGCTGCTCCAGTGCAACCCCAGCCCTTGGGCCCCTGGAGAGGGAAGGTGAGCAACCACAGCTCCATCCCCCCACAGCCCCCCAGCCCCTTGCAGACATCCCCTCGACTCTTCCCATGGCCCCAGACAAGTCCTGGCCCATCCCCTTGCAGTGCCTTCACCTCCCCCAAAACAACTCCCAGTTCCTTGCAGCTCCTCAAAACACGTTACCCCCCCCACCCCATGCAGCCCCTGCTCTCAGTTTGCAATCCTCGATCTTCAGCACCCTCAACTCTGAACTTTTGCAAACCCCAATCCCTGCAGCCCCCAAGCCCCGTACACCATCCTGCATGGCCTTCCAGTCCCCACAGTGGGAGCAGGTCCCGTGTCCCCGTGGGGACCACTGGTGTCACTCAGCCCCGTGTCCCACTGAGTTCCTCGGTGCCGTGCAGCCTCCCTGGTGCCGCACAGCCCCGTATCCCCGTCCATCCCATCCCGTTCCTCTCCCAGTGCCGCCAATTCCCAGTCCCTGTCCATCCCATCCCGTTCCCCGGTGCTGCCCATTCCCAGTCCCTGTCTATCCCATCCCGTTCCTCTCCCAGTGCCGCCAATTCCCAGTCCCTGTCCATCCCATCCCGTTCCCCTCCCAGTGCCGCCCAGCCCCGTATCCCTGTCCATCCCATCCCGTTCCCCTCCCAGTGCCGCCCAGCCCCGTATCCCTGTCCATCCCATCCCGTTCCTCTCCCAGTGCCGCCAATTCCCAGGCCCCGTCCATCCCATCCCGTTCCCCTCCCGGTGCTGCCCATTCCCTGTCCCCGTCCATCCCATCCCGTTCCCCTCCCGGTGCTGCCCATTCCCAGTCCCCGTCCATCCCATCCCGTTCCCCTCCCGGTGCCGCCCATT
>WEIT01018877.1:51279-106337 GCA_013389985.1 Dryoscopus gambensis | reverse complement strand
GGGTCAGAGGATGGTGCCAGGCTCTGTTCGGTGGTGCCCAGCAACAGGAAGAGGAGCAATGGCCAGAAACTAAAGAAGTTCCACTTGAACATGAGGAAGAACTTCCCACGGAGGGTGGCAGAGCCCTGGAACAGCTGCGCAGGGAGGGTGCAGACATCCCAAACCCACCTGGACGCGTTCCTGTGTCACCTGCTCCAGGTGTCCTGCCTTGGGCTGGGTGACCTCCACAGCTCCCTTCCAACCCCTGTGGCTGCTGATCACAAGGAGGGGGTTGGTGGCCTCCTGAAAAACTAAGCAAGAACAAAAGCAATTCTACCCGTTTGGGCTCTCTGAACAGGGAAGAAAAAAAAGAGGCAATAAATGATTAAATAGCAGAAATAATCACGGATTTATTTCTAACTCAAAATCTTTTCAATTTTGCACCCTTGGCCACATGGATAAGGAAATGTATTCATTTCCAGCACATTCAGGTCGCTGCCATCTTCCTGCTTTGCTTCTCTCCCAATAGCTTCCTGCCACCTTCCGGGCACATTTGTGCTGGAAATGTGTTTGTTGCTGCTTGAAGCTACTCAAGGAGCTCACGAGAGTGGGCAAACCCCTCCCGCCTGTTTGCCAGGTTATCCTGCCCGTTGTTCCCGTGGTGTTTCTCCGCTCCTGAGCAGGATCATCACTTGCCTTTCCAGCTACTTGAGCCCCTGGCAGGGGCTGCCCAGGGAGGTTGGGAGTCCCCAGCCCTGGAGGTGCCCAAGGGAGGCCTGGATGTGGCACTCAGTGCTCTGGGCTGGGGACAGGGTGGGGATCGGGCACAGCTTGGGCTCGGAGTCCTTTCCAAGCTCACAGTGATCCTGTGATTCTGTGATCTCAGTTTTCCATTCAGGGATATTTCCCCCTCCCAAGCTGGCACTTGTAATTTTCCAGAGGAAAGCTCTTTGGGACAGTGATTCCCCTGCTCCAGAAGCGTTGGTCCAGCGCGAGGCACAGCTCCTCTCTGGAGCTTCTGTGAACTATTGATTTATTTAATGTCCTCATTAAAAATACATCTCCCCGGGTTTTTTTTCCCCTTGATCCTCTGGGACTCTGTGGAATCAGAGCAACCTGGGATTCTTTCTGTCTTTCTTCCTTGATGATAAAGAAAAAAAATCAAGAACTCGGGGGTGAATCCATTGGATCCATTCTAATTCCACATCCCAGTGTCAGGGATTTCATTGCTCCTTAACTTAGAAACCAGCTCTGCTACAATTTTCTTTTCCAAGCTCGTGGCACCAGATGGCAGGGTGGGGAGCTGTGCATGCATGGCACACACCTGCACGTGTGTGGAGATCAAAGGAATCTCGTGCCTTTTCCGAAGCACAATAGAACCCCCAGCACCCGCGGTGCCTGACAGCTCATTAAGCTGCTCCCTTCTAGAACCTTCAGCCTGAAGCTGTGCTTTTCCCAGGGATGGTTTTCAGCAGTGAACACAGATACCGTGGTGGGAATTTTATGGTTCTCCCGGCGCGTGACCCCTCGGGATTCTGTAGAACCACAGTCCCACAGATAAGCACAGGGACATGTGATGCCTCTGGCGGATTCCTCTGGCTTTCAAAACACTTCCTTGCTTTTCCTGCAGTGCTGCTTTTGAGTTCAGACCTTTCCCTTGTGTTTCTGGTTCTGCAGAGGGGTAGATCCAGGGGCTGAGGTGGATTCCTGGGGTTCCAGCACAGACATGTGGGCAGGGACTGAAGGCTCAGACATGGCAGCTGCACAACCCCGAGTAAATCACGTGTAACTTCCTCTTCCTCTTTGCTCTGGGCGTGCCTCAGGCCTCCGAGTAAGAGTGAAGGCACTGGGCTTCTTACAAGGGCTTTAATACCTGTTAACAAAGTCATTTAATCCCGTGTGTGCCTCAATTTCCCATCCACCAGGGAAAAAAAATGCAAGAGTTCCCTGCTCTGCAGGGCTGGGAGAGATCATCTTTGGCGATTTGTGAAGTCCTGAGGAGGGAGATGAGCACTGTAAAATTTTACAAATGAAGAGGTACAATACAAGTGTTACGTGGGCCCAGAAATGTGGTTGTGGAAAAGGACTTTGACATCTTCTGGTGTGTTCCTTCTACAGATGGGCTGGGGGGATTTGGGAGCTTTCGGAGAGCCTTCCAAGGAGACTCCTAACCTAGACCAGATGGCTGCAGAAGGGATGCTTTTCCTGGATTTTTATACTGCCAACCCCCTCTGCTCCCCCTGTAAGTAAACTGGAGTTTGAACCATGTAAGCATGAGAAGCATCTTCCTCTGAGAAGTTTGGGGTGTTTGCCAGCCTCTGACGTGAACCAACAACCAAACCAGTGATTACCCTCAGGCCACAGATTGGATTTGCTGCTTTGATCTTGCATTTTGCTCCCTTTTTATTTATGTTTGGACTGGAAAACCCACAGTTTTCAGTTCATACAAAGCAGTGGTTCAGTGATCAGTCCAGCTGAAGGATTTTTATGCCATTTCAGTTCAGCGTTCCAGCCCCAGTCATTGCATTTTTTTCATCTTTCTCATCGTGGGTTAAACAAAGCAGGATCTGAACATATTTGGTCTGATTCTGTTGGCTCTGGTGAGACTTTCATGCAAGGAAAGGCAGCAGTTTGTGTCCTGCTTTTGACCCTGGTGTCTTGCAAGACTCTTGGGACAGGGACGAGAGATAAAAGGAACGTTTGGGCCTGGGAGAGGCAGATATTCTCCTCCTTACTGTTTTTTCTGTGAGGTGATTTCTTTTTTTCCTTTCCTTTTTCCCCTCAAACCTGATTAGCTGCCAAGAGCTGCAACAAAAATGAAGAGCAGGGGCTTTTTCTTTGGGCTCTCATTTAGGATAGCACTTGCCAGTGTGTTGAGGATGTCCTTGCTCAGAAAAGGCATTTAAAATATGCTGAAATCCTGCTAATCCAGTGGTGGGACTGGGTATACTCGAAGTTAAACATCTGTTTAAGTATTCCCTGCAGTCAGGACTTGATTTTTATTGTCAGAGCTGGACAGCTCTTTCTTTGTATTTCATGATTTTCGTTCAGTCAAGCTTGAAAGCTTAGCCTTGAGCACCTAATCAGTGTGTGCTAGGATTTCCTGTTAAAGGCATAATAAATATCTATATAACTGAGATAGAAGGGCTGCTCCATTGGCAGTTCAAAGTAATGACTCCTCAGTGTGGATGATTTAATAAAGGGGCCAAATTTCACCTGGAATAACTCAAATGGTGCATCAGAACCTGGCTCTCTCTGTGGCTCATGAGAGGGGGAGTTCTGCCAGTTCTAATGCTGTGATTTAGTGGCTGGCTGTGACAGGAGGGCACTGACACACTGCAGTCAGTGTGCTGGCCTCATCTTCCTACAATAAGCTTAATATTAAGCACAGAATGCATAGAAATAAATGTTTGTGTTGTTTGCAGCAAGGGCAGCCCTGCTGACGGGCCGGCTCCCGGTCAGGAATGGCTTTTACACCACAAATGGACACGCCAGGAACGGTAGGAGCCTCATTCCTGATCTTCTTTCCTCTCCTGGTTTCCCTCTGTGCCTTGCAGGAAGTTTCTCTTTGGACAAAGGGGATCTTCCCCCATGGATCTTGCAGAGTGGCACCAAAAGATGACCCTGTTAAGTGCTGGTAATCAGTGTGAATTGTATTGCTTCCTCCTCATCGGGCAGGAAACCTCCTCAAATGAAGAGGATAAACCAGGCTGGTGTGGACATTTCTTTTTGCTGGCTGAGAAATGTTTCCTCTGGGCAGGGGAATTGGGGTGTGGTGAAGGAAGATCAGGTGGGGGGTGGTAATACCCAGAGGAAGAAGTGGCTGCTCCCAGGTTCCTTCAGCAGGCAGATTTCTGTCCAGTTTTAGAGCGGTTTTCCATCCCTCGTGCCTGTGGTGCTTCTAGGGAAGATCCCTGGGTTGATTTGGGTCCCAGAGTGACAGATGCCACGTGCTGGGACCTGGCTGGGCAAGGATCAGCAGCCAGGGATTGACTCCCAGAGCAAAGTCACACCTGAGAGTCTCAGGGGCTGAGAGAGACTCTTCAATTCTTGCAGGCTGAGCACCTTTATTGGTTATTTGATTTAGGAAAAAGCTGCCTTCGTTTTAGGAAACAGAAGGCAAATTGACGACATAAACACCACACCCAAAGCACCTGATTTTCTGTGGCATCCCCCTTTCAAGGGTCTCACCTCCACTCTGGGGTGGCAGCTCCTTTATTATTTGCCCTCATGCACAAGTGGAAACCTCTCTTTGGTCTCTCTGGATCAGTTTATCCTCTCCATCCCATGGTAGGACTTCCAAGGAATAACACTGCTGGGACTCCAAACTAATTGCTGTTTCTGATGTTAAGTAGCCATGAGCTGTTTGCTGTAATATTTTTAAGAGTCAGAAAGGTGTTGTTGATTTGTTTTCCACAGCGTACACACCACAGGATATAGTAGGAGGAATCCCAGATTCTGAATTACTGCTTCCAGAGCTCCTGAAGAAAGCTGGTTACACCAATAAGATCATTGGCAAATGGTAAATTTATTTGGAGATCTCTTGGCTTTGAGATTTCACTCTGTGTGTGTTGGGAAGGAGCAGCAGAAAAAAACAGAATTACAGAAAAAAAACCCCCCTGTTTTGAAGCTCAAATGTCCAACTTTGGAATGTGTGATGGATCTCCCCCCTGCTGGGATCAATTCCTGAGTGTTCCCATTACAAGTACTTACATGTACCTTCATCCAGAGGGCTGATGGGGTTTTATGTGTGTATTTATATATATATTTATAAACTCCCCAGCTCTGTGCATTCAGCCACACCTCACACCACTTATTTAATCAGAAAACACCAGGATATTCTGTTGGAATTTGCCTCGAGTACCTACATGGTTTCTATCTTCGACCCTTGCTGTATGTTGGGTTTTTATTAATAAACTGAATTCCTGTGGAAAGTAACAGGAATTTCTTTATCAGTTTCATTGACTGGTTAGAGAAGGGTGAGTTTGAGTTGTGGTCGGATTCACCTGCTGGAATTGGGAAGAGAGCAAAGCACCCTAAGACAGGGAATTATTTATCAGCACAAATGCAAGCAGGAGAGTGGCCCTGAAGGATCAGCTCAGTGGGCTGGGTGCAGTCAGCTGCAGCTCAGTGCTAATAAATGTAAATTCATACACCCAGGGAAAAGGAATAAACAAGGCAAATGCAGATTGGTTGCAGTTCTTTGGAAAAAGGCAGATCTGGAAGGGCCTGCTGCTGTTTGCAGGAGCAGGACTAAGTAGGAATGTGCAGGGCATTGCTGTGCATCCAGAGACTTTTCCTGGACAGGGCTGGGAGTGAAACGTGCTCCCTAGAAAGGTGGAAAGAAGTGCAAAGTACAGGAGTTCAACTGGACTCTCATCCTGGCCCCACAGAGAATTTGAAGGTTTTCCAGCAGAAAATTTTCTTATTGTTTCATCATCCCTTCTAAAAACTTCTCAGGGTGTCCAGTGATGGTAAATTCCATGGTTTAATTATAAGTTTGCAAGCCACGTATTTTCCATGACCAGTGTGGAATTTGTGTTTCATTGAATCTCAGGTTTTTGTGCTGTGAGAGGCAGAGACTGATCTGCATCTCAGTCATTGTTTAACATCTCTGTAAGCTCTTTCAGGGCTTCCTTAGAACAAGGTGTTTTTCCATCTCCCCTGTTGTAGAAACAGCCAGAAAAACTTTGTATTCCCACGCCTCCAAATGGGGAAAGGGTGGAATCCTGCAGGTCAGACTTGCAGTGGCAGTTACCTCACCGAGCTGTAATCATAGCTGGAATGATGATTATTCCTATAATAACTCAGTTTGGATTAGCTCGGAGTAACTCCAAGGATCATTTTACTCTGGGGAATACATTTTATGCCCTTTATGTTCAGAAAGTGCAGCGGGGGATGGCACAAAGTGGACAGGGAGCAGATCCAGGCTCGTGAGGGGAAGATGGAATGATTAAATAAACATTAAGCGACCAAGATGCTCTTTAGAGACAGAGAGGATGGGTATTCTCTGTCTTCGAGATGCTATAAATGCAGGAAATGTAGAATTTGCAGTATAAAAACTGGAGATTAGAGAGGAGCTTCATCTGGAAGTTAAGGATGGAGGATTTCCAAGCTGCACAGTAGAGAGGAGCTGTCATCAGGAGTAGCTAAACGTGTTTTATGTCCACATGTGCACATAAAAACCTCATTTCGTTTCCATTCAGGTCTCTTTGTACTGTTTTGGCAGCGTGAATACTCCACTCCATAAAGGGGATGAGGATGGAATGGTGCATTTCATGAGCTCTGCCTTGTGTTTTTACAGCTCAGTGGGATAAAAGGGACTTGTCATAGATCAGAATCCTTAAGCAAAACATTATGTGCATCTCTGCAGTGGTTTGGGGCAGTGTAGTCCATCAGTGCTGAGCATCAGACAGCATGGGAGAAGACACCAATGGAAGGAAAAAGTGGAAAGCAGTGATTGGAGAGTAAATAAAATGGAATATAAGTGAGCACTGGGGTGAGTCTGCATGGCTGTGCTTGCAACAAGTGTGAGAGAGCTCAATGCACTGCTCTGGAGTCATTTATGTGATCGAAGCGCTTTGAGTTTTTATTTCTTAGGCAAAGACTGTGTTCTTGCATGCTGTTCTGGTGAGCTGAGCGTTTGCTTCTTCGCAGTAGGATTTTAACCCCCATGTGTTGCTTTTGTTCCCAGGCACCTGGGGCACCGGCCCCAGTTCCACCCCCTGAAGCACGGCTTTGATGAGTGGTTTGGATCCCCAAACTGCCATTTTGGGCCCTACAACAACAGAGAGCGCCCCAACATCCCCGTCTACAGGGACTGGGAGATGATTGGCAGGTAACCCAGCTCCTTGCCTGGCAGTGGGATTTTCTGGGCTCTCCCTGCTGGCATGACAGAACTGGATGGGCTTTAAGGTTCCTTTCAACCCAAACCGTTCTGAGATTCCATGATTCTGTGGTTAATAAAAGTCCAAGCACCAAAACCAACCTGGAAGTTGCATGTGGGCGGTGTAGGGACGTGGAGCTGCCCTCCCAGAGCTGTTTGCTCATCCCTGGCACCCTGAAGGCTTCCTGTGAGGATTCACTGCACTCTTGGAAGCTACTCCCATTCTGTACTGAAAGACCTCTTTGTTCCTTCTCTTCCTGTTTGCAATAACATTTTGTGTGTTTGCATAACTCCGCTCCATGTTCTCAGTCTGTGCCCTTCTTGTCCATTCAGTTTTCACTCTGGTATCGTCTCATATCACTGCTGTTACTCCCCTCAGCACTTCCCCAGACCCTTCTCTGCTTTTCTGGTGGCTAAAGGTCCCTCGAAATTAATGTTTCCAGAGCAGCCCAAGTTCTGCTTCCAGGATTTCTCCGTCTCACTGAAAGTTCTTGTGTACTTCTGAATTTTTGACTCGCATTTCGCCCAGCTCTCTGTGAAGCACCATGAGATTTTTAAGCATTTTGCCCCTTTTCTAACAGCTTAACAGCAAAAGGCCAGTCCCTCAGGTTTGTCCAAAACTTGAAGTCATTAATCTGGATCAAGATGTGTCACCACTTTCTCCCATAAGAGCAATTATGGTGACATATTTTTCATATCCGAAGACAGCCTGCTGAGTGTGAACTGTGACTTGTTTGTCACCTTCTTACCCAGTGGAAAAATCCTTAAAAGGGGAAAAAAATCCTTTTTGTGATGTATATTCCTTAGAACTGATTTTTTCCCTCTCTGATTCCTTTTCTCTTAAGATACTACGAGGATTTCAAAATCGATCTGAAGACAGGTGAAGCCAACTTGACTCAGCTTTACCTGCAGGTACTGCTTTACTGCTGGCTTCTAAGCCAAGGTGACTTTATTACTCTTTTTTCTTTGGAGAGATTTCAACGGCGGAGGATAAATGCATTTTTATTGTTGTTTACAGGAAGCTCTGGATTTTATTAGCAAGCAGCAAGCCAGCCAGCAGCCATTCTTTTTATACTGGGCAATTGATGCTACCCACGCTCCTGTTTATGCCTCCAAACAGTTCCTGGGCACGAGTCAGAGAGGGCTGTAAGTCCTGCTTTTGGGGACAGTGGTTTGTTGGGGTTGTTGTAATTAATACCTCATGCTGCTGGAACAGCCAGGCTAAGCAGAGTTTTAGATCCAAGGGGATGGATCACTCCTCGAGTGTGTGTGTGTGTGCTGAAATGCATTATTTGCTTGGATTGTTCTTCCATAATTTGGCTTTAATCTGAGCTGAAGATCATGTGACCCGGGGGGGAGGAGGGGGGCTCTAAGCTCCTTGGCCAGTTGTGTGAGGAATGAAATGCTGTCTGTGGCACAGATGATTTTTTAGAAGGCTTTTGTATGATTAGTGCCTGTTTTAAAAGCCTGTAAATCAGACCAGCGAATAGAAAAGCACTCCTAAAAATGCAGTTTGGAGGCGGCAAAGAGCTCTGTAGACACTGGGAGTGTTGGCTCAAAGAGTTCCTAACCATAAGGAAAGCGATATTATTACCTCCCAGTCTGTGGCAAGGTGGCTTTACCTCTGCTTGTGGATTTTATGGCTGAATTTCTCTGCCCGAGAGGGGCTCACACCTGAGCAAACTCTGACCCTCAGTACCCCAGAGGGGCTGCTCTCTGCAGGCCAGAGACACGAGTTTGCAGTGGCAGCAGAAAACCCGATGCATAAGAGAAGGATTTGTGCAGCACAGGTACAAATTAAGTCCACCGAACACGTTGTGCTGACCCCTTTTTTTTTTTGCTGCTCTGAGTGTTTTGCATCTCCTTTTGCCTCAGGTATGGGGATGCTGTGCGGGAGATCGATGACAGCATCGGGAAAATCCTGAAGCACCTCCAGCAGCTGGGGATCAGTGAGAACACCTTCGTGTTTTTCACCTCTGATAACGGGGCTGCTCTCATTTCAGCTCCCAAACAAGGTGAGGCTCGGCTGAACAAACCTTGGCTTGGCAAATCAAGGCTTAAATCTCTCCCTCTGAGGAGAAAAAAAACTGTGTCGGTGGTCTGTGTTAGGAGTTGGGAGAAGCCTCAAAAGACAGAGTGTTTATGTTTAGAGTGATTTATGTTCAGTGCTTCTGGTCACTGTTGGAGGAGGTGTCCTTGGCCAAATGGAATTTTTCCTGCCCCAGTGTTGCTGTTACCTGTGTGTATTTGCACTGTCAGGGAGGGAATATTCTGTAATTTATTTAGAGCCAGGCTCAGTAACTTAGCAGGGTGTTTACTCTGCATCTGCCAAATGCATATTTCAGCCTTCTGAGCAGCTACAGAGTTCAAGAGTCCCTCATTCTTTAGCTGTCATGAAAAATATCCAGAAGAAAAACGATTTTTGTTACCTCACAAGTTTTCTTTTGTTTAAGTGAGGGTTTCTCTGAAACAAATCACTGCACATTGATTTTAGAAGCTGCTCTCTACTCTTTGGAGGCACGCTTGTCTCGTGGTTATTGAGCCACGGAGCAGGGAGTAACCTGAGTTCTCATTTCAGCTCAACCACTGGCTTTGACTTTGTGTGACCTGGAGTCAGTCATGAGACCTCCCCGGTTGTTCCTTGGCCAGCTGAGCTCCAAGGTTGGGTTAAAACTCCAGATACTCCTGCAAAGCCCTGGCCATCTCTGAGAGTGACCATTCAGGGAGTGCAGGATTCTTTTTCTCGCTGTTACACCTTCATCTCATATTGTTGTGGTACTTTAAAATTGAAAATCATAATGAAAAAATGCTATTTCTGCCTGAAAGTGTCAGATTTCCTTTGGTTACAGACAGCAGTTAACACCCCTCGAGGGAAGGAAAACACCAGTGAGGTATTTCCTGTTTGTTTGGGGTTTGTTTTTAATATGGTTGTTGATAGTAAGGTTTGTTTAACTGTCACTTTCTCCCTGGGCTGAAAACACACACCTAAAATTTCATCACAAATGGACATTGAAAAAAACCCAAAAACACAACACAACAAACAAGGAAATAATGACAAAACCCCAACTCTGGACATATTGTTTGAAGAAGCAGCCATGCAGAAATGAGAATTCATTTCAAACCAGCCTGGGTGACAGTGCCCTTTTGAAATGCTGGTATTTTGTGGGGTTCAAGGCTGCTTTTCTGTGTCCCTAGGAGGGAGCAACGGGCCTTTCCTGTGTGGCAAACAAACCACCTTCGAGGGCGGCATGAGGGAGCCGGCGATCGCCTGGTGGCCCGGCCACATCCCTGCAGGAGCGGTGAGTGCCTGCCCCGGGCAGTCCTCAGCAGCCTCGGGTGGAGTGCAGGGAGTGCAGAGCTCCTTGCTGGGCTCTGTGGGCTTTGCTTCACACTTTTACCATGCCCCAAGCCCAGGTGTTTGTGTCAATAAGGAGCTGCTGCTGCCCCAGAAATCGGTGCCATTTTAATGCGAGTTTGCATTTAGAGGGTCCGTGCTCAACTTCGCCGGGAGCACCCAGGTTCTGGTCTTGTCTTCCTGCTCTTTTTAAACCCTTTACTCTTTTGGCCCTCAGTATTTCTCATGTGTTTGGACAAATTGGAGTGTAAAGAGCAGGAATTTGTTCCCCCCGCTCTCCGTGCCCTGAGGTACCGAGCGGTTCGACCCTCCCATCTCTCACGTGGTGCTTGATGAAAGCTCCATGCAGGGAGGCTCAGACACCACGTTATTGCCGTGTGCTGCCTGCACACAAATGCAGATATGATCACTTCAGAATAACCCCCCGGTGGCACTGCCAGCCCCCCCTGGTCCCAGCTCTCATTACGGAGGGATGCAATCAATCCTGCTGTGGGCCGGGATCACAGGGATAGCACAGCCCCCTGCCTTGGTGAGCATCTCTGAGCCCTGAAGAAAGTGATCCTTCATTAACTGGGCACCGTGCTTGAGCCTGCAAACTGTTCATAAATAAAACATTTGTCGAAGCTGCATTCCATCGGGGTGCTTTAATTGAGGCAGGCTAATGATAATTTATCATTTACATTTAGGAGCGACCATGAGGCAGCTCAGATCTGCAGCTGAGGGCAGGAGGGTGGTTTGGTTTCATTATGTTTCGAGAGTTCACCAAACCTACCAAGGATGGTTTATTATTTTTCTAATTTGAAATGAAAACAGTCTTTTTGTTTAAATTTAAACATTTCCATAAAGCCTTTGCAAGCCAAGTACAACAGCCCTGGGCTAGCAAAGGAGAACATGAAACTGCAGCTGAGTGTTTTGTTTGCTGGGTCCAAACTAAATAATGTGCTAAAAGTAAACATGCATTATAAATGGGGACGAGAAAATGCCCAAATTTAAAAATTCTTTCCATTGTAGTAACTCTGAGGATAATTAAGAACAGGAGGAGAGAGAAATCCTTGTGCCTGCTTCTTTCCTGCCTGGCTGGGACTCCTCTCCCAGGTAGTTTTTGGGAGCTGCTGCTTGAATTCCTGGGAACAGGCATTGCTGTGCAGAGCTGTGTGTGCAGGGTGGGCTGGGCAGCTGGGCCAGGTTTTGGGAGGCACCCAAACTCCCTCCTCCACCCCGCCAGCATCACCCTGAAGCACGTGCTGAGCTTCAAATCCTCGTTATCCCGGGCTCCAGCTCGGGGTGCCCCCGGTGCCAGGTGCGTGCCAGGGCTCCGTGGGGACCCTGGGGAGCCAGTGCTGGTCTCCACGCCCAGGATGTGCTGCTTTGCTCCCAGGGACACCCAGCCTGCTGCTGCTGCTGCTCAGTAACTGTGTGATAGGAACTCACCTGTGTTCTCTGCTTGTGTTCTTGCCTTCGAGGCTCCAGCACTGCTCCCTCAGCAGCTCTGACCGCAGGTGAGAGACTTGTGTCCACCAGGACATTTCTGGCTTTTTTTTCTGTACCTTGCTGTAGCTTCCCCGTCCTTTGGGTGAGTTTTAACTGCCCAGCCCCAGTCCTGTGCCCTCCAGGGAGCTGTGAAATGTGGGAAAGCTGCTTCAAAGTCTCTCGTTGCTGCTTCTTTTCAAGAGTTGAAGGAAACAAAGGCTTGGGAGATCTGAACTTCAGCACAAAGCTGAAGGGTCAACTCCTTCCTGTGCTGGGTTTGCTCTCGGTGCAGTGGTTGTTCCTTTGCAGCCCTGGAAAATTTTAAGGAGCAAGGGAAGGGCCAGGAGCTGTTTCAGGTGGAACAACTGGAGCCAGGAAAGGAGAGCTCGTGTCTCCGGCCAGTAAAATCCAGTTACTGGGTGGAAAGCTCCTTCTGCTGATGGGAATGCTCCAGGGAGACCTCACTGCAGCCTCCCAGTGCTGTGGGAAAAGGAAGGAAAAGGACTTTTTATATGGGCAGATAGTGCCAGGACAAGGGGAATGGCTTCCCACAGCCAGAGGGCAGGGAGAGATGGATATTGGGAAGGAATTCCTCCCTGTGAGGGTGGGGCAGGCCCTGGCACAGGGTGCCCAGAGCAGCTGTGGCTGCCCCTGGATCCCTGGCAGTGCCCAAGGCCAGGCTGGACATTGGGGCTTGGAGCAGCCTGGGACAGTGGAAGGTGTCCTGCCCATGGCAGGGGTGGGACTGGATGAGCTTTAAGGTCCCTTCCCACCCAAACCATTCCATGATTCAAGCAGGCAGTTTATTAATAATTTTATTGATCTATATGGTTGGGGTTTTTTGTTTTTATTAAAGAGCACATTGGTGTGCTGAAATAAAGGAGCACCTCGACCTAAGCACAAGAAGTGAGGGGACAGGGTGGGAGCACCTGCCAGGCTCTCTGTGGAGCTTGGGATAATTGGTGCAGCTGGCTGGATTGCAGGTTTTTGGAGGAGAAGGATGCCTCAGGAGTCTGTGTTGCTTTTGGCATCAACACTCAGTGAGTTCTGGTCCCCCATCAGGAATATTTATTCACACACAAACAGCCTTGCTGCACTTCCCTCCTCGGCTCCGTTTTCCAGGTGAATTCACAACAAATCAGCGTTTCAACATTCCCCACATCACATCTGCCTTCTGGAAGGATCCAGCTGGAAAAAAAAAAATCATATTCTGTTGGTATTTGAATCCTCCTCCTCTCTCCCCTCGCCCTCCTCCCCTTCCTCTCTCGTGCCTGCTTCCTGAAGGAGAAAAGAACATATCAACCCAAAGACAGCATTGCAACCTTTTCTTCCCTATCTCCCATGGGGCGCAAATTGAAATTGAATTAGACAGGGATATCAGGTCTGCTCGCTGTGATAACTGTAAAAGGATTTTATTTAAAAACACCCTGACATTTGTTCACCCAGTTTCAAATATTTAGCTTTCCTCCTTTCCATTCCTGGCGGGGGCGACTTTATTAATTGTCGCCTTTGATTCAGAGTTAAAGCTTGAAAGCACTGATAACAGCACTGGGGACTATTTCTTCCAGCGCCGTGGCCCACAGCAAAAGGATTTCATTTTCTTAAAGACGTTGTGTGGATACTGAGAGTTTATTAAAAAGAAGGGGGGGAAGGAGGGGGAAAAAAATCCGTCCTTACGTGCGTAATACCGGCTGTTCCTCACTGATACAGCAATATCTGATCTCCCTCCGTTTATATATTATTTATTTTCTCTGGGCTGTTGCCCTCTCTGGATTTTTCTTTTTCTTTTCTTTAAAAAAAAATGAAATAAATAAAAGGGAAAGGCAACTAGAATGAAAGAGCCCTGTTGACAGGAGAAAAATGGTATTTTTTTTATTTTTTCTCTGAAAAGACTTCAAAGTTTTATATAAATATTAACCTTTTTTTTTTTTTTTTTCCTTTTTCCTTCTTCAATGTGGTGCTGCAGAGCACAGATAAATCCAAGTGGCTGTGGCATGGGCATTTAATTTCCTTAAGAAGTTTTCTCTGCTTCACGGCAAAAATGTTGTCTGAGACCAGAAACGTAATTGGATGATTAAAGAGAGTCATCTACATCTGGTGCTGGTTAATAAGGGCCAGGACAAGGGGAGCGTGGTGGCCCCCCAGGATTGTCCCCACGCTCTGGATAAATGAGGTGACATTAAAGGCACGAGCCCGGGGTCAGCGATTGCCTCTTATCAAAAGATTGAGGCGCAGGGACGGAGCCGCAACAGGAGAAGTGACTTTTGGATTAGATGTAGAAATTGTGAGAGCTCCGATTACAGAAGGGGCTGGCTCCGAGTGTGGGGTGGGGGGAGCAGGAGGGGCCGGAGCTGCTCCTTCCTGGAGCTCTGCAGGTGGGAGTGAGCCTGGGCTGAGGTGCTGGAGCTGCTCCTGCCCTGCAGCGCAGCCCTGGGGAGCTGGGGCTGCCCAGCCTGGGGGGAGCAGGGCCAGAGGGGACCTGAGCCACGTCCAGCTGCAGGGACAGGGCCCAGAGGGGACCTGAGCCACGTCCAGCTGCAGGGACAGGGCAGAGCAGGGCTTAGAGGGGACCTGAGCCACGTCCAGCTGCAGGGAGGGGACAGAGGGGACCTGAGCCACGTCCAGCTGCAGGGAAGGGACAGAGCAGCGCCCAGAGGGGACCTGAGCCATGTCCAGCTGCAGGGAGGGGACGGAGCAGGGCTCAGAGGGGACCTGAGCCACGTCCAGCTGCAGGGAGGGGACAGAGCAGGGCTCGGGGGGACCTGAGCCATGTCCAGCTGCAGGGTGGGGACAGAGCAGGGCTCAGAGGGGAGCTGAGCCATGTCCTGCAAGGAGGGGACAGAGCAGCGCCCAGAGGGGACCTCAGCCATGTCCTGCAAGGAGGGGACAGAGCAGGCCCCTGAGGGGCCCTCAGCCACATCCAGCTGCAGGGAGGGGACAGAGCAGGGCTCAGAGGGGACCTCAGCCATGTCCTGCAGGGAGGGGACAGAGCAGGCCCCCGGGGGGACCTCAGCCATGTCCAGCTGCAGGGAGGGGACAGAGCAGGGCTCAGAGGGGACCTCAACCATGTCCTGCAGGGAGGGGACAGAGCAGGGTTCAGAGGGCACCTCAGCCATGTCCAGCTGCAGGGAGGGGACAGAGCAGGGCCCAGGCTCTGCTCCCAGGGCCCAGCCGTGGCACAGGAGGGATGGGCAGGAGCTGATGCCCAGGAAGTTCCACCTGGGCACGAGGCAGAGGTTCTTTCCTCTGTGCCCAGAGCGGGTGTGGATGTCCCTCAGGAGATATCCCAGACCTGCCTGGACACCATCCTGTGCCCTGTGCTCTGGGATGGCCCTGCTGGAGCAGGGAGGTGGGACAGGATGATTAAAATCATTTTAAGGAGAGGAAAAGGCTGCACTAAAATAAGGAATAAATTCTCCAAATCCCATCCAAGCTGGCCTTGAGCACTTCCAGGGCTGGGGCAGCCACAGCTTCTCTGGGAAACACCTCCCTCTGCCCCTGCCCCCAAGGCCGGGCTGAGCAGGACCTTTCCCAGGCAGTGGCCATGGATAAATCCTGAACTCGAGGGCCCAGGACCCGTTGGTTTTGCTCAGCTGATCCAAGCGCTTTCCCAAGGATTTCCACGGCCAGGCTTCCTCTGGTGCTTAAAGCTTTGCACTTTGTTCCCTCCCGAGGAGTTGTGGCAGGATTCTTGCATGCAGCTTTAATAAGATGTGTTCCTGCCAACACCTCCTGATGAATGAAAGCCATTAAAATTTGAAATGACTGTAATCAAGTAATGTGATATTGTAATGTTAAACTTGTAATTAGGCCCCTGCATGTTGCTTTCTCCAGTTCCTTTTTTTTTTTTTAATTTCTTAATTCTTCCTTTGTGTTCACTTTGTTCAGCCCAGCCTCTTAATACAAGGTTTAGTGTCCCAGGAAAAATTACTTTTTTCCTTTATTTTTGAGCTAGCATCTCACAAAAATTCATTTATCATGTCATCATTTGTTGTATTTAAATAATTTGTGTCAGCTTAGAGGCTGGGGGCCTGTTTGTGAGCAGAAGGAATCAGAAGTAAAAAGTCTTTGATAGTCCCAACATTGTTCTGTTGGGATTGGACTTGGATTTTAGTCAGAAAGTGCTTTGGTGCTCACAGACGTGGGGTTGTATCCAATGGTTTCTTGTTTCCCAACAAGTGCTAAGGCTGAAAGTGCTCTTTCCCTGTCACATCTCGTGCTGGTGTTCCTGATCTGGCAGTATCTGCTTTAATTTAGTGTGTCACTGACTAATTAAACACCCTACAACAGCTCCCACCATCAGGGAGGGAGCAAAGATTCAGAAAGAATCAGGCAGAACAGACTTTATAGGGTTTTAAAATATAAATAATTAAGAGCAGAGAGATGAGTATGGCTTCCAAGTAAGGAAGAAGGGGGGAAAAAAAAACCCCTTGCACATCTCCATTGAAGCCAAACCCAGATGTTTTTCTCCCTTATTAAAATATGGACTAAAAATACCACAACTTTACAGTTCTTGAATTGTTGGAAATGGTTTGCAGATGAAGTCATCAGGCTCTTTTTGTTATTATCCATCTATGCCTGTGCTTTCTGGGAACTCTCTCAGGGTATTCTGGACTCCAGAGATGACCTGGAGAAGGGCACAAATCGAGGACTTTTTTTTCCCCTCGGTGTAAGTGCTGATTTTTCAATCCACAAATGAGCTGGAATTTGCTAAATTAAGTTGAGCCCTGCGACAGCACGCTCCTGGCAAAGGGGTACACGGGGGTGAGGAGAGGGAGAGGAAAATGGAAAAAAAAGAACCAAAATGCAAATTCTCCCTGAAAGTGGGGAAATAGGGATTGTTTCTTTGCTCTGTTATTTTCAGAGGAGCTTGCTGGTGACTGCAGCGGGGTAAAGGGAGAGGTTTTTCAGGAAGCTTTGGAGAGACCTGTTTCCTTATGGATTTTCCTGAAGGGCTCTTTGCAAATAAATGTCTGTTGATTTTTTTTGTTGTTGTTGTTGTTCCAGGTCAGCCATCAGCTGGGCAGTGTGATGGATCTGTTCAGCACCAGCCTCTCCCTGGCGGGTCTGCAGCCTCCCAGTGACAGACAGATTGATGGCATCGACCTTTTACCTGTCATCCTGCAGGGCAAGCTAATTGACAGGTCAGTTATTATCCCCGAGCTGCCAGCCCTGCTCCTGGCTGAAGCGATGCCAAATTTGGTGGTTTTAACACCGGCTCACGAATATTCAATGGAAACAGAATGGATGCAGCTTTGCTCCCCAGCAGAGCTTCCCTGCTCCGCTGGAACAGGCTGGGCTGGGAATTCCTGACATGTGGCATGTTGCCATACAGTGGAGTCTGGGGACAGATGAAAGTGTCACAGGGTTAGCAGGGATCCCTGGAACAACATATGGCAGTAGGGGAGATAAAAGCCTGAGAACTGGAGCCTGGCTAGGGGAGAATCCATTATTTATCACTGGAAAAGCAGCCCAGAGTGTGCTGGGTCCTTGTCCTGCTGCAGGGGTGGGAGGTAAAGGCTGTGCTGCTGCAGGGGACCTGGGAACACACTTCTTCCCAAGGTCCTAGATCTGGGAATGCTTCTGCAGGGATAGATTTGGGTGGAATACCCAGAATCTTTATGTACTGTCCGCTCTTGGGCACAGGCACCAAGATCTGACAGAAATCCTGCCAGCAAATATTTTATTGGAAGTGTCAGAGGTCGAGAGAGGTCTTGGAGTTGGGATTTTGGTGAGGAATTTGGCAGCCTGGGAAATCTGACTACAGGCATATTCTTTGGGAGATGGCAAGGAAACTTATGCATGGAAAACATTTTTGGAGCTTTTTTCTTCGTTGGATGAGAGCCTTTGTGCTGTGAAATTCCTTCTGTGCCTGTTAAGCAAGGAACACACCTGAGTGTTACCTGACAGGAGCCTTGCAGGTTCCTCGAACACAGCCTGGCCCATCTTCAGGAAGTCTGGAAAGTTTCTTTGTTGTTCTAAAAGGGAATTTCAGTGCAGTCACCAACCTCTTGTTTGTGTTACAGTAATGGTCGCTCAAAGCACATTGTGGCTTTTTTTCCTGCTTTTTTTCCTTCCTTTTTTTTTTCCCCCTAGACCTGACCAGGACAAAGTTTTCACAGCCCCCCCCTAAACTTTCCAGGAGATGCAGTTGTGTTCTTTTAAGCTTAAAAAGGAAAAAGTGAATGGGGGGAAAAACTAAATCATTTATATCAGAATATTGAGTACAAGCTGGAATCCTCCTTCCAAAGGAAAAACCTAAAACCTTCAGTCCAAGGGGCACATAATTGGTCAAATACTGGGTGTTCATGGGAAGGAAAAGGAGACTGGAGTACTTTGCGGAATATTTTTGGGAGGTTTTGTTGGTGGGACTGGTTCAGATCAGGTGCTGCACTTTGGCAGGTCTCTTGCTGCCTTTATTTCACTTCCAGGTGTGGTAAGGGTGCAGGAATGGGCCCTTCTGGGAGCAGCTTCCCCTTCTTCCTGGGCACCGAGTTGTTTCCCCTTTGTTCCTGGTGGCAACTCGAGGTGACAAAGGAGGGAGGCTCATTGTTTGTGTGAGGCTAAAAGAGCTCTGAGGCCACTCCTGTCATTCAGACAGGGATATTTAAGTTTCACCTTGCATTTAGGGACAGGTTTTTCTGGGTGGCATCACCAGGGTGAGTCGTTTTTGGAGTCTGAGAAGGAAGGACAAAGGTCCCCCCTGACAGTGACAAAGAGCTCCGTCCTTGTGTCCTGTCAGCAGCCCAAAACAGCTGGAGAGAGGAGCTGGACCAAAAAATCAACCCCCTCTCCTGCAGACAGTCCCTTCCAGTAAAATTTTGTGCTGTTCCCTCAAAAAAACCAGGAGTGTTTTATTGGGAAAACCGACAGGAACGTTGCTGGGATGCCCAGGGAAGAGCACAGATGCAGCGAGCGAGATGCATTTCCCGGATGAATTATTAATTAGGGAAACCTCTGGGAGCGAACACAGCTTTAGCAGTGTGTTTACACGCTGCAAAGCGAGGTTTGGGGGGAAAAAATGGATAGGAGTTAAAAACGCAGCGTGTCTGGCTGCCAGGTTTCTCCATATGGAGTTTCTGGGAGATGTCATCCAGAACACGCCAGCATCTGGTGTCCTCCCGGCCACCCTGTCCGTGTGCCACTGACAGCTCCGTGGCAGAGCCTGCAGTTGCTGGGAAGAAGGAAGAGCATCCCAGAGCCCGTGAATCCCACTTTTCCCCTCCCACCCAGGCACTTGAGAGCCGTTTGACGTTGAAACCGCCACGCTCCAGAGGAAATCCCAGGGGCTGAGAGTTCAAGGATTAACAATCACTGGCAGCCGAGCTGGATAATGTTTCATTCTTGCACCGTGTGAGCTCTCAACTTGATGAACACTTTAAGAAATGTTAATTGAAAACCTTGCAGAGGAGACTATTAGCAGGCAGCCTGTTCCTGCCTGATATCCACATGGGAAGTCGGATGCCGTTAAGGGGTTTGTGGCCCTTATCAGGAGGCTGGGCCCAGGCTGTTGGTGTTTCTCATGCAGCTCTGCTCTCCTTCCAGGCCCATTTTCTATTATCGTGGCAACGAGCTGATGGCAGTGAGAGCTGGGCTGTACAAAGCTCACTACTGGACCTGGAGCAACTCCTGGGAGGAGCACGGCAAGGTAACGCCACGGGGACCTGTCCCTGCAGTCACAGGATCCTGGGGACAGGCACCCTTTAAACTGGGGGATGTCACCGTGCTTCAGGCTCCTCAGAGCTGCCAGAGCTGCTGTGTAGGTTTATGTTGGATATCAGGAATATTTCTGCCCCAAAAGGGCTGTCCAGCCCTGGCACAGCTGCCCAGGGAGGTGGTGGAGTCCCAGTCCCCCCATTTAACAGCCGCATGGATGTGGCACTCGAGGACGTGGGTTGCTGGTGGCCTTGGCAGTGCTGGGGGAACTGGATTGGACTCGATCTCAGAGGCTTTTCCAACCTAAATAACTCTTATGATCCTAAAAAATCTAAGGGGACTGGTCTCACACCCCCCTCTCCTGAAATCAGGGACAAAGAGAGGAAAATGAGCAAATTCCAGGTTGTTCTGAGGGATGCTCCCTTTAATCAGCACTTAATCCTCCTTAATATTGAACTTTCCCAGCTGAATTGTGAGCTTTAAGGCGTTCCCTTGTGCTTGGACTCCCTGATCCTTGTGGGTCCCTTCCAACTCAGGATATTCTGTGATTCTGGGGAAGTCTGGAGCCTGATGCCACACTGACCACTCACCTCCGAATTCCTGGCACAAAACACCTGGTGCCCTGAACTGTGGAAATGGAACTGGGATGAGTTTGTTGGGTTTGTGATGGTTTGAAAAGAAAGCTGTAGGAAAGGCCCAGTGGAGAGAACAGCAGTGGTTGAAAACAGTAAAATAAATGTGCTTCATCTGTTACCAGCACTTCCGTGAGCCCACATCACACTGTGTGTGTAGCATTTTGTTTATTTTATTCCCTGCCTGGCTGACCTCCTCACGCTTAGATGTTAAGCACCATTCTTTCCTTTTCTTTTTGTGTCTTTCTTGGGCTCTGAACTCTGGGGCATTTGCTGAGTGGCAGCTTCACACGTGTGCCTTGCTGGAGATACCTTCAGACAGGAGCCCAGTGCATTAAGGCCCAGCTCTCAGCAATCCTGACAGCAGCCTGGGCTTGGGGAGGGATTGTTTGCATGATTTATTTTCTTATGCCCTTTTTTTTCTGAACTTACGGAAGGTCCTCAAGGCATCACAGGTGCAGAACTAAGTGCTGGTGACATTTGTGGATATAAAAGTGCAGGGATTCTTTCATTGGGATGTCCTGGGGGGTAGAAGGAAGCGTCAGCTCCAAGGGAGTCATTTACATTCAGGGCTGTAAATGTGTGTGTTTGTCTTTTTTCAGCCTGCAGTGCTCCAGGAGTCAAAGCTTGTTTTACAGGGAGCAAGGAGGAAAGGAAAGTTGGCTCTAGAAATGTATTTTAAGTTCTGTCTCAGTGCTAATTCCACACAGATAAAAATGAGATCATTTATTTGTCTTGTGTGTGAGTAAAACCTGCTTATCACCCCTGGAGAGTTTTCCCTGGGGGAAGGAACTGGGAGCTCCTCTGTCCTTGTGTTTGGGTGTAGTGGTGGCCTCCTGCTCTTCCCATGAGCGTGGCAAATTCCCACAGGAATTCTTGCTCTCCGTGGTGATAAAAGCACATAGCCACACTTCCAGCCCCAGTTGGGAAGTAAATAAACCCCTCCATGGAACTCAACTTAGCCTACGTGTCTGAGTGTGTGACAGTGATAATGGGGACCAGCTCCTCCTTCCAGAGGCTCTCCCACTGTGAGCAGTGGCAGTGCTGCAATTAAGGAATATTTATTTCTTTCCAAGTCTTTGTTTAACTGCTGTCTGATAAAAGTCAGCAATTATCCTGTACATCAGAGAGACGATTACAAATCCACTCTCTTTCCTGCAGCTTGGATCACATGAGCTTGATGTGGGGAAAATTGGAGCACATTAGTGGCCAGAGCAGCCATTAACAACATGCAGAGGAAGCTGAGGCTGAGATTTGTTCCAATTCTCCTCATGTCCTCGAGCCATTAATTACAAACCTCGCAAGTTTAAAAATAGAAATAAATCAGAGTGCAGAGCAGTTCCACGGTTCCCAGCCGTGTTGGAGGGGTTTCTAAGCTCACCTTACAACACAGTTCCCTCTTTCAGTGGCTGGGCTTCCCAGCTGTGTTGATATTGGACTCTGGAATCAAAAAGGCCACTTTGTTTGCTAATTCCATTTGAAAAACAAATACAAGTCCATGCACATCTGTGGCATTTGGAATTCTGACTGTTGGCCTGTTTGTTCAATAAGTTGGATTTGCCATCCCAGTAGAACTCCAGCTAATGAGGATTTGTTAATTGTATGATCTTTAGAGGTCTTGCCTCATTGTGAATCCAGTGGGACTTGCAGATATGAAACTCTCTGTGTCTGAAGGTCCCCACTCAGACCTGGAATATGTGGTTTTCTTGTCATCCATTGGAAAGAGAGCTGAAGCTGGCCAGATGTGGCAAAACAGCTGCCTGCACGTTCTGAAGAGGTTTGTTTTATGGGTAGGTGAATATTTCATGATTTTGACAGACAGGGTTTAGCCAGACCTCCTTTCACTTCCAGAATTCCCTTGGTAATTGGCTGTGTGGGAAATCACTGGTACAGAAAACTTGCCCTGGGTTTAATCCACATTTTTGTTTGGCTTTCAGATGAGATTATCCCACGAGTGCAGCCAGAACCCCATTTCCATGTCGGTGCTGGAAAATGGGGAGCTGGTGCCTGTCCTGGGTCTGTTGAGGCTGACCAGGATGGGCGAGGGAGGATGTGGCCCCTCACCTGGAAAGCTGTGTTTGACTGGGGCGTGAGTTGCTTCAGTAATAAATAATGTACACACAAATAAAAACGTGCCAGAGAGACGCAGCCTGCCGAAAGCAGAGCCCAGGAAAGCAGAGCAGGGATCTGAAGGCTCCTCTCCATATGGCACTCGGAATATTTACTCTGGAAACATCCCATGCAGGCAGCACACAGGTTTACAGTCATCCTCAAGTCCCACGACAGCAACGTGCCCTTACTGGTCTGCATCCTCTGCCTTATGGCCTGGGATTAGGACTTGTCATCTCACACACAGATGCATTGTGCTCTTCTGTTCTTCCCAGGTTTTGTTTGTTTAGTTTTTAACCCCCGAGCAATTTTTTTTTCCTAGTGTTGACTCCTGTCAGGAAGCCTTGTAGTCTCTCAGTGCTGGAGGATACCTTGATGCTGCCCTTTCTGCTGGATTAACTGGATTTCTTGACTCTTGAGGGGGTGGTCTCTTGAAAGCATAAAGGGAAGGCTCACTCCATAGAATCAAGTGGGAGTAAGCATTTTGTGGGACACTTTCCCTGTGGATTGCACAGGATGCTTATTTGGAGCTGTTTACCTGGCTTCCGTCTATATAGGTGGCTCATGTTTACATAATTTGACATCTCTGACATTCAAGAGGTGATAAATGGGACAGAGAGAGATGAAAGGAAGCCTGACTTGAAAAATGTGTTTGTATTTTTAAACAGTTTGATAGAGGCAGAGAAATCTCCCTCCTGCACGTGGGCTGAGTCCCTGGTGCTCTAGGACTGGTGGGTAGAAAGCTTTTCCATTGTTGTTCACCTTTTTTTTCTTGTAGCAAAAAATCAGCAGTGATAAAAATAGCCACGTGTGCAGGAGCAAAGGGAGAACGGAGGGCAAACCTGGGGAGATCCCTCCTGGACAGTGTAACACACCAGACTTTTACTGGAAGTCACCTCTAAAATGCTGGGGTTTTTTGAAAGTAGGGGTCTGAAAGTGGGAAAAAATGGGTGTTTTCTATAAATTTACCTGAGTAGGCAGCAAGTCCTCAGGAATTTCCTAATTTAATGCTGCGTAGAGGAGGCAGGAAGAGGAGGTAGCAGGAGAAAGGGAATTTCCTTTTCTCTGCCTGCCACCAAGAGTGTCCAGCACAGAACAGCCCTTGCACCTTCCAAGAGCACTGATGCAAGAGGGGGAAAAAAAAATGAAGGAAAAAACGTGGAAAACGCCCTTCGGTTGTCGGAGAGGGGCTGATAACATCAACCTTTGTGCTGTCAGCTTGTTGGGAGCCTTCAGTGGGATTCCTTGACCGCTCCTGTGACTTTAAAGGCCGGGTGGAGGCGCCTGCCGGCAGCCGCTGTTGTTTTAATGCAAAATGCCAAAGGGGTTATTCCAGTCAGGCTCTGTGATTGCCCTTCTCCTCCACGCGAAGGGATCGATAAAGCCTTTTCTGCGCGGGGGATGTGAAGTCAAGTAGAACCTCACAAATAATGACATTTGATTGTGGCCCTCTGAGCAATACGAACCAGCCATCGATCGGAGCTCGCTGAGCTGCCCATCTCCGGGGGGCTGCCCGTCTCCCGGGGGGGCTCTTCCAGCCTGTTAACACATTAGAAGCAATTTTGGGTGCACGGCCTCGAAGCTTGGCACCCACACTCGGAGCTGGCTGCTCATCCCAAGGAGGATTTCACCGGGAACGGCCGGGAGAAATCCCAAGGAGGATTTCACCGGGAACTCGCCACGCGCTGTGGCGAGCAGGAAGGAACAACATCCCAGGCTTTGATGAAGAGCTGCGCTCTTCTCCTCGCAGCCTGGACCTGCTTGTGCTGCCCTGTTATAAACGGGTCCAGAGATCAGAAAAAAATTAATCCGCGTTTATTAATCCGCAGCTGGGAACAGAGGATGGTGGCAGCCCACCAATCCCGCTCAGCAAAACAGACAAAAACATAATCCAACAACAGCCCTCGACCACGAAATGCTCACTCCCTCGCGCTCCAACAACCACCCAAAGAGCCCGCCCTCTGCGCCCTTTTTAACTCCCCATGTCCCATCTCCCAAAAGTCTCGGTCTNTTTTATTAGTTAATATACTTTGCAGTAAATCCAGTCTTTTTAACGTTTGTAACAGCCCCGGGTGGCGCTGGTGGGGCTCGGAGCCCGGAGCGGGAGGCAGGGCCCGGCCGGGGCGGCTGCAGGCCGAGGTGCCGCCGGGCAGCCGGGGCGGCTGGGCCCGAGCCAGGCCGAGCCGCTGCCAGAGGGCTGCCGTGAACGCCAGCGGTGATTCCATCTCTTGGCCGCGAGCCCGAACTGGCAGCCGGCTGTGTTTGTCTCATGTCTATATTGACACAGCATCTGCGGGCCGTTTGCTCTGGAAATTAAAGCTGTGCAACCAAAGGCTGCTGCGGCCCGGGGATGGAGAAACGACCCTGTGTGATTGCCGAGAAGGACAGGGAGGGTGATCACCTGGTGGGCGGGGGGGTTTTAGGTTTTAATCAGAATAATTGAAAGAAAGGATTGTTGGAATCTCTCCTCCTGCAAAACACTGAGCTGGGCAGGAGCTGAGCTGTTCTCGGCGCAACTTCGTGCTCTTTGTGGGCTCCCTCAGAAGGTAGAAGGTGCTCCAGACAGGAGCTTTGGTTTGGCTTTCAGGCTTTTGTGATGGAGGAGAAAAGCTCCAAGAGTTTGCTGAAACACAGGGAGTGACCTTTGTGCTGGGTTTGATCAGGGATCCCTGCAAATCCCAGAGTCCTGGAGGGTGGAAAAGTCCTGGAGTCCAACCTGTGACCAATCCCCAGGTGCGAGCACTGAGTGCTGCTTCCAGTCCTTCCCTGAGCACCTGCAGGGACGGGGACTCCATCCATTACCTTGGACAGGGAGCAGGGACAAATATTAGGAATGTGCTTAAACTACTGATCCCTGCTGTTGTTATTAACAGTAACAATTATTGTTATTAGTCTGACAATAAACAGCTTTCAGGGAACAACAGGAGAGTGGATGTGGGTGGTGTTATCCTGGTGGGTAGGACAGGCTTAGGCAGCTCTTGGCTCTTCTCCAGCTCCAGACATCACCATATCGATACAAAATAAATAATATTGAATTTTATATGTTTATATATTTTTTAATACGTTTGTTGGTGAATAGAAAGAAAATCCTTGAAGCTCTCTCTGCAGGATGAATATTGACTCTCACACAGTACATAAAACCAGCAATATTCCATTTTATTTGCAGGGATAAAGTTGAAATGCCTTAGAAATGTCCTAAAATGGTATTCTTGGGGTTTTATTTATGTACCTGTTTATTTATTTGACTTTTCTCCACTAGACTGCTTTTCAAGAGGACACTGAGTGCTTAAATTTGAATGACAGGTAGCTTTGGGCTGGTGGCATCAGGCAAATTGTCCCAGCACTTTCTTTGCTGGGAAGCTTTGGGATTGTGTTCTGGAGTCTGGGCTACAAGGATTTCCTCGGGAACACAAGATAAAATAGAAACAGAGCAATGTCTAAACAAACACCCGAGAGACGGAAATCTTTCACACTGAACCATTTGCAGCCGAGGAGCATTGTACCAATTAGCAGGCTCTTAATTAAATTGCTTGTTTGATTTGCATCCAAATTATAATTTGGATGTTACGGAGGCTTTGATACCTTTTCATTAACTGGTCCTTTTGTGGGAAAAAAAAAACCCCACAAAAGTCTCTTTTCCCTGTGTGTTTCAGAGGCTCGTGGCGTCACAGGGTGGAAAGGTCAATCAGTTTTGTATCCATTTAAAGTCCATTATTGGTAGGCCCACTCCAACCTATCAAGCAACTCCCTTATTTTTCCAGTCAGTGATTCAGGAATCTATAGCTCTGTGCAGATAAATGGGATTTCATGGGCTTCTAAACTTCTTGCTTTATTGAAAAGCAGAATATTAACTGCTCCACTGCCCAGCTGTCCATTAAAAACACGGGATATTTTTAGAAAATTGTTTGCCAATCAAATCCTACCAACATCTGTAGAGAGCCCTTTCAGTTTGTTTTATAAGCAAATGCTACAGCTGCTTTCCCACTTCCATTGAAGCATTCCCATTTACCTGCTCTCCATGTCTCTGTCCGTGTCTCGGGGCAGTTTGGGGATTGTAAGGAACAGCGTGGGAGCTGGAATTGTAAAACCCAGCTTTAACAAGTCCATTTGGGGCCGGGCCTCGCTGGGCTGGGGGGCCCTGCCTTATTGGCTGCTCAGGGAAATGAGTGCTTTTGCATTTTTGGCTCTTCCCGGGGTTTAAATGGGCTCTGTTGGCCCTGGAGGCTGCAGGCCAGGGATTAGGGAGCTCCCAACTGGCTAATCAGGGCTGGGGAGGGAGCGGGAGCTGGCAGGGCTGTGGGGCAGATGGAGCTGGCAGCCCTGGTGCCCAGCCAGCACTTAACCCCTTGCTGCTCCCAGCTGCTTTCCCCGGGAGATTCCCAGACCCTGTGCCCTTCCCATGCACTGCTGCTGCAAGGAAACTGCCACCCTCTGCCCCCACAGAGTGTCAGAGACGGGAATGTGGGAGCGTCTCCACTCCCTTCATCCCCACCAGCATGCCCAGGTGAGTCCCTCAATACCAGCTTGCCATGAATCAAATCAGAAACGCACCAGGTTTTTTAAATTAACCAGATTTGCTTCATTCTTCAGAGAAAACTGCTCCTTGAGGTCCTGGCAGGGGGGTTTTCAGGGAGGCTGGCAGGTGCCTGCTGCCTGTCAGGGTGTCTGGATGTTTCTCCTGGGGTTTTGTTTTTGATCAGAAGTGCCAAGCGATCCCATCTTCCCAGGGCGTTCCAAAGCCATGAAAACCAGACAGAAAATACTTCCCACGTGCAGAATTTTTATTATTAAACGCTTCCACCTCTTTGTCTTTTGTTCTGTCATTTCATTTCAATGAATATTTTATTGGGATTATATTTTTATAAGACAAGAATGCACGGCCTTGCCTCAGCTCTTACATCAGTGCCACACCACTTGGTCACCTTATTTTACCCCTCCAGCTCAGAATGTGTTTTGCAGATTGAAGTGGACTCTTGGTTTAAAATAATCCTGAGGTTTGTTGGTGTTTTGGAACAAAGTGCTGGAGAAAGTGGCATCAACTCAAATTTTGCTGCCTGCCCTGCATCCCCTTTGATGACCTCTCTCCTTTTTCCTGCAGGGCATCGATTTCTGTCCCGGCCAGAGTGTGCCTGGAGTGACAACACACACCCAGCAGGAGCACACCCACCTGCCACTGCTCTTCCACCTGGGCAGGGACCCTGGCGAGAAGTTCCCATTGAGGTGAGCCACCACTTCATGAGGTTTCATGAAAACTCAGCAGTGTCAGCGTTCAAAATTCATTGGCTTTGGTAGCTGGTTCTTGAAATCTGCTTAAAAACTGTCCCAGAAAGCCATGCTGGGAAATAATGGTGTCCTGGTTTGAGACAGCTTCATGCAGTCAGCCCAGGACTAATGGCTTTCCTGCTGGCTTTTTCTCAGGAAAGAGGAAGGACCGAGCCTTGTTTCCAGGTGGTCAGGTGAGATGGGTGTGCACGTGGACTCGTCAGTGTGGTTGCTCCTGTTCTGTGTCCCGCAGCCCCTCAGGGAGGAGGGGAGCCCCCATTTTTGGGCAGGACAGGGCTGAGCGCAGCACAGCTGTGCAGCCAAACAGAGCTGCTGGGGAGCTGTGCCCTGGAGCTGGGAGTTCTGGGGCCAGGGGGGAAACAACCAGTGGTGTGTGGTGCTGGAATCTCCGGAGGGCAGACTGGTAACCTTCCAGTCCCCTACCCTGGCTAAGGGAGCTTCTCCAGAGAGTCTTTAGCAAGAGGACTCTGTGCCCAGTCCTGCTCCTTCCTCGGGCTCTCCTGGCTGTCTGAATCCATATTCCTGTAAGCCTGCTATTGTAGTGTTTATCTCTGGCACACACCGTGCCCTGAGAGATTCCCACAAGGATTTATGCAGTCAGCAGCCAGCAGAGCCCACAAAGAACCCTGCCACCTCCAAAAACGCTCCCAAGGTGTCCCCACCTCCCTCCCTCCCTCCCTGCAGCAAATCCAGGGACACGCAGCCTCATCCCTCACCAGTGGCTCCGACTGGGAGAGCATGGAAATAAATCAAGAGGGAACAAGTGCTGATGGGACTGCCTGCCCAGAACCGGGTTTGTGCAGCAGCCTGGAGAGGCAGAGTTGTTTTCTGAGCTGACAGGGCTGCAATTACTCAACTGTTTTGAATAATTGAGTGGACACACTCAGCCCATTCCTTCCAGAGGAACTGAGCCTGTGCTGTCCACTGAGTGTTTTCACTGGAGAGAGGAGGGGAGGGAAAATATTTCCATTTTCTCTCGCTTAACAGAGCACTTTGGAGGTGCATCAGGCAGTGGGTAAAGCTCTCTGGGAGCTCTGCTTCCACTGCATTCCAGCACTAATGAGTAAAGCACAGCTGCAGCTCCAGGGCTGTAAATACAGCTCAGTGAAACTAAACCGGGCTGGGCTTCCAGGTGAGACCTGGGCAGTTCAACAACTGGTTTATTTCCCAAGGGCCTGGAGTGCCAGGACACAGGGAATGGCTTCCCACTGCCAGAGGGCAGCGACAGATGGGATATTGGGAAGGAATTCCGCCCTGGGAGGGTGGGCAGGCCCTGGCACAGGGTGCCCAGAGCAGCTGTGGCTGCCCCTGGATCCCTGGCAGTGCCCAAGGCCAGGCTGGATGGGGCTTGGAGCACCCTGGGATGGTGGGAGGGGTCCCTGCCCATGGCAGGGGTGGCACTGCATGCGATTTAAGGTCCCTCCAACCCAAACCATTCTGGGATTCTGTTTTAGGAAATGAGAGTACAGAAATATCTGTTTTTCCAAAAATCAAACCGATGGGCAGCAGTGACTGAACTGTAGCTTGCCCGCTGTGTTTGTCACCTGGGTCACCTGCTCCAGGCCACCCTGCCTTGCCAGGGGATTGCACTGGATGGTCTCCCTTCCAACCCTAAATACTCCCATTGTATTTGGGATTCTGTCATACCGTTTGCTTTTGCTCTGGATTCGAGGCAGAGGAGCTCTTCCCTCAGAGGTGTTTGCAGCACCTGCCTCCCTCTGATTTCGCTGTTCCTTCCCACCACCATGGAGTGAGCATTGAAATAAATTCCAGGGTTCCATCTGCAATCATTTCTCATATGGTTGCATTGATTTTTTGGATATTCACAAGCTGTTGCTTTGATTGAATTTTATGGCAAGATTATGACCCGATTATGGAGAGCTGTGCTGGTGTTTATTATGCAGCCCCTAATAGAAAACCCTCTTTTTAGGAAACCACTCTTCCTTTCTCCAGCACATTCTGCTGCTATTGTCTCCTCTCTGGTCACAATGGAAAACTCATGGGAAGTGGGTCTCCTCTATCGAACGTGGTAATTAAATTATCCTCATTTGTGGAGCTGTTCCTGGTGTGTATTTTTATTTAGCTTAATTATCCCCCTTGGCAGGGAGCCTGCTGGGAGTCCCGACACTAATGTTTCTCCAAAGGGAATCCAGCATCCTCCTCCCAGCCTGCATCTGTCTGTCCCTACATGCTGGCTCTGTTCTCCCCGCCTGCTTTTGCTCACTTTTTATTACATTTATTCCTTATTTAGTGCAGCCTTTTCTTCCCCCTTGGAATGATTTTAATAATCTGTCAACTCTCTTGATTTACGTGAGTTTGGAGCGGGGCCACGCACGAAGGCACCAGCAGTGGGTGTCTCTGCTGCTCAGGAAGGCCTGGCACCACATGCACCTCCAGAGGGATTTGCTGCTTCTAAGTTTGGGATCTCAGAGCCAGGGAATCCCAGGAATCAGCAGCTCAGTCGCCTGCAGCAGCACCCCTGACTTGCAGGGTCGTGACACTGCACGTGCAGGACACACAGAGACAATTCTTCAAGGCTGCGATTTCATAGATTCAGGGAGTCTTTAAGACTGGAAGAAACCCAATTTCATAGATTCAGGGAATCTTTAAGACTGGAAGAACCCCTCAGGACCATCAAGTGCCATTAACCTGGCCCTGCCAAGGCCACCTCTGTTTGGGTCATCTCATGGGGGCTGGAACGAGATGAGCTTTAAGGTCTCTTCCCACCCAGACCACTCCATGATTCTGTTATTCTACATTAGGAAGGCGAGTGGATAGAAATAACTTCTTTTTCCAAAAATCCAACAAAGCTTTTCAGTCTTTGTTGAAGTGGCTGCTGGAGGGATCCCTGAGGATGCAAGTCCTGCCGGATCCAGAGGCAGCAGGTAACCTGTCCATGTTCCCTGGGCTCCTTGGTGAGGCAGGACAAGTCCTTCCTCTTCCTCCCACGGTTCACTGCATTTCCTGGAGCCCGCCTGCAAACAATCCCAGCTAAAGGAGCTCCCCCAGGAGCACTTTCTTTCCATGCAGTGCAAAAACTGCTCCGGCAGGTCCTGTCAGCATGCTGGGGACACGTCTGGCAGGGCTGAGCCGGCTGGCACCCTGCCCTTGTGTTCCCTCCTTGTGCTGCATCCCTGCCCTCAGCTGCTCTAGGAACAGGCCCTCCCAGCAGGGCTGGGGCTTCTCCTGCTGCTGCTGCTGCTGCTGCCCCTCTGGATCTGGCCAGATCCCCCCTGCACCTCAGTTTCTGCCAGGGGACACTGTTGTGTTTGCTCCTTTGCCTTATCATGGAATCCTGGAATGGTTTGGGTTGAGAGGGACCTTAAATCGCATCCAGTCCCACCCCTGCCATGGGCAGGGACACCTCCCACTGTCCCAGGCTGCTCCCAGCCCCGTCCAGCCTGGCCTTGGGCACTGCCAGGGATCCAGGGGCAGCCACAGCTTCTCTGGGCACCCTGTGCCAGGGCCTGCCCACCCTCCCAGGGAACAATTCCTTCCCAATATCCCATCTAATCTGGCAGTGGGAAGCCATTCCCTGTGTCCTGTCCCTCCATCCCTTGTCCCAAGTCCCTCTCCAGCTCTCCTGGAGCCCCTTCAGGCCCTGGTACAAGGAGTTGCCTCACCCTTGGTGGTGAGAAGTGAGCCCTGTGTGCCTTTGTCACCTGACAGGTTGCCTAGATCAGTGCAGGCTGGGGGGTAGAAAATATCTCTTTTTTCTAGCTCTCACCTTTAAACCGTAACTAAGAATGTGTGTTGGGCAGCTCAGAAAGCAGAAGCATTTCCCTGAGCCTGAGCAGGGCTTTGTTTCCTCCCTGGATGCAATAACCGGGTTTTTGCTTCACAGCAACACACCCAAACTGCCCTTGTTACCAAATTTATCCAAATGCAGAACTAAAAGATCTGATAGGCTTTGTCCTTGGCCAGATTCTGTTATCTCTGGGCTATGCTCTGTGTGTGTTAAGCACCACAGAGGGAACTTGTTTCTCCAGTGTGACAAATTCAGTAAAATTATCTGTTGGTACCATCTTCACGAGCAGTTGTCAGTTTTATTGTCTGAGTCAGATTATTGTTTATACACACATTTGCTAAAATACTGCATTACCAGTCAAGAAGAACAAAAATAATGATTTTATATATTTATATTTATATATATATATATAAAAAGTGAACCTCGCACAGCTAAAAATACCGTTACTAAAATACCTAATGCAGCCTGAAGTAGAAAAAGTGGTTTTGAAGGCAAAGAATTTATAACAGAAATCTCTGAAATTCTGCCAGTTTGAGCCAGAGGTGCAAAGCTTAATAACAAGTAAGGACAGGGTAAGTAGAGCCTGCTCACACCTTGTTGTTACTCCAGGTTCGTAGCAGCTTCTGCTTTGAGCAATGAGTTTATTGAATTATGAACATCAAAATTCCCGTGTTTTACTTAGGGCAATGGATTTTACTATTATGGAAGAAAATGGAAGTGATAAGGCTTGGTTGATGAACATAATGATTTTAGAACACATTAATTAAGAAGAGAGCTCACAAGTGCCTATTTCGAGCAGATGGAAAATTCAGGAAATCATCAGAGAGGTAATTGCAGTGGTTACGGAGCCAGAAAAAAAGGGAAGGAGCTCCTGAAGGGAAGCTAAAGGGGAAAGGATCTGATAGAAAAGTTGCCAGTCTCACCTTAGTGCCCAGGGCACAAACCTGGCTGTGGGGAAGAGAGAGAAGGCGCAAAACAGGGGGGAAAATGTGATTAACAACAAAGAGCAAGGATTGTGCCCAGGGGAGATGGTGACTCCTGGTCTTGGAAAGAGGGAAATGGTACCAGCTGCACTGCAGGGCTGAATTAGCAGCTGCCACAGGAGAGGTGACACTAAAAGGGTGGAAATTGTGGATAAGGAGCCTCAGAGGTGGCAATAAAAACCGTGGAGCACCAACCATGCCGGGGCTGGATGCAGGAAGGTGGGAAGAAGCCAGGTGTGACTGGTACAGAGCCAGCTCGGAGGGAAGAGGGGGAGCTGAAATCCACCTGTGGAGGAGAATCATCAGCCTGGAGACCAGGAATGGACACAAACACGTCTGGGGCCGTGGCTGCCCTCTCCCCAGTCTCTGGGACCAGCCTGTGACTTGGGGTTCATCAGCCCACAGCCCTGCAGCTGTTCTGGGTGGAGTGATGCTGCATGAAAAGGAAGGTTGGGAGAAAAAAGCTGCACGAACCAGCTGCAAAAAATGCAAAATGCCGTCTGAAATGGACGTCATCATCATCTTCATCATCTTCTCCACAGACAGGTCCAGGCAGTGCTGCACAAGGAAGTGGCCTGAAAGTGGCCAGGGCTTAAATTATGATTCAGGAGCAGCACTGAAAACTGCACTTCAGGAATAGCACTGAAAACTGAACTCAGGAATAGCGCCGACGCAGCCAGCAGGAGGGTCCGTGGATAGCTGTTGTTTCTGTCACCTGTTCACACACAGATGAAGGCTTTACTGCTCACTCTGCCTTCATCCCCTCTGCCATTTCGGTGCTGTGCTTCCTCGCAGTGAAATCCAGCAGCAAGGCAGGGAAAACTTCCATGAAAACAGGTGAGCAGGTAGAAGATGAGCACCATCACATCTCCTTGCTGCACGGAGGGTGCCAATCATCACAGCTTGGACTGCACCATCCTGGAGGCCTTTTCCAACCTGGATGATTCTGGGATTCCAAGGTTTCCTGTGATTCCATGGTTTTCCATGTGGCCACATGCCCCTCATGCCTTCAGGGGTGCATCTGGGCCCCAAAATGCTGACTTGGGGTAAGGGCCACCTTGTCTCTTTGATTCCTCTCTTGTTTGCCTTTGGCTCCTCTGAGTCTCTGCAGTAATTCCAGCAGCAGAGCTGCAAACCTGTCTCTGCCTCCTGCATTGTGCAGACCTTAAATTGCAAATAAACTTGATAATAGGAGAGAGGAACTGAGGAAGACTGAATAATAAGACAAGATCAAGACTTGGATACCGTGGTGCTGCGAAGCCTCAAAGCACTGATAACAGATAAAATCAAATTATCAGAATCTGGGTGTATTTCACAATTAAAAATAATGGTTTTAATTAAAATAATTCCAGGGGAGAAGGAAGTAAAGTATCATTAGCCACGTTTTATGCTCTTCCCATAACTTCATATCAGTCTGAGAGCTGCTGTTCCTAGAATCATGGAATCCTGGAATGGTTTGGATTGGAAGAGACCTTTAAAGCTCATCCTGTTCCATCCCCTGCCATGGGCAGGGACATCTTTCACTAAACCAGGCTGCTCCAAGCCTCGTCCAGCCTGGTCTAGAGCCCTTTGTCAGGTTTCTGTGAATCCCACTGTAGGATTTTTTATAATACATTATTCCCATTTTCTCTCAGTAACGCCATCAGTGCCAGGACAGACATCGGCAGGATGAGGTGTGGAACACCTTGAAACGCTGCTGGAAACGCCCCTGGAGCCTATTTGAGGGTGCACGTAACGATGGCAGAGAGTTGGCCCCGAAGGTGAAAGGCCAGGGACGGCAGGATGAAAGCAGAGTTTTAACCCTGCGTGAGACAAACCCTCGTCCCCGCAGCGCCGGCTTTGCTGGGAGGGCACGCTGGGGTTAAGCAGCAGAGCGGGTTCCAGCGGAGCCGTGGGGGGAGGACGGGAGCAGATTGCCGAGGCACAATTACAGTAAATGAAGGAAGCACAGCCCACACCTGTGCCTGGGACCCCGCGCTCCAATCCAGCCCTGATTGCATCTCCAGGGGCTTCCCGGAGGTAAAGTGTCAATTAGTGTAATGACCCTGGACTTTGTCCACTCTGCTCCCTCGTTCCGAGCGTGGAATAATTTCATGGACGCTGGGGGATCTCTTTTAGCAAACTCCTCACAACACCACCTGCTCACCCTCTCATTCTTGCAGTGCTATTCCCAGCCCTCCTTCCTGGGATTGCTGAACTGGAATACGAAATGCAGCACGCCCAGGGCTGCATCCTCGCAGACAATGGTGCCCAGACACCTGTACAGATAATTCCAGCTCTTTTTGGAGCAGGGAATGTAGCAAACCTGGCCTTGCAGCCCAGGCCTGCATATGCATTCCAGGAAAGGATGGGACTCCAGGTAGGAAAGGTTCCCAGCTCCCTTAACAACTCAGACTGATTACCATGAGGTAATTATCCCCATTTTACATGCAAATTCGAGGCACTCTTGCACATTTTGTCTCAAAATGCACTTAGGGCTTAGGGCTGGCGGCAGTTTGAACTGCAGTCAGTAAATACTTCACAAATCCATGGATGTGGGATTTTGGGGCGTGTTGTGGAGCTGAACAGGAATATCTGAGGAAAAACTGAGCTTATCTGAGCCAGGAATCTCCATGGAGCCAAGGCAGGAAAACCAAGCCCCATGGAATGGGAATCTCCTTGGGGTCACGAAAAGAAAACCAACCTCCATGGAGCAGGGTTGGATGGGATATTGGGAAGGAATTCCTCCCTGTGAGGGTGGGCAGGCCCTGGCACAGGGTGCCCAGAGCAGCTGTGGCTGCCCCTGGATCCCTGGCAGTGCCCAAGGCCAGGCTGGACGGGGCTTGGAGCACCCTGGGACAGTGGAAGGTGTCCCTGCCCATGGCAGGGGTGGAGATGAGATGTGCTTTAAATCCCTTCCCACCCAAACCATTCCAGGATTGTGGTATTCTGTGAAATTCGGGAGCTTCTCTGGATCCTCTGGATTTCAGGGAGGTCCATCAGCTCTCTCCCCCAGGATGCAGCCGGCTGGGTGTGAGAGCAGCAGCTCCAGCTCCTCATCCCACGTTCCCTTCCGGCCCTCTATCAGCACAGCTCAGCCCAGCCCCACAATCAGCCTCTCCCTGGCTGCCTGCCGAGGTGGGATATTTATAGGGTTTACTGGAAACTCTTGGCACGTTGCTGGCCTTCGAAATGTGATTGTTTTGCAAAGAAGGAAATTAGCCCGAGTGTGGGGCTGGTGGCCAGCTCGGCCTGGGAGCAGAGGGAGCCCGAGGTCAGGACCCAGCTGCATTGCTTCTTTTATTTTCAGAAGGAATTTGCCGCTCTCTGTGGGGTTTTTGGTGGTTTTCTAAGTGACTCTAAACGTGATGGACAAAGTGAGCTCATTGTTAGGAATCCTGCATTTTAGAAATACTTGAGGCTTTAGTGGAGTGCACCCTGAGCCACTCCAGCAAGCAGCCACTGAAGGAATCGGGTGGATCAGGATCTGGTAATTTATAACCACGTTTGAGGCATGGCAGATGGGTTCCAGCTTGGAATAATCAAGCTGCAGTGGAAGAATGTGGATGGGGCAGAACCTCGGGATGTTGTGGAACGGGGGAGGTATTCTTGTCTTGGACAAGGCCCTTCTATTCTTCCCCTCTCTGTTTGCATAATTTTAGTTCATTTCCTTGGTGACTGCAGAGTTTAAGCGGCCTGGGGCTGTGTTTGAAACCCTTCCTGAGAACACTCTTGTAAAACAAAATACTGACATTCCCTTCGCTTCCCTACAACAAACGCCTCCGCCTGGGGCAGGTGCTCCAGGAGAGCTCTGGCAAGAGTGGGGCGTGAGTGTGGAGAGCTGGTGAGCTCAGGCAGGACACGCTGGAAGGGTTGCCTTGGGAAATTTCTGTCCTGAGCTGTCTGGGAAAGTGTTTGTCCTGTGTCTGGGAAGTCTGCCTTGATCATCATTTAAGGGACAGCTCGAGGACGACCCAGAAATGCCCTTTTATTTGCTAACACGATTCCCTTGGGAATCCACGTGAGCTCGCAGCAGATCTGCACGGGGAGGAAACCTTTGGGCCCCTGGACCAGCAGTTTGGAGAGCTGATCTGCCAGGAGCCAGGTGATTTCTGGGGACGACAAGCCACTGCCATCCTCGTTGCCCTAAGCAGAGCACCTGCACCCTGTCAGCCTGGATTTCATTCCCACAGACCCGTGGGCAGCTGGCAGGATGTTTGCACATCTCCTCCCTCCTTGTGGGCCAGGGAGAGTCTTGTGGCCCAGCCTGGTGGTGTGGACAGCACGGAGAAGCCCCAGCAGTAACCCCTGTGTCCTTCCCGTTCCAGTTTTGCCAGTGAGGAGTACCAGCGGGCCGTGGAGCGCCTCTCGGGGCTGGTCCAGCAGCACAAGGCCACCCTGGTGCCAGGCCAGCCCCAGCTGAACGTGTGTGACCAGGCTGTCATGGTGAGTGCCTAAAGCACAAATGCACTGGGGAATCCTTGGGTTAAAATGCATTTTGGCAAGGTTTCATGAGGTGTCACTGGTGGGAAGGGATGGAGAAGGGAGGCACGGTCGCCTGTTGGTGGCTTCCTGCCTTAGAGACAGGGCAGATCCTTCTTCTCCTTTCTAACCCCCTTCTGCAAGTCTCAAAAGTCACAGAGTCATGGAATCCTGGAATGGTTTGGGTGGGATCTTAAAGTTAATCTCATTCCACCCCTGCCATGGGCAGGAACACCTCCCACTGTCCCAGGCTGCTCCAAGCCCTGTCCAGCCTGGCCTTGGGCACTGCCAGGGATCCAGGGGCAGCCACAGCTGCTCTGGGCACCCTGTGCCAGGGCCTGCTCACCCTCACAGGGAGGAATTCCTTCCCAGTGTCCCATCCAACCCTGCCTTCTTCATTTTGAGTCCTCCATGGGACAGCACCTCTTTTTCAGTGATGTATCTTTGGTCTTGCTCTGTCTCCTGAAATTCCGCCGATGCCTGAATTTTCCAAAGTTTTTATTGAAATTGAACATTTTCTGTTCTGTTTTCTCTTTCAAGTTTCCATTGGAAAGTTACGGTTTGGCTCCCCCGTCAAACACTGCTTGGTTTGTTGGGAACCTGGGAAAGAAACGGGATAATCTGGGGGAGGTTGTCAGTTGACAGGAGGTTGTGGAGTCTGAGGGAATGTGTCTGTGGGCTGACACAAAATAGTAACAGGCGAAATCGTCCTGCTGCAGAAATAATCTCCCGAATCAGTCAGAACCTGCTGCCTCTGGTCTGTCACCAGCAAGGAACAAAATGTGGAGCTGTGTCCCCTCGGTAACAAGGCAAAGATCTTCCTTAGCTTTCTCCCATCTCTTTATCTTTGGATGTTAAATAGGAAAAAGATTTGAGGGCCCATTGTTTCCGTGTTGTTTTCTTTCCCTATTCAACTTTTCCCTTAATAAACTCAGTTCTCTGCTCCTCTGGGAGCTTTGGGATTCAGGCACTGTCCCCAGGGCCTGGCTGCTGCCAGAGCCCTGCACTGCAAAGGCATTTCTTCCCAAACTGCTTCCCAAACTGAAGGCAGTCAGAGGCAGAAAGTGGGCTGGGGCGATCCAAATCCCAGGAGAAATGTTTAAATCCCAGCAGGAAACATTGTGAGTTTTCCAATCTGTGCGTGCTCCTCACAGGATAATTCCATGGTCCCTACCCTGAAATGTCAGGCCCCAGATTGCTGCCTTTGGAGACCAGAAATGAAGATAAGCAAATCTTTTTGGGGTGATTGTATTGCTGGGTTGGATTGGAGCCTAAATCTGGTTTGAGGGGATGCTGGGAAGTAAATATCATTTACTGACAATATCTCCTGTCACCTGTTTGTTTGATACGGGTGTTAGATATATTTGGGAGAGAGAAGAATTGTATTTTACATAATCGAAGTGTGCGGAAGGGTTCAAGGAAGTGTCCAAGGCCTTGGAGGGACAGCACACAGGGAATGGCCTCCCACTGCTGGAGGGCAGGGTTAGATGGGATACTGGGAAGGAATTCCTCCCTGTGAGGGTGGGCAGGCCCTGGCACAGGGTGCCCAGAGAAGCTGTGGCTGCCCCTGGATCCCTGGAAGTGCCCAAGGCCAGGCTGGACGGGGCTTGGAGCACCCTGGGACAGTGGAAGGTGTCCCTGCCATGGCAGGGGGTGGGTGAGATGGGCTTTAAGGTCCTTCCCACCCAAACCATTCCAGGATTCCAGGGCACAGATGGATCATTCTGGGGCTCCTGCAGCCGTGCATGGATGGAGGCACAGGAGCAGGGGAGGTGTCTGCAGCCCATCTGTGCTGACTCCCTCCAGCAGTGGCCGGGGAGCTGCCCCAGAGCCGGCTCTGCTGGGTTTTCCTGCTGGGGAAAGAAGTGTGGGAGAAGCTGTTCCCCGCAGCTCGGGGCTGGCCTGGCTCGCAGCCCTCGTGGTGTCCCCAGGGCTCCCAGCGCAGCCCAGCAACGGGACTGGGACCGCGGGGCTGCAGCACAGACCAGTTATTGTTCTGCTTTTTCAAAAGAACGAGCATTTCATGAGCTCCTTTGGCTCTCGGTTCCTTCTGCAGAGTGGTCTGAATTTTCCAGCCGTGGCTGCACATTTTAAAGCAGAGGAACAGATTTAGAAAACAGCATTTAATTGTTCCGCAAGCCTGCGGAGCGCTCGGTGCCGAGGTGCCTCCAGCACAGCTCCCTCCGTGGCCGCTCCTCTGCAGGAATAGCTGGTGTCTCACTGCCATCTGTCGTCAGCTCCACGGAACACAAACCTGCTCCCCCGGTTTTTTCCCTGGGGTTGAGCTCCTCTTTTCCGTAGGAATTTAATTCCAAGAAGACATAAATACTTGCAGGGTGAAAATCAGCAAAGTGAAAGGCAAGGGGTCAAGAGTTGAACTGGCCTTTGATAGGGGCCAGCAGGGATGTCCCGTGGGTGGACAGGCCTGAGAGAGGGAGGGACAGACAATGAACACAAAAGATTCCTGAAGGCAGAATGGGAATTGTTACCTGCCCTTCCCATGACCACAATCCCAAATGTTAAATGACAAAACCTCAATGAAATTAAAAATGTTCATTTACCCAAATTCTTTCCTCCACAAATCCCTCTGGAAGCTGAGGCTGGCAGTGGATCTCCTTGCTGGTGTCCTTTCCCTGCTGCACACATTCAGGTAGCTCAAGAAACGAGGAGAACAAATACTTTTGGTGTGCAGGCACTGGAAGAGGTGTCTCAGGAATGCTCCTGCTCCATCTGCTCATGGATTCATCCATCACAATGCTCGTTAAAATACCAGCATTCTTATCTCGCTCACACCCTTGGCCTTCTGCTGCCTTCTGCTCCCTCGAGAAGGTGCCTGGATATGGCGGTGCTGGGAATGGGAACTCTCCTGGAATCCCAGGAAAACTGGGGGTGTCACCAAAACCTCCCGCTCTGCTTGCTCTGTGCTCCTGCAGGAGAGAGAGGAGGGTCACCAGCATCCCAGCAAACTGGCCTGGGAGAGGCCAGGGAGGACTGGTGTGTCCCAGAAGAGGGAATCATCTGCTGCACAGGATTTGTAGCCTTGCCTCCAGCTTTTATTTGAGCAGTGTTTGGTGTGGGGAAGTTTATGAGCCCAGAGGCTTCAGCTGCACGAGGAGTTTCATTTTTCAAGCAGGACATAAAAGTGTCTTTGTGAGGATCATAAAGAGCTGGTCGGGGTGAGAGCTCAGCAGATACTCGGTGTGAATCATCTTTCTGTCTATTTTTGTTTGTTTTTACCAGAATTGGTCCCCTCCAGGCTGTGAGAAGCTTGGGAAGTGCCTGAAAGCGCCAGAGTCTGATCCTAGGAAATGCTCGTGGCCTCACTGATGGCTGCAGCCCCCCAGAGCTACCCAGAGAGCCCGAGGCAGCCGGACGTCCAGTTTCCAAAGCACCTCTGCTCCTGCTGGCACTCCAGTTTACACAGGAAGGGTGTGATGTGTGCATGATATCATCACTTGCCCGTCCAACAGGGCCAGTGTTTATATTCCTCGTGCTCAGGGTTTAGCCTCTACTCCTCTCTTCTCCCAGTTGCTTCCCTAAATGGTAACTCCAGTGAGGATTGTTTCAGCTGGTAAAGCTCTCTGGACAGCCACGACTCTGCAGTCAGCTCCGAGATGCCATGGATCACCCCTGCTCCTTCCATTGCCCACTGGGGTGCCCCAGCAGGAGCCAGGGGACGGGTCAGGAAGCTCGGCGCTGCCAGAGAGCCCTGCCCAAACTGCCCGTGTTTGGTTTGCCTGTAACTTGTTGTTTTAACATTTGATTTCCATGGTGAACTCTGGACATCAACTTGTTTTTCCTTTCTCCCTAAATTTGTGAGTTCTGGGTGCAAACAAAAGATCCCTCCTGTTCACAGCTGAGGGGTTGGATCCGGGGAGAACACCCTGAATTCCTTCCGTGTGTAGCTGCAAACATTCCCCAGGTTATGGTTTAAGGGGAGGTGAGGATTGTGTTCAGGTAAGTCCTGGATTGGGGTTACAGCCCCTGCCAGAGCCTGAAAGGGCTCCAGGAGAGCTGGAGAGGGGCTTTGGAAAAGGGATGGATGGACAGGACACGGGGAATGGCTTCCCACTGCCAGAGGGCAGGGATAGATGGGATATTGGGAAGGAATTCCTGGCTGTGAGGATGGGGAGGCCCTGGCACAGGGTGCCCAGAGCAGCTGTGGCGGCCCCTGGATCCCTGGCAGTGCCCAAGGCCAGGCTGGATGGGGCTTGGAGCAGCCTGGAACAGTGGAAGTGGGGTTGCTCTGGATGAGCTCTGAGGTCTTTTCCAACCCAAACCACACCAGGATTCTGTGGCCTAATTGTTGGTGCAGGGTGTTTGTGGGGAGCTGGGGGTCAGGTGTTCATTCCGGGGCTTTCCTTCAGTTCCAAAAACCTGGCTCTGGAGCTGGTCCAAGTCACAGTTCCCATCTCGTGCTCTGGGCCCAGCCAAGGGCAGGCTCAGGAATGCCCCTTTGCATCACCCTTAACTCCTGACCCCGTTTCCAGCGCACGCTCTCCGAGGAATTCTCCTTGTGCAAACTCTCCCCGGCCTGGGTGTAGCTCTCCTTTAGCCAGAGTTCCTGGGGAGCACGGAGCCTTTGCTCAATTCCGCAGGGCACGTTCCTGCTCTGCCTCGGAGCCTGTTCCACACCCTTCCCTGTCTCCAATAAACCTGTCTGGAGCAAACCAGGCTCCTCTGGGCCCTCAGGGCAGCAGCTGGAGGGAACCCTGAGCATGCTGGGGTTCAAACTGAAAGAGGGGAAATTTAGGATGGATACTGGGAAGGAATTGTTCCCTGGGAGGGAGGGCAGGCCCTGGCACAGGGTGCTCAGAGAAGCTGTGGCTGCCCCTGGATCCCTGGCAGTGTTCAAGGCCAGGCTGGACGGGGTTTGGAGCACCCTGGGACAGTGGGAGGTGTCCCTGCCCGTGGCAGGGGTGGCACTGGATGAGCTTTAAGGTCCTTTCCCACCCAAACCATTCCAGGATTCCATGATTCTCCATTTGCCCCACCAACAGCTCCACTTCCACCCCTCCGGTGTTTCCCACAGTACACGTGCCCTCTCTGTGTGATATTGTGCTGCCTTAGGAAAATCTGTTTTTCCTAAAATCCAGGTGCTCTGTACCTGGAAACAGCTCAGCTTCCTTCCCAAGCAAAGCTTGAGAGCTCTGCTTCTGAGCCAGCTGCTGTGCTCCCGCCTGCTCTGGGCCCTCAGCTGCTTGTTCCTACCCTCCTGTAATCCCAAACCCTGCCATTCTCCCCATTCCCGTGGTTCATGTACCTGTAATCCCCTCCACGGTAATTCCAGGTGTCTCATGAAGCTGGATAATCCCATGAGGTTGGAATAGGAGCAGCACTTGAGTCAGCTCTCGCTGCTCCAACCCCTCAGAAATCCCAGCCGGCATTTCAGGGATCCCTGCACGTCTGCGAGTGGCATTTGTTTACAGCCCACACTTCTTAGCGTGTTCCTAATTGTCCTTCAAGTCTATCATGGCATTTCCAGCTCATCCGTAACATTCCTCCTTGTTTGGACACAGCTCCAGGCTTGGGAGGCCCGGCCAGCCGCTCCCTCGGAGGTGAGGTGAGGACTGGGAGCAGCCGTGGGTCCGTCAGCACAGGAGACCAGATAAAACCAGTAACTCCCCGTTATAAAACCAGTAACTCCCCGTTTGCTGGGGCTGCTCCACCTCTGCTTTAGTGCTTCTCCATGTCCAGGGAAGGGAGTGGAGCTGGGAAGGGGCTGGAGCCCCAGGAGGGGCTGAGGGAGCTGGGAAAGGGGCTCAGCCTGGAGCAAAGGAGGCTCAGGGGGGCCCTTGTGGCTCTGCACAAGTCCCTGACAGGAGGGGGCAGCCGGGGGGGTCGGGCTCTGCTCGCAGGGAACAGGGACAGGAGGAGAGGTGTGCCAGGGGAGGGTTAGGTTGAATATTGGGGAATTTTTTTTCATGGAAAGGCTGAAAAGCATTGGCACAGGGCACTGGTGGAATCCCCCTCTACCTGAAAGTGTTGAAAAAGTGTGGATGTAGCACTTGAGGTGGCCGTGGTGGTGGTGCTGGGCTGAGGGCTGGACTCGATGATCTCAAAGGCCTTTTCCAACCTTAACAACTTTGATTGCCCAATTCTGTGACCCAGAACTGTCAGAGCCCTGCGCTCGCTGTGAAACTCCTACCAGAGGAGGGAGTCCATGGCTGCAACTCCCTGGAAATCCCGTCAGCCCTCAAATCGTTGTGAGATATCGACACTTGGTGGGGTTTTGTGCTGCTTAGGAAGAGCTCCCCCAGGATCAGAGCTGGGCCCTGGCCTGGCCACGCTCCTCAGTCCCCAGCCCTTGTGAACACCTGCTGGGAGTGCTCTGGCCACCTCCTCCCTGTCCCTGCCCGCTGCTTCAGGGCAGGGACACCTTCCACCGTCCCAGGCTGCTCCAAGCCCTGTCCAGCCCGGCCCTGGGCACTTCCAGGGATCCAGGGGCAGCCACAGCTGCTCTGGGCACCCTGTGCCAGGGCCTCCCCACCCTCACAGGGAACAATTCCTTCCCTTTTCTCTTTCCCAGCTGCACTTTGGAGGATCCTGCTTTGCCCCTGGAACTTGCTGGGACAAGCCACCCTGCTCTGGGCAGCCACGGGGTTTGTCCTCCCTCCCAGCTCAGCAAACCCTCATTCCTCCCTGGAATAATCTCAGGACTCAGGTCCTGGAGGGGAACTTTGCACTAGAGAGCAAGTGAGTGGAGCCATGGAGTGTCTGTTTGGAATAAACGGACACAAAGCAGATAAATCAGGGTTTAATGCGACAAAGCTTCTGCTTTAAATTTAAATAGGAATAGTTGTTTTACAGCTGGGTAATAGGAGGAGTTTTAAATCAGTGCCTTTCCTAAAAATGTACAGATTTAAGAGTTGTGAGACAAAGAACTAATGAGGAAAAATAAACTAATTTATCAGGAATGCAGTCTGTGATTCCACCTGTAAGCCAAGGCAGTAACACCTTGCTTTGGGACACTCTCCCAGATTCGCCCCCGGGATCATGGGACTGACTGGGGTTAAAAATAACTTGGTTTGTTTTCCCGGAATTATTTTTACCATGGATCGATCTCCCAGCGCACACAGTGCCGTTCAGAGGCTGGGGGGAACCAGGGCCAGCACGGGGGTGGGGACGGTGCCTGCACCCCCCCTACCCACTCAGGGACAGAGTGGCCACATCTGCCCTTAAAAACCATCCGGGGCTGCTGGCCTGAAGCTTCCCAGTTTGGGAACTGGGGCAGGAGTGGGGCTGGAGGGATTTCCTGCCCACTCAGGGACCTGCAGCAGCCAAACTGGTCTGGCAGTGGCTTCTCTTCTCGAGCCACGAGCCAGAAATGCCAAAGGAATGCTGGAGTTTAGGGCTGCGATGTTCCTTTCTTTATGTTTATTATGCTGAACACTAAAAGCTTAATATCTTCCTGGCCTAAGAGTCCAAGGAATTTCTTTATTGCCTTTGATTTCCAATTAACTGAGCCTCTCAAGCCTCCCTGCTCTGCCCCTGAGGCTCTGTTATCATCCCACCCTCCGTGCAGAGAAGCTTCCGAAATGGATGGAACTAATAATCGTGGAAAAACTCCGGCTGCATTTGCAGGCTCTGGCTGCAAAAGTGGAGCCTTGATTTCAAATCCTGCGGTGACAAATGGATTATTTCGGTGGCAAATTGGTCCCCGGGGACCACCAATTTGGGGAGCTGAACACTGGAACTGGGAAGCAGCAGATCCATCCCGAACACTTGGAGCCAAGGTTAATGCCCTGCAGTGGCCTGGAGTGCAGCAGCGAGGGATAACACGGCTCTGCCTGTCCGAGGGGAGGCTCAGGAATGTGGTGTTAGAGGGAAAATGGGGAAGTTTGGAACGAGGGAAGTGAGCAATCCCATGGATGTGCTGGTAAAACCTGGGGGCTGAGGTTTTGGGCAGTGACCATGACTAAAAGAAGTGGAACTGATATCTTCAGGAAGGAGGTTGGGGGACTGGGGACAGTAGTGGAAGCTGGCAGCTCCTATACCTGCCACCTCGAGCCTTTCCCAAACATCATGGACAGCGTCCCAAAATTCCTGGTTGCACATAAAGGATCTCCTGAAGGTTGGACACTCTTGCTCTCCCCAGTGACGACAGCTTTGAAATAACCACATGAAAGAATTCCAGCAGCTGAAGAAGGGCCTGTGCAAGGTGAGAATGGAATGGAGTTGGTGGGGGAGGAAGGTTTGGGGTGCTGGGAGGTGGATTTTTGGCTGCAGAGTCCCCAGCAGCCTCTGGAGCACATCCAGAGCAAATCCCTCCCCAGGGACCTTGCCCTTGTCCTCAGCACTGGGAAACTTTACAAACTAAACACACTTTTATTCTCCTAAGAGTTCCTTTGCTTGTTCGGCTTCCAAATAACTGCTCTGCAGTTTGAACAGCCTGTTTTCCTTCTCTCTTAGCAGTTAGAATACTTGGAAATCGACTTTTCCTTTTGTTTTCTGGTAGCATTGGATGTTTTTCTGTGTTATCAGGAGGCGACACCGTGGTGCCCCTTGAATTAAACTGGCAGGTTTTAAGGACAGCTGCAAGGGAAGAACTGAAATCCCATTTTTAGGTTCTTTTTTCCTTTGGAAAATGGCTATTTTAAACACCAAGACTCCATTTGCCTGTTTTCTTTATATCCCCTTCCACCGTTTAAAGTTTTGTTGTTGCTTGAAGTCTAGTTTGGATTATATAAATCCTAAATAAAGGTGGATCCGTAGCCAGCAGCTCGTGCTCTTTTAGGAGGGAGAAAAAACCTCTGCCTTCCAGCTTCTGGAGAGAGGCAATCTGGCAGCTCTCCGGGCCTTTGTCCCTCTTGGAGTCACTTAACACCCTCTGGGTGACAGGAGGTTGGTAGCACAATTCCCAGCTGAAAAGGAGAGCAGATAAAAGCCAGCAGCGAGGAGTGCGAGCCAAATCCATTAGTTCTGGATCAGACACAGAATCCAGGCTGGCCAGAGGAGAGAGAGGAGTTTTGTGGCTTCTCCAAGGGCCTGATCCAACCTGCTGCAGCGGGCAGGAGGTGCTGGCTTGGGCTGCGAGGGAGGCAGAGCTGGATCACGACACTTCTCCCTCTTTTAGGGGGACAAACCCAGCTCCGAGGCTTCTGTCCCGAGCCCAGGGCTCTGGCTGGGGAGCTGCATTCTTCTGGTGTTGAAATAAGATATTTCAAATTTGTTTTTCTTTTTTTTTTTTTAAAGGGTTTAAAGTGCATGTGTTTCCTCAGCTGAGACTGAAACGAAACGTTCCAGTGGATTTGCAGGGAAATTTCTGTGCTCCTTTTCCCTCGTGGAAGGGGGATGTTGAAATTTGGGGCATTTTGTTCCACTTCACACCAAAGTGTTAAAATCCTGAACAGAACAGAGACGCCCAGACTCAGCACAGCTCTTTAATTGCCTGGTTAAGCTGATTAGAGCTCGTTCCCAAGCTTTCATATTCCCGGTTCCTGTGCTCCCTGGCTAATGACACCTCTCCTATCAGCATCTCGAGGCACTTTTAAATCACGGATGGCCTCTGTGTCCAGAAAAGAGGCAAACCCAGAGTCTCCTGGGGGAATCCAGATTCCAGGTGGTGATTCCTTTGCCAGGCACAGATCAGCCCTGAACCTCTCCGAGCCACGGGCGGATGCGGAGTCACCTCCCGGGTGATATTCCAGAGCCCTTTGACATCACATTTGGAAAGGGGTCCTAGGAAAGTTCTCTGCAGATGGAAATTGCAGTAGGAGTCAGCAGTGCTGTTTGAAAGGTTGAACAGTCCCCGTTCAAACTGACTTCCTTGGGATGTTACAGCCCGGCCTGTGCCGGTGCGTGCAGTTGGAATCCTTCGAGGTGTGGATAAACCAGGAGCTCAGACAGGAATCCAGGGAATGTTGTCTTCTAACCACGATTTCTGGCAGCTGGATCATGGCAAGTCCGATTTGGTGCAACCTTTGTGCCCTCCCTGGCAGAGCTGATGGAGACAGACTGACCCCCCGTCCGAGGAGGAGGGATCCCTGGCTGTGGGCTGGAGCAGAGGGAGCACTCGGCAGCTCATCCTGGTGAAAGCTGTTGTTTTGCCAGGGCTTGCTTGGGATGAGGGGTCTGGGAACCTCACTCAGCCTCCAGGAAAATGAGGTGGAGTCTCCTGCAGTAAGGGTGGGATCGTGGGGTCATCACAAACCAGACAGGGGTGACACAAACCCCCCGTTCCGGCCCCTCCGTCAGTGAGAGGCAGAAGCACAGCTGCCTGGCAGGCTGAAAAGATCCTTTTTCCCAGGAAATAAACTCCTGCTTATTTATTTCCACGAGTAGGCAGATAAATTCCATCAGCAATTCCTTCTGCCAGGAAGAAGAGGAGTTGCTGGAACGGCTCCTTGTCCAGTGCTGTGGTTGTAAGGTCACAAGAGAAACCCGTCCAGCTCATCCCAGGGAGTGAGAGAGCTGCGGAGCCCCGGTTCCACTGGAAGGCTGTGTCCTTCCTCCGTGTTTGCCTCCCTGGAACAGCTGCCCGAGAGGGTTTTTCTGGTGCCAAAGAGATAATCTGCGTTCAGGGAAAATCTTAGCTCGTGAGGGAATGGTTGTGAAGGGAACAGGGGCTGTCTCTGGCAGCAGAGAGCTTAACGGGAGTTGGGATTGTTCAGCCTGGGGAAGAGGAGGCTCCAGGGGGACCTTAGAGCCCTTTCCAGTGCCTAAAGGGGCTCTGAGAGAGCTGGAGAAGGACTTGGGGTGAGGGCCAGGATAAGGGGGAATGGCTTCCCCAGAGGGCAGGGTTAGATGGACTATTGGGAAGGAATTCCTCCCTGTAAGGGTGGGCAGGCCCTGGCACAGGGTGCCCAGAGCAGCTGTGGCTGCCCCTGGATCCCTGGAAGTGTCCAAGGCCAGGCTGGACGGGGCTTGGAGCACCCTGGGATAGTGGGAGGTGTCCCTGCCCATGGCAGGCGCTCTGCAGAGGGTGTGGGGTGAACTTTTCCTGGTCACAGCTCTCGGCAGCAAACACTGAGCTCAGCCAGAGGTGTTACAGGCTCAAACTGCTTCTGCCTCTGCAGCGAGCCGTGCCCAGATGGGTCTGGAGCAGATCCAAGGTGTGTTTGCTAATGGAAGAGGAGATCTGAACTCATTCAGTGGATTTTGCGTGGCCAAACAACACTCACCAGCGGGAGATGGGAGATAGGAGCTGTGGGAGCTCCCTGACCTGCCCAGGCCTCGGTGACACCAGGAGCTGTTGGTCCAGGAGCCGGGGCTGTGTTATCGTCCCTCGTGGGTCTCATCCCAACCAACGGTTTCAACAAACACAGAACAACTCCAGGAGTTCACACGAGGTGACGAGGGATGGAAAAGCAGGAAACAGTGAAGTCCTGAGGAGCTTGTGGAAGGCTGGGCAGGGTGAGGGGCTGGGAGTGGAATGCCCAGGCAGGGGGCTCCTTTCTGAGGCTGGGGCCAGGCAGGGAAATCCAGCTCCACATGGAGCAGGTACCTGAGCACTCTTCAGAGGGGAGCCTGGGGCTCCATCCAGTGCAGTGCCAGGGCTCCACGCACCCGGAATTGCAGCTCCATGTGCCAAGGTGCTAGGGCTCTATGCACCCGGGAATTGCAGCTCCACGTGCCAAGGTACAGGGCTCCATGCACCCGGGAATTGCAGCTCCACATGCTAAGGTACAGGGCTCCGTGCACCTGGAATTGCAGCTCCATGTGCACCCGGGAACTGCAGCTCCATGTGCCAAGGTACAGGGCTCCACGCACCCAGAATTGCAGCTCCACGTGCCAAGGTACAGGGCTCCATGCACCCAGAATTGCAGCTTCATGTGCCAAGGTACAGGGCTCCGTGCACCCAGGAACTGCAGCTTCATGTGCCAAGGGATCAGAGCTCCACTCGCGGGGGAATTTGGGCTCCGTGCTTGCCTGAGCTCCACATACCGGGGCCATCGATGCCCCATGCCCTGGGGTATCAGACCTTCATGCACGGGGGTCTCGGGACTCTGGGATCCCTCCATGTCTGCAGTATCAGAGCTCCATGCACTGGGAAGTCGGGGCTCTGGGCACGGGGACACCAGAGCTCCGTGTGCCCGGGGGGGCTGATGCTCCATGCCCCAGGACACTGGAGCTCCAAATACCGGGGAGACTGATGCTCCGCGCCCCGGGGGACTGATGCTCCGCGCCCCGGGGCACTGATGCTCCACGGCCCGGGGTACCGGAGCTCCGCGCCCCGGGGGACTGATGCTCCGCGCCCCGGGGCACTGATGCTCCACGGCCCGGGGTACCGGAGCTCCGCGCCCCGGGGGACTGATGCTCCGCGCCCCGGGGCACTGATGCTCCACGGCCCGGGGTACCGGAGCTCCGCGCCCCGGGGGACTGATGCTCCGCGCCCCGGGGCACTGATGCTCCACGGCCCGGGGTACCGGAGCTCCGCGCCCCGGGGGACTGATGCTCCATGCCCCGGGCTACCAGCCCTCCATGTNTGCTGTTCCGGTGCGGCCGGGATGGGCACCGGGACGGGGATGGGACGGGGATGGGGATGGGGCCGCACCGGGGATAGGACGGGGACGGGAACGGGAACGGGATGGAGGTGGGGGCGGGGATGAGGACGGAACCGTGGATGGGGACGGGGACCGGGATAGGCCGGGAATGGGACCGGGACGAGGGACAGGGGTTGGACCGGGACCAGGGATTGGACTTGGAACGAGGGCCGGGGATGGGGCCGGAACCGGCACCGGCACCGGGAATGAAGATGGGAATGGGAATGGGGATAAACATAGGGATGGGACCAGGGCCAGGGCCAGGGATGGATCGGGGATGGAACTAGGATCGAGACTGGAGCCAGCACTGGGGATGGGGAAGGGGCCGGAGCCTCCCCTGGGCTCAGGAGCTCGGCGTTTGCAGAGCACTCCCCGCAGGCCCCTCACTCCCTGCCCCTCCTCTCTGCAGCGATATCAGCCCCTTGCTGAAGGATCCTGTGGCGTTCCGGACTCTGATTGATCTTCTGGAGGATCATTTGAGGGCGTCTTTCCCCAAAATCGACTTCATTGCGGGTGAGCGTTGCTCGAACATCCCCGGGGCAGAGCGGTGTGTCCCGGGTGGGAAGTGTGGGGTGACCCTTCTGGAATGTTGTAGCCCTTGGACACGGAAATCACCTCAACACCGGGGCAGTTTACACCCTTAACCTCTGCTGTAAGTTCCCGAGGGGCTGGTTTGGGATGTGGCAGGTGCCCTCTGAGCCCTCAGCGCTGATTGCATAACCTATTGTTAAAGAAAAGGGAGTGCTGGGCCTGCACGTCCTGCGCTGTCCCCAGGGCGGGCAGGCCCTGTCCCAGCTTGTTTTCCTCAGGGAGCCTCTCCAGGCCGGCACAAGCGGCCCCTGAGGTGTTCACGGGGCTGAGGAAGGCACTGCTTGGGCTGGGGGTTCCAGGAGCACACACCAAACCTGGGCCGGGTGTCTTGTGATAAGTGAAGTCTGTGCCCAGAGGGACAAAGTCTGGCCTTGTGTGGCCGAGCTGATATCGGAGCTCTGCTGGGTTTATCTCTAAGGAAAAGGGCTGGAGGCGAGGGAAATGGGCTCTTGGGGCCTGTCAGCAGCATGTCTGGGTGACACCAGGAGTTTGGGCTGTGTTGCCAACCCTCAGAAGTGACTTTAAGAGCAAATTGCTTTTAGAGCCCCCCTGAATGGGAGGATAAAATGAGGGGGTCGTGCCAAGACCCTCCCCCAGTGAAATGGCTCCGATCCGAGGGATGGGACAAGAGGAAAAGGCCTCAAGTTGCACCAGGGGGGATTTAGGTTGGATATGAGGGAAAATTAATTCACCGAGAGAGTGATCAGGTATCGGAACAGGCTGCCCAGGGCAGCAGTGGAGTCACCATTCCAAAAAACATGTGGATGTGGCACGAGGGGACACGGCTCAGCGGTGGCCTTGGCCGTGCTGGGGAATGGTGGGACTGGATGGTCCTGGAGGCCTTTTCCAACGTGCATGATTGCCTGATTCCTGCGCTCTGCTCCCCCAGGCCTGGACTCCCGTGGGTTCCTCATCGGGCCCCCTCTGGCACAGAGGTTGGGCATCGGCTTCGTGCCCATACGGAAAAAGGGGAAGCTCCCCGGCCCCACCGAGTCCGTCTCCTACAGCCTGGAATATGGCAAGGTAACGCCTGGGAGGAGCAGGGGCTCGGGCTGGGGGCCAGGGGGGATAAAACCAGCGGGGAGGGGGGTCCCAGAGTGGGTTTCTGGTGCCGTGGATCATCCAGCACGGCACAACCCTCGGGGATGGCTGAGCCAGCTCCAGCCCCGAGCCCTGGCCGCTCCCTTTGTGCCCGGTGGCGACGTTTGGTGCTGTGCCGTGGTTCTTGTGAGGGGGTCGGTGCTCAGACTTGGTGCTAAATGGCTTTCTTTGGCTTGAATTCAGGGGCATGACCACGGAGAGTGTTTCCCACTCTGGCAGTAAGTGCTGTAAGTCAGAGCCTCCCGCATGGCCTCCCACGCTCCTGCCCCGTAACCCCGCGGCTGCTCCGAGGACTGAGCCTAAATCCGTGCTACTCCCACTAGTCACTAACGGCAGCAGAGCCCCCAAAGCCAGGCCTAAGCCATGAGGATTGCTTGGGCCAACCCCAGCATGGGGCGAGCTCGTGTGACGCATCCAGACAGGTGCCAGCTTGGATGTGGCTCCAGGCGGAGCTCCCCAGTGCATGCCAGGAGATTTTCCTCTCTGGAGAACTGCTCTGGGATGATTCCACCATAACTCACACGATGAAAGTTCGGGATCTTGGCGTGCCAGAGGGTTGGCCCAGCAATCCCCTCCCTGCTCTGTTTTTCCGTGGCGCTCCCCTGTAGCTGGAAGTTTGGGATTTTAGGTGCTGCGTGCTTAGGCTGATGTTGCTGAGGACTTGTCTGTGTTCCAGCATGAACCGGGAGCTTGTGAGGGTTTCTCTCCGAGGCCAGGCTCAACCAAAGCTGCTCTTTGCTCCCTGCAGGCTGAACTGGAAATCCAGAGCGACGCTGTGGAGCCGGGACAGAAGGTGGTCATCGTGGATGACCTGCTGGCAACGGGAGGTGAGGGGAGCACCCGTGACCCACGTACACCTGTGTTCATGGAATCACAGGCTGGATAAATCCCACCCAGTCCCACCCCTGCCATGGGTAGGGACACCTCCCACTAGCCCAGGTTGCCCCAAGCCCCGTCCAGCCTGGCCTTGGACACTTCCAGGGGTATCCACACCTCTCTGGTCCCCACAACCTGCTGGCAGCAGCAGGGGTGGCTGTGGGGCTGGAAGCTGCCCTGGGGTGAGGGTGTTTCTGCTCCCCTCCACAGGTACCATGTGTGCTGCCTGCGAGCTGCTGAAGAGGCTGAAGGCTGAAATCCTGGAGTGCCTGGTGGTGATAGAGTTAAAATCCCTGAAAGGGTCGGAAAAGCTCAATTCCATCCCGTTCTACTCCCTGCTGCAGTATGACTGAGGAGGAGCAGGGAGGAGGGAGCGCTGGGAACAAATCTGGGGCTTCATTCCGTGGCTCTGGGTGTCACGGGGGGGGTGGGCAGGGGGTTAAACACACAGTTTTGAGCACGGCCAGGTGCTCTTCAATCCTAAATTTCCCAAGCACTGAGTGGAGTGCAGTGATCCCTTCTGGAGTTGGTCCTTTTGGGAAGAAGAACAGGCTGATTGTTTGTGGGGCATGGAGACCAAGGTGCAGCTTCACCGAATCTGTGGCTTTTAGGAGACCAAAGTGACAACACTGCTGCTGAGGCAGGAGAGCTCTGACAGGGCACCAGCATTCCCTGAGCTGGGCCTGTCAGCCTCCGAGGAAACCTGCTGAAAAATTCCCAAAGAAACACAGGAGATGGGCAAAAAGCAGTTATTTCTGTGAGGGACAGATGCTGCTGCATCGACCTCAGGGGATGGTCTGGGTGCTCTGCGCTGTCACTCACACCACGGGAAGCTGCTCTTCCATCGGGGCTGTGCTTGTCCAGGAGAATGAAGTCTCCCTGTGTCCTGCTGTGTCCCTAAATCAGGATGGTGCTGGTGAGGACGGGCTCGGTCGCTGTTTTCCTTCCCTGGACACCACAGGCACCTTTTGCTCAGCACCAATTCCCCACCTCCGGCACCACATCCCACTCCCTGTGCTGCTGCTTTTCCTCTGGCTGCTGGCAGCTCAGAGCCTGCCCTCGGTGGGAGCTTGGGGCCAGGAGAGGCCACAGGAGAGGTGTTCGGTGGTCTCGGGTGTGTGGTGGATGATGGGAGGGTTGGAGAAGCTTCCTCCAGCACGGTTCAGTGTGGTGACAGCCAAATCCCTGTGTGCCAAAACTTCCACAAGCCTGAAAACATCAGGGACTGTCCCTGGCCCAGCAGGGACCGGACTCGCGGGTAAAATAAATATTCATTGATTTTTATGTTTTCTAAACTGTCCCAGACCTGTTCTTGCAGTGGCTGAAGCCGTTAATGACCCTTGGGAGTGTCTCCCTCCCAGCCCAGGTGGTCAGTGGAGCCAGGCTGTGGCGTGAGCTCTCCCTCATCCCCCAAATGCTTGGAATTGTTTTCCAGGGAGCATTTGGGTACCTTTTCTTTGTACCTTGCACCAACCTCTGGCTGGAGCGGCCTGGTCAGTTCAGCTGGGGCCACTCCTAAGGACAGCTCCAGCTGTTTTTATCCCCATTTCCTGAAAAGCCACTTGAATGCCGAGGAGCACCGTCCGCTGGGGACCAGCCTGCCCCAGGGCACTTGTCCCACAGCCAGCCCCGCGGGGAGCCAGGGCCGGCAGCACCTCAGCCTTGGCACCGGGAGAGGGACCCTGCTGCGGGGGAGAAGGGAAAATCAGTTCCACCCCAAGGAGCCGTGGAAAGCAGCTGCGTGCCGGGGAAGCAGCGTCAGCCCCACCGGTGCCAGCAGGTGACATCAGGGAACGTGGGGACGGTGCCCCGGCCCTGGCTGGGCTGCCAGCAGCCCCTGATGTCATTTGCTTGGACAGACGAGGCCGGGCTGCGGCGGCTTCCAGGTGGGAGAAGGGTTTTATCCCCAGGAGCGGAACGGGAGCTCGCTGGGAGCTCTCCTGGGACCTGAGCGTGGTTGCCAGGCTGCCGATTCCAGCTGCTTCCCAACCCTGCTCCTCGACTCCAGCTGCTGGAATCCGGCTCCTTTCGGGAAGTGCTGTGAGATCTTGTGAGAGCTCAGATGCAGCCAGACTCCAGCCCAGCACTGCGGGTGGGGAATCTGCCCATGGCATGGCAGGATGGAGGCACCTTTCCCTGCGAGTCCCCAGTGTCCCCAGCTCCAGTGGCCCGGGGGACAGCGTGAGGTGTGCGAGGGGTGCCTGACGTGGCCCTGGGCACCTCCCACCCCTCCCCTGTGCCAGCCTGGCACCTCTGTGGCCATCCTCACCCTCTCTGTCCCTCTTCCCAAGCCGCTTCAGCCGAGTGGCCTGGGCTTTCTGCTGGGAAAAAGCCCCCCGGACCCCTGCCTGCCCTGCCTGCCCCCGGCCCTGCAGGAGCTGCTCCCTCATCCCATTTACAAAAGCTGCATTCAGCTCCCTGCGAGCCCACGCTCACTTTTTCCAGTGAGTCTTTCTCCAGGAGCTGGATGAGGACCCAGCCCTTCCCGGCGCCAATTGCCATGGAGAACCACGAGACAGGCAGCGAGGAAGAGCACCGGGTTAACACAAGTCAACTATATTTAAAACATTTAATACAAATGTGTTTTGACAAGTCCTGTAGGTATTTCCAGCGAGGACTGGAAGATGCGTTTTCCCTCCCTTAAAAACAGAACGAGGCCCAAAGCTCCAAAAACATCAATTTGCGACTTGGTCTCTCGCTCCTTCCCGCCTGTCACCCTCTCAAGCCTGCCCCGTTCTGCCTTCACCCCACCAGGACCCAGGTAATGGAAGAAACCTCCAAAACTGAACCTTCAGGAGACCCCTCATGCATTGAAACTTCAGGAGAAACAGGAAAGCAGAGGAAGAGGTTCCTCAGGGTAGCGTCGCTTTCATCATCACCCCAGGATTGCTCAAGGATTAGGGGACCTGCAATCCTCACGGATCCCCCCACAGGAATTAGTTAAATTAAGGCATTTTGCCCTTCCTCAGGCACCCCTGAGGGCGAGCCTCCCGCCAGCCCAGCCCAGGACCCGGAGCGCTGTCGGGATTTGCTACATTTCGAGGAGATTGCACAGAGAAAAACTCAACCCCCGAGGGGCTCAGAGGGCTCCGGCCTCCTTGGCCGCCTGGTTGAGCCTCTCGGTGACGAGGCCCAGGTCCTTCTCTTTGTCCAGCTTCACGTAGGTGTCCGTCCTGAGGGCGTGGACGCCCACCCAGTCGGGCAGCAGCTCGGCGAAGAGCCGCACGTGCTTCTCCATCTCACCTGCGGCGAGGAGCACCGGGGTCAGAGCTCGCCTCCCCTCTCCCCTTCCTCCCGCGGAGATTCCCCCCTCCCGGGATTCCTACCGGGCGCCACGAGCTCGGGGCAGCTGTCGGCCAGGCGGGCACAGAGCAGCTCCATGCTGAGCGCCGGCTTCTTCTCGGCCACGAAGACGCTGCGCAGGACGCGCGCCATGGCCGGCA
>WEIT01018877.1:18786-29072 GCA_013389985.1 Dryoscopus gambensis | reverse complement strand
CTTCCTGCCGTCCCACAGCGCGCGGCAGCCCCGCGGACCCGTCCCGGCAGAGGGAGCGGTGGTGGCGGCCATGGTCAGACCACGCCGCAGGTACAGCCCTGGCACGGGGCCGTAACGGGGCACAGCCCCTCGGAGAGGTCCCCCCGCCGGGACCGCTAACACCCGCGGCAGTTGTAGGTGACATCCTGCATGTCCCCTGTCCCCAGAGCACTAACCACGGCTTCTCTGCTCCCTAGCACTAACGGGGTGTTGGACTCGGGGTGCCAGGCTGGGTTTGGGGTCACCGATGTCGGCTGCCCGTGAATGCTGGCGCCAGAGGGACCCCGCTGTGGGGACGTGGCAGCTGAGTTGTTGGCTTTGATGTCCTCGGGTGTCCTCGGGGCCAGGCAGAGCCCTGGGAGATGGCAGCGGGGCCAGCCTGGGGTGTGACACCCCTACCGTGGCCCTGGCTGTGCTGTGACACCCCGTGCCCCCCCGGCAGTGCTGCATTCCGGGGAATACTTCCTCTTCGAGTCGGACAGCGAGGAGGAGGAGGAGGTGCAGGAGGAGCCGCGGCCGGAGAGGCCGAGCGCCTTCCAGGTGAGCGGGGCTGGGGGGCTGCAGAGTGGCCGTGGGGGCTGGCAGTGGCCCCAGGGTGCTGATGGCCCCTGTCCCCCTCCAGCTCGCCTACCAGGCCTGGGTGACCAACGCCAGGACGGTGCTGCGGCAGCAGGAGCAGCCAGAGCCACCCAGCACCGAGAGCGCTGCAGGTGGGTGTGACACCCCAAAATAGGGCTGGGAGGGGCCAGGAGGGGACACAGCCCTGCCTGGTGCCCGTGTGTGGGGACTCTGGGGGCTGCAATGGGGTTGGACATGAGCTGTGCAGCTTCTTTGGTGCCCACCCTGGTTTTTAAGGTAGATGTGGGGGGACAGGGGATGGGGTGGTGGATGGGAGAGCCCCAGAAATGATGTTCACCCCTTCCCTGCGGTCTGAACCTCGCAGGGGATGGCGCAGGGAGAGAGGAGGAGGCTGCCGAGGGGGCTGAAGGCCAGGAGGAAGCGAACACGGAAGGCTCCGGTAGGTGGGCAGTGGGCCTGCAGCTCTGAGGGGATGCTGGGCAGGTCTGAGTGGGCACCGAGTGACCTCCCCACGCCTCTCTTTGCCCTGGCAGAGCGGAGCAACGTCCTGCAGCGGGCGCTGAACACGCTGAGGTTCCTGTGGCTGCTGTGCCAGGCCCTGGTGGACGGGCTGACCCAGTGGCTGGACGCCTGCACCCAGGAGCACACGGACATGTCCCGCATCCTGCTCCTCGAGAGATGCGTCCTGGCGCAGCGGCTGGCCAGGGTGAGCCCGGGGGGCAGGCCGGGGCACGGGGGGTGGCACCCCACGGTGGCACTGACGCCCTGCCTGCCACAGGGACAGGAGATAAACCAGCAGTTCCCGGATGAGCTCTACGTGCTGCCGCCACCGGAGGAGTCCCCGCAGGAGCCGGGCCCGCCGGGCTCTGTGGCCGCAGATTCCCAAAGCAACACTTCCAGGCAGGTGCATAGACACCCCCGAGGGGGCCGTCGGCAGCGCCACGGGCCGGGTGGGCGGGCACGGGGCTCACCCCTGTCCCTGTGTCATCCCCAGCGGGTGCCCAAGAGCCACCCCTGCCGGCAGCCAGGAGCTGGTGACAAACCTGGGGTCCCAGGAGGACGTGGCCGGCTCTCAGCAGCTCCTGGCCGTGCCGCAGCAGCGCAGGCGGACTGCCAGCGAGCTCCTCATGAGCAGGTGGGTGTGGGGACAGCAGGGACGTGNGGAGGACGTGGCCGGCTCTCAGCAGCTCCTGGCCGTGCCGCAGCAGCGCAGGCGGACTGCCAGCGAGCTCCTCATGAGCAGGTGGGTGTGGGGGCAGCAGGGACGTGGGGACAGCGGGATGGGGACGGGGGGTGGCAGGCGGGCTCATCCCAGCCCCGCGCCCCGCAGGAGGATGTTCGTCGCCGAGCTGGAGGAGTCGGAGCGCTTCTACCAATCCCACAACCGGTTCCTGAAGCTGCTGCTGGCTGGGTACCGCTGTGTGACCGCCCACTCCGAGCTGCTCTGCTACTTCCTCATCATCCTCAACCACATGGTCACTGCCTCCATCCTCTCCCTCTTCCTGCCCATCCTCGTCTTCCTCTGGGCCATGCTTTCCATCCCCCGGCCCACCAAGCGCTTCTGGATGACCGCCATCATCTTCACCGAGGTGGGCAGGGGGTGGCCGGTGAAGGGACGACGCCGCCCGGCCCGTGCTGCCACCCGCTGACCCCAGCGTCCCCGCAGGTGATGGTGGTGGTGAAGTACCTCTTCCAGTTCGGGTTCTTCCCCTGGAACGGCTACATCACCGTGCTGCGCAACGAGGGCAAGCCCTTCTTCCCGCCGCGCATCCTGGGCTTGGAGAAGACCGTCCGCTACAACAAGTACGACCTCCTGCAGCTCCTGGCCCTCTTCTTCCATCGGTCCCTGCTGCTGGTGAGCCCTGGGCTGTGGGTGGGCATCTGGGGGGAGCTGCAGCTGCTCCTGGGGGGCTCCGGGGAGAGCCCGGTGGGTGCTGGGTGGCTCTGCCGTGGTTTCCCACCGGTGCTGCGGGATGGGGAGTGAGGTGTGTGGGGCTGGGGGGCAGCAGGACCCCTGAGCATGTCCCTCCGCAGTCCTATGGGCTGTGGGACCATGAGAAGACGACGGAGGAGAAGCAGACAGACAGCAGGGAAGAGGAGGAGAAGGAGAAGGAAGAGGAGGGGGAGCAAGCTGTGTCCCAACCGCTGGTGGCGGTTGAGGAAGTGCCGGAGGCTCCAGCCCAGCCAGGAGCACTGGGAGCAGCTGCGGGGCCGGAGCTGGAGCTGGAGCTGGAGCCAGAGGCGGAGAGCAAGTCCGCGGAGCAGGAAGAGGGGACCGGGACCACGCGGCTCCGCTTCAGGAGGAGGAAGACAGCAGAGATGGTTCCAGGGGAAGGTGAGCACCAGTCCCCGGCCCTCACGCCCTGGTGAGCAGCAAGGCTGGCACCCCCAGGGTGCTGGGGTCGGGCAGGATGTGGCCCTGCAGGACCTGGGCTGTCACCCACGCTTGTGCCTCACTTCAAGGGGTTGAGGAGGAGGGAGCGTCAGAAGAGAGCCACGCTCAGAGGAAGCTGAAGGCGTTTGGCTTGCGGGTCAAGAGCTTCTTCATCACCTTGTGAGTCTCGGCGGTGGGCCCAGGGGTGGGGGCTGAGGGTGCAGTCCCAGTCACCTGTCCCGTGCCCCCTGTGTCCCCTGTGCCCCCTGTCCCTGCAGGGCAGGGAACATGTACCGGCCAGTGCGCAAGTTCTTCCTGGACATCCTCAACACGCAGAACCACGCGGCCACCGACGTCTACGCCTACATGTTCATGGCCGACGTGGTCGACTTCATCATCATCATCTTCGGCTTCTGGGCCTTTGGGGTGAGCAGGGAGTCCCACAGGGCCCTGACTGTCCTACCCCCCGCCATGGGGTGAGGCTGGGCCTCATCCTGACCTCTCCTGCACCCCAGAGATACACGGCGGCCGCCGACATCACCTCCTCGCTGTCGGAAAACCAAGTGCCGCAGGCTTTCCTGGTCATGGTGCTCTTCCAGTTCACCACCATGGTCATCGACCGCGCGCTCTACCTCCGCAAGACCGTGCTGGGCAAGCTCATCTTCCAGGTCATCCTGGTCTTCGGCATCCACATCTGGATGTTCTTCATCCTGCCGGCCGTCACCCAAAGGTGCATCCCAAAGGAGTCCCCGCCGTGGCACGGCGTGGTCCTTGCGTGGCACCTTGGTGTCCCTGAGCCCACGTGGTGGCCCAGGCTGGTGGCTGAGGGGTGACATATCCCTCCTGCAGGTTGTTCAGCCACAACTCGGTGGCCCAGCTGTGGTACTTCGTGAAGTGCATCTACTTTGGACTGTCGGCCTACCAGATCCGCTGTGGCTATCCCACCCGCATCCTGGGCAACTTCCTCACCAAGAAATACAACCACCTCAACCTCTTCCTCTTCCAGGGGTACGGCAAGGGGTCGCGGGGACCCCCGGGCACCCCGAGGGTGCCGTGCCACCGCCCTGTCCCCGTGTGCCCCCAGGTTCCGCCTCGTGCCCTTCCTGGTGGAGCTGCGGGCCGTCATGGACTGGGTGTGGACGGACACCACGCTGTCCCTCTCCAACTGGATGTGTGTGGAGGACATCTACGCCAACATCTTCATCATCAAGTGCAGCCGGGAGACAGAGAAGGTACAGCCCCTGTGCCAGGAAGGGTGCCCCACTAAACCCCTCGTTTCTTGGGGTCCCCCCGAGCCCACCCTCCGCCGTGTGCTGTCTCGCCCCGCCCCAGAAATACCCACAGCCCAAGGGGCAGAAGAAGAAGAAGGTGGTGAAGTATGGCATGGGCGGCCTCATCATCCTCTTCCTCGTGGGCATCATCTGGTTCCCGCTGCTCTTCATGTCCCTGGTGCGCTCCGTGGTGGGCATCGTCAACCACCCCATCGATGTCACCGTCAACCTCAAGCTGGGGGGGTACGAGGTGAGCATGTGGGGTTGGTGTTGGGGTGCCCAGCCGGGACGCTGGGGTGCCCTGCCCAGCTGATGTCCGTGGCGTCCCCGTGTCCCCCCCAGCCCCTGTTCTCTACGAGCTCCCAGCAGCAATCCATCCAGCCCTTCACCTCCCAGGACTACGAAGCCCTCACCAAAGAGTTTGAGAGGCAGCCGGTAAATCCGCGCCCCCGCCCCAAAAAACCCCCGCTGGCTGCCCGGGCTGGGGGCTGAGCCCTGTTCCCCCCGGTGGCAGCTGGCCATGCAGTTCATCACCCTCTACGGCGTGGAGGACATCGTGACCGCCCGCATCGAGGGCAGCTCGGGCTCGCTGTGGAGCATCAGCCCCCCCAGCCGCAAGCAGATGCAGCAGGAGCTGCAGAACGGCTCCTCCGACATCACCCTGCACTTCTCCTGGACCTTCCAGAGGTACCTCAGGCACGGCCAGGGAGGGGCTGGCCCTGCCCTGCCACCCCCCCTGCCCACACCGAGCCTCTCCTGCCCGCAGGGACCTGAGCAAGGGGGGCACGGTGGAGAACGCCTACGGCAAACTCACCAGAGACCTGAAGCCTGGCGCACCGCAGCGCCTGGAGCTGGCCCAGCTGCTGGGTGGCACCAGGGATGACCCCGTGTGAGTGTCCCCTGGGGGGGTGACTGGGTGTGGTCAGCGGGACGGTGTAACCCCCCCTCACCCCCCTTTCTTGCAGGGAATTGCCCAACCTCTTCCCCCAGTACATCCGGGCGCCCAGCGGCCTCGAAGCCGAACCCGTCAAGCAGCTGCTGCCGAGTAGGTCCCAACGTGTGTCCCCCCCTCCCAGAAAATCAGCCGCCTCTCTGAAGATGGGGAGGACACGAGTCCCAGTGTGCCCCTCCCTAAAAAATGAGCACTGGGAGCACACCAGTAGCCTGATGGTGCCACCCCCCTGCAGACAGTGAGGACTCGAGTCCCACTGTGTCACACCCCCCCAAAAAATCATCCTTGAGAGCACTGTGCTGTGCCCTGACGTGCCACCCCCTCTCCAGATGACAAGGACAGCTACCTGGACGTGGAGGTGTGGCTGAAACGGGAGCTCAGGGGCTCTGGCCAAGATGATAACTTCGTGGAGTGGTGGGTGCTGAGGGCGAAGGACGTCCCAGCGCGCGAGGGCAACATCCTCCCCCTAGTCATCTTCAACGACAAAATCAGCCCCCCCAGCCTGGGCTTCCTGGCTGGCTACGGGTACGTGGAGGGTGCCGGGGTGGGGGCGGATCCAGAAGGAATTGAGGGTGGGATCCAGGGATCCAGGATGTGCCCCCCGCCCCTTGCAGGATCATGGGGCTCTACGTGTCCATTGTGCTGGTGATCGGCAAGTTCGTGCGGGGCTTCTTCAGCGAGATCTCCCACTCCATCATGTTCGAGGAGCTGCCCTGCGTGGATCGGATCCTGAAGCTGTGCCACGACATCTTCCTGGTGCGGGAGACGGGCGAGCTGGAGCTGGAGGAGGAGCTCTACGCCAAGCTCATCTTCCTCTACCGCTCGCCCGAGACCATGATCAAGTGGACACGGGAGAAGGAATAAGGGGGAAGGGGCTGCAGCCCCCCCCGACAGGGACATCACCGCCAATGCCTTAAGCAGCCCCCACGCCCGGGGCCGCGTCCCGCCCCGGGAGGCAGCGGGGTGTGGGGTTCTGGGCGCTCCCTTGGAGGGAGGATGTTTTTCTGGATGTTTTTCTTACGTTGCTTCGAAGCCGTCCGACCTGTGCAGACCACGTTGTGCCTTCCCGGGGAGGGGGGCGGGAGGTGGTCCCCCCACCCGCTGGGCACCCCTGGCTGCCAGGTGGGCATGGGGGGGTCAGGAGCCAGCCCCTGCCCCCTCCCTGCCGGCCCCAGCCCTGCTCCAGAACCAGGTTGAACTCAAAAGCAATAGCCTGCCCCCCACCCCCCAACCAGCTCCAGGATGGGGGTCCTGGGTTGTGGCCCCCCACGTTTAGGGGGCTCTGGCAGCCCCAGTTGGACTTTAGACACGTGACTTTGGGTTTGTTTTTTTTTTTTTTATGAATTCAAATGGTTTATTTATACAGATATCGAATAAAACAAACTTGAGGCCTCCCGGGCTGACAGGCAGCTGAGGCAGGGAGCAGGGGGGGACCAGAGACCTGCACCCCAGCCCCCAGTAAATGGGGGGTGGGGGCTCTCCCCGCCCGTGGCTGTGACAGAAATGGGGTATAAAAGCAGCTGCCTGGGTGTCCGGAGTCCTCACCAACCTCTGGGGTACCCCGGAGGGGTGGCACCTGCCCCAGCAGTGCCACGGCAGGATGGGGCTGTGTCCCCCGCTGTCCCCAACCCCTTCAGCTGTTGCTGGACTCCTGGTTCTCCTGGTTCTGGTTCTGCTCCATCTCAGCTCTGCAAGGGATGGACGCTGTGGATGGACACGGCCTCAGGGGCTGAGCAGGGCAGTGAGGGACCCCCAGCCCCGGTACCTGCGGATCCTGCGCTGGCCCTCGGCGCGCACGTAGGGTGGCAGTGTGGAAAGGGGACCCTGGAAGAGCAGGGCCATGAGCCTCGGGACCCCCAGAGCCACCCCCCTGCACCCCAAAACCTCACCAGCTCCTTGAAGGTGAGGCGGCAGCTGTAGCACAGCAGGGGGATGTAGGCAGCTTTGCTCTCGGCCCTGCTGGGGGACAGGGACAAGGACGGGGACACTCAGCGGTGCCGCCGTGGCGGCCTGGGAGTGGGTGTGCAATCCTGGAGTGCCCCCTGCCCACGTGCTCACCCTGCTCCCGGTTCCTCCAAGATCAGCGTGGGCTCCAGAGCCAGCTCCTCCTCTGCAAGAGCCGGGCGGTCACTGAGGGGTGCACGGCTGCCCCCCCAAATCCCCCGAGCCCCTCACTGTCCCCCCCACTCACCCCCATCGGTGTCCAGGCCGCAGAGGCAGAGGAGGCAGCGCTGGGACTCGCTGCTGGCCTTGGCCGGCTCCGGGCTCAGCTTCTCCCCCGTCCTGCAGCCACAACGGGAGGTGTGGGTGCACCCCAATCCCCCCACAGCCCCAGCATCCCCACAAGGACCGCCCCCGTACCGGTACACGGTGCTAATGGTGGAGGGGAACTCCTCCTGCAGCCCCAGCAGGAAGCGCTCGACCAGCTGGTGGATGCTGGGCTTCTCCCGGCGCTGTGGGAACCAACAGGGAGGGCAGGGCAGGGCAGGGCTGGGGGGTCCTGTCCCCGCCACGGGGACACACAGCTGGGGCTCCCCGCCACAGGACCCCCCTACCTTGGTGAAGAGGGGTGGCACCATGACGCTGGGGACGCCGAAGAAGCGGTTGTAGAAGGCGATCTCCTTGGCCGTGTAGTCCCGCATGGGTCTCACCACCATCACGTCGCCGTGGCGCCGGTCCGTGAAGCCCTGTGGTGGGTGCAGGGCTGCCAGGGGACTGTGCCACCGCCTAGCCACGCCCCTGCAGCACCGTGTCCCCCCTCGGGTGACTGGGTGCCCGTCCCCAGCTCACCGTGTCGACGGCTAGGAAGGCGCCGCGCCCCAGGGACAGGTTGGTGAGGAGCTTGACGGCCACGCGCGTGAGGCTCTCGCCCATCATCACCTTGGAGTAGCCCCTGTCCCGGGCCGTCTGCACGATCAGGTGGGTCCTGGGGACGAGGTGATGGCACGTCAGAGCCACCACGCCCGGCCGGCGCCGGCGCCGGGCAGGGTCAGTCCCTCACCGCAGCATCTGCAGCAGCTCNAGGTGCCGCCGTCCCCGTCCTGCCGCTGCTGCTGGATGAAGCCGTCCACGGCCTCCTTGTAGGACGGGCCGGGCGGGCCGGGGCGCTCCGGCGCCGGCTGTAAGATGGATGGGGGCAGCTCCAGCGCCTGCAGGGCAGAGATGGATACAGCGGAAAGTTGGGGCACCCAGGTGCATCCCCTCACCCCAGCACCTGTCCCCACGTCACCCCAATACCTCCTCCAGGTGGATCAGGTGGTAGGGGAAGCCGGTGGCCTGCAGCAGGGTCTCCATCTGGGCCAGGGTCTGCTCCCGCTGCTCCGGGCTCTGCCTGCGCACGGCTCCCTCTGGAAGGCAGGGGGGCAGTGCCAGGGCTGCTGTCACATTCCTGACCCCATTCCCGGGGCCAGGAGGACAGCACGGGGTGCCACGGCCTTGCTGGGCCGGGCGGCAGCGCCCTGGGCCTGGCACAGTGCAGGGGATGCTGCGCCGGGAGCGGGTAACGGGGCAGGGAGCGGGGCTGGGAACAGTGCAGGGAATGGGCAGCAGGGCTGGGAATGGGGTGGAGAACGGACAGGGGGCTGGGAATGGGGCAGGGCACAGGCAGTGCAGCTGGGAACGGGCAGCAGGACAGGGAACAGGCAGTGGGGCAGGGAACGGGGCAGGGAACAGGCAACAAGGCTGGAATGGGGAGCGAGGCAGGGAGGAGGCAGTGGGGCAGGGAGCGGATTGGGAATGGGCAGTTGGACACGGAGCAGGGAACGGATTGGGAAGGGGCAGTTGGACACGGAGCAGCAGCGGGGCTCCCTCACCCTCAACGTAGACGAGGCCGGGGACGAAGCGGAGCCTCTTGGCCGCCTCCCGGCTGAGCCCCTGGCAGAGGAAGGGGGTGAGGAGTGGGGTGATGGGGGTGGCCGAGCTGTGCCCCGCTCTTGAAGCCCCCCAAGCCCCGAATCTCACCTCCTGCACCTGCCGGATCATGGCGCTGGAGGCCGGGCCCCCTGACACCGCCAGCAGCACCTGTGGGGACAGCGGGGACGGTCACCGGCCCTGGAGCCACCCCCGGGGCCCCTGTCCAGGCTCCCCCGGCCCGGTACCTTCTCTCCCGGGAAGATGACGCGGTTCTTGCCCAGCATCGCCCGGAATTTGTGCACGAAGTAGTCGCGGAAGCAGCCGCTGGGGGACACGGGCACGCGGGGACCCCTGAGCCACGGCCTGCTCTGACACCCCCAGACCCCACATCCCCTGTCCCCAGGCCCCAAAGTCCTCTTGATGTCCCTGAGACCGAGGTCCCAGAGATCCAACCATGCCCAGAGAAAAGTGCCCAAGCCACGTCCCCAAACATTGCTGTGCCTGCTCCCCTGTGTCCTCGAGACTCAGTGTCCCCAAGCCTCGATGTTCCTCGGTCCTGCTGTCCCCAAACCTCGAGGTCCCACAGATCCAATGTCCCCATCCCCAACATCCCAATATCCCGGACACTCAACATCCCCAAGACCAAACGTCCCCAGTCCCTGACATCCCCAGGACCCAAAGCTCCCAAGCCACCGCGTTCTGGGGGCTCCAAGATCCCAACCTCTGCCGTGCCCCAGCCCCGGTGTCCCCCACCCCTCCGTCCCTGCCCGCTCCCTCACCGGCAGAAGGGGTCCCCGACGCGGATGACGAGCGCGGCCGTGCCCTGCCCGCACTTCATGCACGTCCGGGGCTGGCTGCGGGGACACGGCCGGTCACCGGGGACACCGGCACCAGGGCCCCCGGGGGATGCCGGGGGAAGCGGCGAGAGATACCGGGGGATACCGGGAGGGGGGGATCGGAAGCGGCACTGGGGAGTACTGGAGGGATACCGGGAACAGCACCGGGGGGATACCAGAGGCAGCCCCGGGGGACACGGGTGAGACACTGGGGACAGCACCGGGGGGAGACCGGGGCGGTACCGGGGGGTGCTGGCCCGGGGAAGTACCGCGGGGTACCGGGAGCGGCCCCGCGTGTCCATTCCGAGGCCGGACCGGACTCCCACCTGTCTGCCGGTGCGCGGCGGCGCCGCGGCGGATCCGTGTCGGCCCCGCACCCGCCA
>WEIT01018876.1:721489-737571 GCA_013389985.1 Dryoscopus gambensis | reverse complement strand
CCCTTTCTGTCTCTCTCTCTTTTTTTTTTTTTAGGAGGTTTTCCCCTATTTCCATTGCATTTTGCTGATGTCAGTCCCCTTGCACTCTCTCTGCTGGGCATCTTGGCTGGCTATTTATGTGGGAAGCAAAATGAAAGCCTGCACTTTTCTGATGAATACTGCTGTACTCATGCATTTAGAATTTTTATTTGGACTAAGCAAAGAAAAAGTCAATCCAGCAGCTATTATAATCAGCATCTTTTACAAGCTAATCCAAGCTCTAAAATACTTGAAAGATGATTGACAAGTCCAAGGATGAAAGACTCATTGTTTAAGAACTTTCCACTGCAAATTGGTGTTTCAGTTTTCCTCCGCAGTTATAGCACCTGAAAACTTGTTTGTTTGTTTGTTTTTAAATCAGACCCTTTTGCAGTCACATGCCTCCAGGACCTGGGACTTCAAGGGAAGAAATGCCAATTTGAAAACTTTAACTGGCAACATTATGAAAGTTATTGTCTCCTGAGCACTGACATTAATATTTTTTCCACATTCTACTTTATCACCCACGCGCTTCTCACCACACCTTAAGGGCCTGGTCTCTCTTTCTGCAGGGAGAGACTGGCTACCAAACTATACTAGGCTTGTCCATTGTGCTAATAGGATTATAGCAAATAATACCAAAAAAATCCCTACTTATTCATATGGAAACAGCATTAATCCCTTCTGCCTGCCCCACCCCATAACTTTGTGTCTGAGCATGAAAGCTATCTGTTTGCTTTGGCAGCACAGAAACATTCACAAAATGTTTTCCAAATACTAGGTTTTCTGCCCCCCAATACTTTTCAGTTTAGCTCTGAAGGAACACACAAAGTAGGAAGAAGACTATGACACTCTTTTCCATATAATTTAATATAGGGCATTCTTACTGCTTTCTGGGGAATCATATCAAATATAGTTACCAGGACAAGGTAGAAAATACAGAAGGAGCTATAAAAAGCTGTATGTTTTATCCTGTTAATTTCATGTCTCATACATGCCACCAGAGTAGGTTGTTAATCAGTAGATGAGGTTTCAGTAAACAACTTTGCAACACATCTTACTAGCCAGCTTTTCCAGATACTCTCCAGGGGATAGATTCACATCAGCTGTACCATATAAGTGGATGTTACAGTGACCTGGTCTGCCTTAGTGGGCCTCACTTACATTAACACAGAAAGTCAGCTGGAATGGCTAAAGAAAACAGCAGTGCTGACTTCAGCTTATCTTAACACATCTGGACATTAAACCCCGTGGTTCAGCATGGCGGCTGCACATCCCGCGGCACTGCCCCTCAGGCAGAAGCAGAACTTGCTGTCAAAGAGTGGATCAGAGATTTTGGAGTGGTAAACCTGGATGGACATTGCTTGAAAATTTGCCTGTGAACTTGGGTCTGTGCTCAGAGCTTGCAGCTGTACTATGGTAAATAATTCTATCTGCATTCCTCTATTACCTGGAAGTTCTCTAAACCCCAACACTACAATCTCATCTATTGCATTAAGACAGAAAAGGTGAGCTCATAAAGTTTATCCTGTCATTTTCTTTTACTAGAATCTAAATGACAGTCCACTTACAATGACCATAATCAAAATGATACTATTTTCTGTAATCTACAAATAAATTCACGGATTTCATCCAAAAACAAAGCTAAGAGCAAAAACAAAGCTAGAGAAAAAAAACTGCCTTTGACTAAGGGAAAAATGCAATATATCTATTTAAATTCAAAGCAAAGGGATAAAAGTTGCTTGCTTTTTGTTTGTTTTGATTATCTGTATTATTCTACAACATTTTTACAGAAATCTGGGTTAGTATGATTGAAGTTTGATGGCTCTACAAAGAATGACCTTTTTACACTTAGACACACACTTTCTGAGTGCAAATGCAAGTTTCCAAAAAAATCAAACTCAGGTGTGTAAAAAGAATACTTTTGTTGTTATTTAGAAAGGGAAATTGTATTTCACTCCTTGCTTCTAAATGTTAGAGGAGTGATCTAGCTAATTTTTTAAAATGCCCTGTCCAAGCATTTTTGTGGGTATTTATACATTGTGCTATCTGACAACATCTTATTAAAGGTTTTTAACAGCACAAATTCTTCCTTATTTGCCAGTTTTCATCCAGATTTGTAAATAATCATATTTGGAGCACCACACTTGAAGCATCAAGTGAGAAGTTTTATTTCTTTCCAATACCAGTTCTGCTTTTCTTCCAACACAAAACAGCAGGAGGAGAAAAAAAATACAGCACCTTCTTAGATTTCTGTAATAATGAGAAACTTTCTAGGAAGAGCATCAAATATTCCAGTGTGCACAAGAAGTGATTTGTTCTCAGTCATCTGCTTACAGGTTCTTAATCTGCCCTGTGTGCTCTGTTAGTCATCCAGGATTTTAGTCAATTTTTTAAAGATAATCATCAAGTCACAATTAAGCAAGAAAGGTCTGCCCCAGTTCAGGAGCTGCAGAAGCCTGCAGATTTGTTACAGGAACTGGTCTTAAATTAACAGCATATAGAAAATAATGCAGCTTTGATTGATAATGTTTTTTGAGAACTGTGGTAGATGAGAAAGACAGTTCCATTGAAAAGTAGCTATTGAACACATTCTCCCATGTAAATGAAGGTGTGATAATTTTAAGAGAATGAGGTGGTAAAAAAGGAATGTGGCTGGCTTTTCCAACAATCGTTCCCCAGGTTTATAAAGAACGTTTCAGAGTTGTTCTGCAGATCAGTCTTTCACAGCCTGCACTCAGAACACACTGCTTGTAGCTCAGAGCTGGACCCAGGAGATGGCTTGATGAATACTAAAGATACTGGAAAAATTTCAATTCCTGGCTTTTTGCAGTGGGGAAAGGAGGAAGTCAAAGTCCCCAGCACATGCTGAATGGTTTACACTGCCCATAAAGAACTGAATCTCTGCCCAGAATGAGAAACCAGTCTGAACCAAGCTCATTGTCAGGTTCAATACATTCCAATTTTCCCTCTGATGTTTTCCATTTTCATTGCTTTGTCTCTCTACAGCACTTAGCTCTATCCAGCATTGCAAGTACCATTCCAATATAAAACAGACTGTTTAAATATTTCTGGCTCAAAGGAATCCAGAAAATTGGAGCATAAATGAAAGGAAAACAGATTCAGAAATATTACCCCTAAACAAAACAAGCCCCATAGAACAGCTTATGATGTTTTAGGAGTTAAGTGTGTCTAATCAGACTGTTCACCCTCAGAGCCTGACCCTAAATGAAATACTGGAAGTTTTGACCAAATGAGTGAAAGGAGATTGAGTATTCTGGCTGAAAGCTTAAAATGTCAGTCTTCCAAAGGGAGGGGGAAGGGAATGTTTAAAGCTTTCTGCAAAACATCCCTCTTTAGTTGTCTCAAGTTGCACTTCTTAAAGCCACTTCTTGGCTTTTACTCTGAGGACTGAAGACAAACAGTAGGCTTCAGTGGAGTTCCATTAATAGCCAAAAAAAAACCACTTTCCTGAGAAAACATGTATTTCTGCAAGCAGCTGACCCAACAGAGTCCTCTTTCCTACAGCTCTGCCGTTCTCCAGTGTGGAAATGGAATCATTTTACAAAATTTCTGATGTTTAATAAGGAACTGTTTTATGCAGGAGCCTTTCCTCAGGAGAAGCGTTAGCTGTTTTCTCTCCCCGACTACCTACTTCTGTGAACTCTATTAACTTCTACCTCCCTCAAATTTTGCTGAGATTGGCCAGAATGTTCAAAAGTTATTAGGAAGGAGTTAGAGGTGCAACAAGACCATGTAAGCATATCAAATACAAAAACAAACAAACACACCAACAAAACCCAAAACAACAACAACAACAACCCAAAACAACAACAACAACAACCACACACACACACACAAAAGCCTAAACCAACCAACCAACCAATTAAAAAACCAAAAACAAACAAAAAACCCAAACAAAAAAAAAATCCAAACCCTTGTAATTTCCAACAAATGCTTAAGGTAGCTGGAAAATAGCTGTGAAGGGAGTCAGCCAGTTCCCCTCACAGAATTTTTGGTCCAAGTGTGACCTACCAGGAAAGACTGTCCACTGGTTAAACCCATGTCCCACATTCTGTATATCAAGGTCCAGCTCTTCCTCTGTCAAAATCTTTCTGTGACCATAATAAGTCATGTTGAAAAACAACTCAAAAGACATAGGAACCTCAAATTTGGTTTTCCAGACCCAACATTTTCATGTTTAAAACTTACAGTAGTTAAATGTTCCTAGCAGAGTATGTGGAGAATGTTAAAACCAGAGTAGTAGCATGCTTGGTAGGCAACAATTGCAACTAACCACTATAAAATTGTTACAAGAAGATATACCTGATAGTCTTCTCCCCCTTCACTAGACCATTTTCTTAGAGGCTGTCCTTTGGAATCTGGAGAAAACCTTCTCCTGCAGAAACCACCTATGTCTTAGAGCTTCCAACCTATTGGTATGGAAAACACAAGTGTCACGTCCAGAAGTGGCCACACTTTCTCTGAAGATCTTTTAGAAGTCAGCAGATAAGAAAAGGCTTAAAATTGCCTCTCTGCCCCCTTTTCCTCCTCAGGAGGGTGGTAAAAGAAGGCAGGTAGTGCCCCTACACTTTCTTATGATCACAAGCTAATGGCTAGAAAATTCATTTATAGGATGGGAAAACCAGGCTTCTCTTCCCCCTTGGAAGGGATTCATCCCATGCTGTTGCACAGGCTGCCCTTACCATTGCCACATATTTACAGGAGGAGAGTCCAGCCCTAGAATGTTTATAATCAGAAGTAAAAATCAAAATAAATTAGGAAATAAAATCAAACAAATTTCCTATCCCCTTTACAGGCAATGAGCTGAGCCAAGGACAGCAAGATTATGAACACAGATACATGTATTAAATAGCTAAGAATTAAGTTCCTGTGCCCTAAACCCTAGGACAGTGCTTTAATCTTTCACTCGGGATCCATTCTCATAGGTTTACATGGCATGTAGAAGTTCATAGCAAGAGCAGTTGGAAGCTCTATAGAAGCCAGTACTCAAAAATACAGAGACAAGACAAGAAATTGAATTACAGCTCTGTCTCACCACTATTCTGCCTTTTGTATAGATTTTAAACTGTTAAAAAAATACCAGATGACCTGACAGAAAATGCTTAAGTTATAGTAAATAACAGGGAAATCATGGGCATTAGCCAGCTGGTTTTGATATTCAGAGGTACAGAATATTACTGAAGTATTGTAAACTATTGAAATGGAGAATCAATTCAATTTAATTTATGTTAAATCTGAATTAAAGAAAGGTTTGAAGTCTCTTCCTTTATCCCCGCAAGTCACGGTGACCCCTGAAAATGGAAGCCTCCCTCAGGGAAACGTGAGTGGGAAATTTCCCAGATGGTAGTCTACAAAGATGCTTCTTGAGCTCCGACAGGCTTATTGCATGTGTTTCCATTACACATGGGTGGAATTTTATTATTTTGTAACTAAAATTCATGTCAAACTGCATGAGAGTACACTCAGACTGGTTTTTCATGTGCTAAACACAGTCTCTCCTCATTCTGTTCGTGTTAGTTTACCGCTCACTCCATGCCCCTTACACAAAGGACATGTAACTCTTTCTGGGAGAGCACTGATAAGGAGTTACAGCGAGTCCCTGACATTTTCCAAGTCGTGAGCACGCGGGGCCCTGTCTGTAGCCAAGAACAGGAAACGTTTGGATGTATAGGGGATGTACACAAGCTGTTACAAAGGGTGCCTCTGTAACACAACAGCACCATTTCAGTACTGCTGGCCCTCCCTTCCCTCCCACTACAGGATCATTGCTAGGTTCTGCCAAGCTGCAGAACCTGAGAAAAAGCAACACTGTGCGGCTTTTGTTCTTTTGAGGGGGAAGGAGAAAAAAATTAGCACTTTTTGAATGGATTAGGACTTGGAAGAGATTTAAGTCATGGAAGAGTGTCAGGAAATAGGAAAGTGGTGACTCAAATCTGAACGGTCCTTAAGAAAGCTCAGCAAGAAAGAAGCATCAATAAATTAGAGGTTTAGTTATCCTCCTGGCTTAGCTGGGGCAGTGTAAGGTTCTCAGAAAGCTTTCTGAAGAAATCTGTGATTTTAACAGAAGCTACATTACCTCTCCTCACTCTACTTTATTGTAGCATGAACTGTTCCTTCCTAACTCAGAAAAACTTATACGTACTGTGCAAATTTAACGCTATATGCAAGCACATAAAAGCACAGACAGAAACATCTCTTCTAGCTTATGTATTTTTAAATTTCTTCCTGTCGTTTAGGAAACTATCCACAAAGAAATGGAACAACCATTTATCCGACAGGATAACTCATGCACATTGTGCAAGACCATTGTGTGCAGACCACTCAGCAGTTTGGGCACGCTTCAGAATTAATCTACAAGAAAATCTATGTGCAGCCACTGAGTCACAGGGACTGAAGCTGTTGCACACACCCAGACCAACTACTGGATTTGTAGCCACAAATGAGGTTCTGCCTCATTCTGTAATCCAGGTATGGCTCTTAAAACCTACAAAGTCAATGGTTGCAAATAGGTCAAACTACAAGAGAACCAATCAAACCAATTAGCCACCAAACACGGTGCAGCCTTCCCCACCCTGGATCAGCACTCCTCAAAACCATCAGGAAGTGTGTGTTCACCAGGACTCTGCCTCACAGGTTGGCCCTGGCATCTGCCCCAGGGCTGTTTACTCCACCCACCTAGCTGTGTGGACTCCTACCCCTTTTCAGTTAACCTCACAAAAGATGCCTGCAGAAAAAAATATGAGAAAAAGTCATATGAAAGGGTCTCTATCTGCCCCCTAATGCAAGCAATTGGCACCACAGGACAAATGCTACATCCAGACAAGAGCAAAGACACTACAAATGTGGAATATGTACGGAAACAAAGCTATCTAGCAATTCAACAGAAAACTGTTAGTAGTGTTCAGCTACATTTTTATGTTACACTTTTGCACAGCTATGCTGTCAAAAACCCCGGTGTAGCTACTGCCCCAAAGCTGCTGTGCACATAGAAGAGAGGGCTTGCTGCTGCTGAGGCACCACCTGCTCCCACTCCTGTGGTCTCCACCCCACCATCACCATGGACCTCCTCTGTCACATACTTCTGAAGAAAAAACAGCCAGTAAATATTGCCTTGACATTTGTTTTGATCTATATGGTGATCTGCCCATCAACTAAATGCCTACAACAGTAATATTGAATGCAGAAACAGAGAAACAAAGACCTATTACACATTCTAAATTTACTAATACAGCCTTGTTACACCATTATAGCCAGCAGCATTTGAAGCTCGAATGTCTCAACGCTTCTCTGCTTAAACCTAAAAGCTTAAATCCTATTAATTTTGTAGGATTCAATGTTTCTTTGGTTGGATCTGAACATTACAGTAGCTTTCTGCAAGGAATGAAATGGAATGAACTATAGCATTTACACCTGGTCCATTGCCTTGTTGCTTCACTGTCTAGTAACATATTAGGCAAAAGTATTTTTATTAGATGTGGCCAGATCAAATTTAAAATAAATCCCACCACAACCTCAAAAACTCCATTATATTTGACAAAAATGTTCCACCCCCCCACCCAGTTCTTTACTTTTATAAGGTTCACCATTTTAGAGTTAAAATGTATTCCAATGCTCATCCAGCACAAGAGATGAATGTAAACCAGTGAAGAACATGACAAGAAATTGCACCTAGAAATTAATCTAAAATAATCTCGAAACCCTTGCAATTATGTAACAGTATACAGAGATAAACTGGCAAGCAATTACTAATGTATTGCTTTGTATAGTACTCCATTAGTAGCATCTAAAAGTTTTCTGTTGTTGGATCACCTCTTTCTGGGTACAATGTCAATATTTACAAAGATCCTTCTGCTAATAAACCATGAAGGAAACTGCATGGTACACAGTAATGAATTCTCAAATGCTTCAGCTGAGATTTTGATTAATTTGTATTTTAAGCGCATAGGAAGTTAACTAAAAGTATCACAGACTTGTACTAAAATTTCTTACCTTGCAGAGTTTCAACAACAGCCAGCATGTCAGGTATGCTGTCAGAGTGAATTTCACTTTCATATATTGTTCAGGCAAACAGGTAAGGTACATTTGTACCAAATCCAGCTCTTCACGGACAACACTACTGCCAGCATTATTAATATCTTCTTCCCTACCCTCTTGTCTTCCTTTTTCCTCTTCTGCTGATGCAGTCAAACATCTATTGAACTCCATTTTTAAATGTCCGTTGTGTCACTACCCCACGCCCCCCTCCCTCTCCACAAAGCCCTGATCTTTCCAGAGACAACTCAGGAAAGTTTTAATTTCATATCAGTAATTATATTCCCTGATCCTCCAGAAGTATGTAGCCTTGTCTTTAAGCCAACCCAGAAAGTTCAGGCTGTGATAGAATAAACTTTCTTTAAACTGTATTGGCTTTCTGCCTTTCTCTTATTAAACAACCTCTCACAAATGTGTGTACAGCTACAAGACAAATATAGCACCATCTAGCCTTGTCATACAGCACAAGAATACTCCTACTGTTGCCAAAAGAGGAGAGAAAGCTCCCATTTAGAGAGCAAGTCCTCGGCATCAGGACTTCAGTCCATTTGGAGGGGGGATAAAAAGATGAAAAATCTGTTATCTTTGAAAACTTTTTTTTTTGTCAACTGTGTTTCCTCAGAACAAATCCCAATTCTGTAAAAAATTATATTCTTACAGAAGAGGGTTTTTAATTCCAGAGACTTCCAGCCACAGTAATTCATTGTTTGTGATATCACAGATGCCAAGCTTGTGGAGACTACAAATTTCAAAAGAAAAATGAGGTCTTGTGGATGGACTGGAGCCAAGACATTCTGAAATAATGAACAGCCCTTCCATAGGCCAAAACATGAAGAAAATATGCAAGAGATTAACTAAGTAATTTTTAGTTAAACATTAAGCAGCTCATCTGTTCCTTTTGACAGCTCAAACTTACACGTTAAGAAAAAATTCAAAGACCTTTAGCCTACTCTTAGTGACAGTTAGAAAAGACCTAAAGATTTAGATTTAATTGTTTCAATCATCAAAATTCAACAGCATCAACAACTAAAAGGCATTATTTTAATGAATAGGATTAACTCTACTGGTAACTTCATGCAGAAACTTACACTTTTTACAAATTATGTCCCCCACCACATAGAGGATATTCAAGTAATGGAAGACGTCACTGTGGTTTGCTGAAGAATTAATCAAGAGTTCCAGTATCTCGGAACATTGCCCTTTTTAATATATAGAGGATCTAACACTCAAAGATTCCTTCACCTTGGACCACCTTCAAGCATCTCATGACAGTTATTCAGTAAATGCTTACCATCCAATTTTAGAATCTTTAATCATATTAAACACCTCCTTGACCTAATCTCAGTGACTTAAACAGGGCTTCCCGAGTCATACATTTTATTATTAGAATGGGTGTTTCAGAAAACAAAAGGTAAAAACAAAATTGCTACACACCCATATACAGCCTGTTCACAAAAAATGGCAAATGAAATGCAGAAATCATACACATTTCTTTTGTCTGATATATTTTGCAAGGTGTCTGGCTCACCTGGTTCCTCTGATGGGTACAGCTGCCACTATTTTCCTCTCTTTTCATGTTCACACAGATTTGAGAAGAAGAAAATACAATGAATTGGTGAGCCAAACCTTCCTGAGATAGTTTGCTAGAATAAAGTGGAACATCATTTCTCTTCCTGCAGGCAATCCCGAGTACAGATGTTGAAGGCAAGCTGGCTCTAGCAACTGCAAAGGAGTTGGATAGCATCCCAGTGCTCACTCCTCCTAGCCATATCCCTCTGCTGTCAACAACGTGAGCCTGCAATTCCCACACAATGCTTACCCCTACATAACACAACTTTTGAGCAATCCTCAGCAACTGTGCCTACATTTTCCCGCCTGCAGGTGCTTGGGGTACCACTCATGGACCCAAATGTCAGCAGGCAGGGTCCTTGTGTGGCAGCCTGCCCTGCACAGGGACAAGCCAGCACTCCTCACCCCTAAGCACGAAAGCAAAGTAGTTCATGGGGAGGAAAGTTCCACAGCTCTCACCTGCTCTCCTGTCCCTAGGGGTGACAAGATTACTACCATTGCTTGAAAGCAATTGTGGCCATGCCAAAAGCCTGCTCGCTGTTGCTGCCAATTTTAAACACAGTTAAAGAACACTTGACATAGACAATGATAGGAAAGGAGAAGTCAAACCAAAGAAATGTCAAGAAGCAGATTGCTGAGCCATCTTGTAAACTTGTAGAACACTGTCAGCTGAGATTACAAGGGTGGAGGCAGATGAAAACTGCAGATACTACTAAGGTATTTTCTCTTAGTCTGTTCCCAGAAGGAGATGACATTGCCACATACTGGCACAGTCATATTATTTTCACCTTTCTGTTGTCTCCCAATTCTTTGATTCTGACCACTAAGAAGTTCTACTTGAGATATTTTCAACCCTAGTATTTCTTCTCTAATCTTTGCCATTTATGATATGAATAATGAGATATGAACCAATGAAGACAAGTCTTCCTAAGCTACTTTCCAGCCCTAGGAGTGCAAATGAAATTATAGTTAAAATAAGATCCACTTACTACATCCTTCAGATAATCAGCATTCACCTTCATTCCCAGTGTTTCTATCCCAACCGGAAGCCATGATAGCAGATTTAAGCAATTTTAGGAAAATATATCATATAGATTTGGACCAAGGCCTAAGGGTCCATGATCTGGAATCCTTAAGGTGAGTTAAAAAGCATAGTCTGCATGCAGTGTCCAGATACTGGGTTTGCTTTTTTCCATAGTGTTCAGTATTTCAAATGGCTTCAAAATCTTAAGATAAAGCAAAAATTCAAAACAGTAACTTTTTGTTATAACTTGGTGAGAATTTTTCTGCAATTATGAAGAATTAATTTTAGCACCACACTGTGATAAGTAGATTTCCCTTCACAGCCTGTAGTCACAAGTCAAATTTTTGTTTTGTGTTGGATTTGATTCACATTTGGAAACAGCTTTTCTTGCCAGATATGATTGCTGAGCACCTCCCCCAGCTTCATTAGTACAAAGTGTAGTATAGAAGAATGGGTCCAGCTTTTTTATTTTGCTATTTAAATTAAAAATGATTCACAGCAGAAGCATATCACACTCCAGAGGAGTGCATGTAAGCTCTTGGCAGCCAATATGCAGTTCCCTACATAGTTCTGCTCAGCCTAAAGAACAGCTGCTTACAAGAGTTCTAGATAGGACTATACTTCCCCATCCCAAGATTTTAAAACAACCAACTCTACCCCCCAAAAAACCAACCAAACAAACAAACCCCCCCACCCAAAAAAAGCCCCCAACCCACAACAAAAACCTGAACAAAGAAACTAAAACAAAAAAAACTATAACAAACCCCCAAAGCACCCCACGGGTTTTATTTCTATTATCCTCACCTCTACCTCATTGTTCCTTATGTTTCTAAGTGTATTGTAGAAAGACTTTCTGCAAACAGACCTCAGAAAGCAACTTTTAAAATCTTCAAGCCAGTGTTTTTGTAGCCATCCTTACTTATCCCTGGCCTGTTAATAACCTTCAGTATTACTGTAGCAATCAGTAGCTACACTCTGAGGTATTTAAGAGGTCAAACACGTCTGACATTGAAATGGTCACAATTCCATATCAGTAACTGGAGGCTATGGAGAGGAAGCCAAGAAATTTCAGAAGAATGGGATTTTTGAAGGGCAAGCTGCTGAAAGCCAACTGAAATATAAGGTAACAGATTTTTCAGACACAAGGGAACATGACATAAAGCACTTGAGAAGCCATTTCAGTTACGAAGAATAAGTGGGTAACAGTACTGAGATGTCAGTTTACCTGATCATCTAGCTTAAGACGTCATCACACGAGTGAATTGTTTAAACTTTATGCTTTGCTTGCCACGTTCTACAGTGGTATATTTTTGAAGGGGGGAAGAGAACACAGCATTGCCATTACACTTCCACCTTCACAGGCTCCAGCAATTTACTTAATTAAATCTTAGAGCCCTGGGAATGCAGTTAACCTCGACTTTACCCAGTCGACTGCTCAGCCCTGGTGTTCCCCTAGCAGGTTTGTATAGCTGAAACAGATATCTCATGGTTGTGTATCATAGTAAAGTTCCAGTTCAGAATGGTTTATAGTAAATATCTAATTGCATATGGAGTACGATTTGAGTGTATATGTATATAATCTATATATATTTACACTACTTACCATAGATATGTAGCTGATATAAGCAGGTTTTAGGTGAGTAATTGATGGTCACAGGCTGTACTAATACTCAGTCGAATGGCCCACTGAAATGGCAATAAACAGCATTTTAAACTCCTATAAACCATCCAGAATCTATATAAATAAAATCTTCAAACAGGGTATAGCCCATTTCAGTCCTATCAAGACTGATTATTCCTTTTATCAGACTTAGCTCTAGCAACAACAATAGCAATCAGACCCTTTTAAGCTGGCACTAATATAAATGGTGTCTAGAATATTTTCAAAAAATAACTGTAAATCATGCCACCTTTCACTGCAAGCTATTCTGTCATAACCTCAATGGAGATTTTTCTACTTGTTTGCATTTTTTTTTTAACCGGAAGAATTTTTTTTCATTGCTATGGTTTAGATACAGGGGAGAGACTGGAATAAATCCTTCCAGGAGGAGAGAGCTTAGGACATGAAACAGAACATAAACCTGTCTCTTCCTGATGAGAACTTCACTTCTTTATTAGCTGCCAGAGCATTGTCCTTTCCTGCTCACAGTGACCAGCCCCAGGTGCCCAGGGACCACAAGCCAAGTTTCAGAACCGGGAGGGTAATTGTTCCCCTCCCACTGCCAGAAAGGAGTCTCTTGAATCTGTATTTCAGAATATTTTATGTTTCTACCACAGTTGTGATGGTGAGAAATCTGTTAAAAATGAGAACCCTGGCTCCTCAAAAGTTGCTTGACTACGCAGAGGGAAGCATTAATGACAGTATCTCTCTTGTTTAGAGATACTAGTTTTATCATGAGCAGCACTGGTCCTCCAAACACCTCCCAGTATTTCTGCAGCTACCTCATGGTTCTCTAGAAATTCCAGGACCTCTCATCCTCCAGTCTTGCCTGAACCCCCTCTCCCCTTTCATTACCAAAGCTGTACACGCCTTAAGGAAACAGGATGCAGCTAACCTGCTGGAGAGCTGTTGTTTTTCCTGCCTTTCTCGCTGCCTTTTGCTAAAAGATCACAGTTTTGATTTGTTGCTATTTGTAGGGCTAAAGGCCCTGGAGTTTTGAGTAAAAAATGCATTTTGGCTACCAGAAATACTAAAAGGAGCTACAGGGGAGCCCTCAGCAGAATTCTTCAACTGGCTGAGAAATCACCCCAAAAAAGTCAAGGACACATGATATTTGTGATTATTTTGAACCTGCTGGCAATCCTGCAGTAGGGCTTACATTTATTCAGCATCTAAGGCAGAAAAGCCTCCCTAATCTGCACAGGGAAGAGAGATACTAAGTAATTTGGCTTCTTGTGGTATTAGATAGACTATTTCCATCTGGCTGGACTATTTCCCAGCACACTGCTCCGAGCTTTGTAGCACTTTATATTTATTCACAAATGCACAGAAGTATTTAGAGCTATTTCTTGCATGAGTTAGTCCTGGCCGGATGGCCATCCATTAAAACCTCCACTGGGATATAAAGAGCAGACATCTGTCCGCATGGAACTGAAGGTGTGACCTGTAAAAGCACCCAGGATGGTGCTCGTTAAGTTGTGTGTGTGCCCGGAGCAGGGAAGCTCCAGCCTTAGCCCAGGCTGTGCCAAACCCACTGAGGAGCTCTGGAATTAACCTGGTAGCCAGTGTGCATGCACATACACCACCAGTACCAGCAGATGAAAAGCCGGGATGAGCAGATCTCTACACAGTGTTCTGGGGAATGTGCAGCCTTTGTGTGCATTGAAGCAACATTTGCCTTGCATTACGGGAAGAAACTGGGTCCCAAGAGAGATGCGAGGCTTTCTCAGATGAAAGCCTCTGTGAGTTAATCATGGTTTACCTAAATGCAGATGGCCAAAACTATAGTTTAAGTGAACAGCAGAAACCACATAAGCCTCAAAAAGCAAATTTTGGAAAACTTTTGAGAGAAAACAACCTTTTTTTAGCATATTTTGACACATGCTGCTTGAGATTGGGTCAGCAATGTCCCAGGAATAGGAGTTCACTGTGTGCTTATACGTTTGGTTCTTGTCCCAGCAAGTTTGGAGAGGTGTGAAAATGAAAACTGGCTGTGCTGAAAGTTAGCCAGGCTTCTCTGATCATCAAGGAAGTTCAGCTCAGGTTTCAACCAGCAGCTTGTGGTTTGGAATGAAAGAGACTATTCTAGTTCATAGCAGGATGTAAACACCCTAGGCGAGCATTACTCTTCTTTGGGAGACCTCTGACCACCTGCTCAAGCATTCATCTTCACTCTGAACTTATTACAAGTGCCCAGGGATTTGGTGTGGAGGAGTGGCAGTAAATACATGTTTTTTTCACTGTTTGAGATAGCTTTGAAATCACTGCTATATGTGCCAGGAGAGAGGGGGAAAGTGAGCACTTTTTCACACACGCTGCTGGGGCTCTGCCCTTCTACCTCAGGTCTCCCAGCCTCTCCCACCCTGAGCTACCCCACACAGCCCTCGTGCCCCAGCCAGAGCAGGGCCCTGAAGTTTGCTGGCAGATCCCCAGTACTCCAAAAAACATGTGCTCTCACGGATGCTGCTGGCACCCAAGAGCCTCACCCCAGCCCAGCACTGTGCCCTCATGGGACATTCCAGAGCAATCCCCCACCACGTTCCTGAGGGGTCCCTGCACAGCCTTCCAGAGGGGCTGTGGGGTGAACTCGCTCCCTTATGATGTCCTGGGAATCATAGAATTAATTAAGTTGGAAAAGACCTCTGAGATCATTGAGTCCAACCTGTGGCCTAATGCCATCTTGTCAACTCAACCATGGCACTGAGTGCCACATCCAGTCTTTCCTTAAACACCCTCAGGAACAGTGACTCCACAACCTCTCTGGGAAGTCCATTACAATGTCTAATCACCCTTTCTGTGAAGAATTTCTTCCTAATGTCCAACCTGAACCTCCAGCACAGCTTAAGGCTATGTCCTCTCATCCTGTTCCTTGTTCCCCACCTGGCTACAACCTCCTGGTCAGGGAGTTGTGCAAAGCCATAAGGTCCCCCCTGAGCCTCCTTTTCTCCAGGCTAAAAACCCCACATTGCCTCAGCTGCTCTTCATAAGACTTGTACTCCAGAGCCTTCCCCAGCTCCATTCCCCTCTCTGCACTTACTCCAACATCTCAATGTCCTTCCTGAATTGAGGGACCCAGAATTAGACACAGCACACGAGTTGTGGCCTCATCACTGCCCTGATCCTTCTGACCACACCATTCCTGACACCGGCCGGGTGCCACTGGCCTTCTCGACCACCTGGGCATGCCTGGGCTCCTGTTCAGCCACTGTTGACCAGCACCCCCAGGGCCTTTTCCTCTGGGCCACTTTCCAGCCACTCTGTCCCCAGCCTGTAGTGCTGCAGGGGGCTGTTTTGGCCAATGCATGGCACTTGGCCATCTTGTACCTCATGCTGTTGACCTCGGCCCATTGATCCAACCCACCCAGATCCTTCTGCAGAGCCTTCCTACCTCCAGCAATGGAAGAGCCGAGTCCTCTCCCCCCAATACTGCCGCTGCACTGGGCAGGTTGCTGCCTCCCCACAGTGCAGAGGGAGGTGGGAGACGGCCCTGCTTAGCTGCAGCTGAGACCCTTGCTGCTCTCGAGGGCCGGGCGGGAGTGGAAGGTCAGCACCCTCAGGCTCCTTCCCAGCCCCATCCTCCAGGAACACCAATCTCTTCTCCTACTTAGCCAGCCTTGTGTCTTGGGATGTGGGGACTTTGTGGACTTCGTGGGGTGAGACGGGTGGGAGCAGCGTCCCGCCGGGGAGTGCCGTGAGGGGCGGGCGGGCACAGGTGCCGTGAGGGGCGGGCGGGCTCAGGTGCCGTGAGGGAGGGAC
>WEIT01018876.1:610234-721129 GCA_013389985.1 Dryoscopus gambensis | reverse complement strand
TACAGGTGCCGTGAGGGAGGGGTGGGCTCAGGTGCCGCGCGAGTAAATCCCCGTGGTGGAACGGACCTGAGTAGTTTGGTGCAAGGCAGGTGTTGGCAGCCCGAGGATCGGGGGCTGCCTCGGAGGAGCATCCCCGCAGGGTGGGGAGCGGTCGGGCGTGAGCCTTGCTGTCTACAGCTTCGCAGAGCCTCTCGAGTTACGGTGTTCAAACCGCACAGGTTCAGGGTGTGCGCTTCATGCTTACTGGCTAATGGGTGCCGTGATAGAAGCTGCAACCCGAGGCGCAAGCTGCTCAGCTGGAAACAGTTGAGGCTGTTTGTTTGTAGGGATTGTGTGACAGACTGAAGCTGTTAGTGTGTGATCGGGCGAGCGCTCTGTGGGCGGGAATCACGGGAGGGCCCCAGGACCCCGAATGTCAGAGATCAGAGAGGGGTTCTGCAGCATCAGGTGAGCACTCCAGCCCCGCTTGGCCTGCGCCAACACGTGCTCAGGCAGAAGGTACCGAAGAGCACCGTGGGTTGTTATCTGGCACATCCCTAGCACATCACCTGGTGCGTGTTTCACGGTGTTTTGCTAATTTCTGCAATTACAGCAACATGCCTTTCTTTGTTCCATATGTGTTAAATAAGGTGCTCCTTCTTAATGCATTATCAGGTGAGTCATGTTCCTTTCATTTTTGTTGTCGTGCCTGTCATTACCATCTTCATTGCTCAAGATGTACCTTCTAAAGGATCCCCAATAGGAATATGTGGGTTAGTACTTTCTTGCATTTTTATGATTACCATTGCATTTCAGATTGTGCCAGTTTTCAGTATATTGGTGTTCATCATGGAAAAACTGGGCTCCTTCCATCCTTTTCTGCAACCATCTACTTAGGAGCATTAATGCAGGATTACAATTACACTAGCATTAAGCAAATTGTTGAAAGGACTTTAAAAGTCCTTATATTGAGTGACAGATGCTTATGAATGAATCTATTTAAATATTCAATATAAGACTATCAGGATAAGATTACAGTATTTTGATTTTGATATTCTGATTCTCCCAGTGCTGACTGACTGATAAGGCAGGTTGTCCTACACAGAGAAGAAGAATTAGAGAAGCAGTGAATTTTGCTTCTACAAGCCTTTAATATAGACCGGAAGTTTAAAGAAAATAAATTATCCATAAGCAGTAGGAGGGTTTTTTTCCTGAATAAAGAATTTGCCGAGTTGGAAAATAGTAATTCATTAATGTCATATAAAACAATAATGTGATATAGACTAGAGACCAAACATAACATTGAATCCAAGTGACTTTAATACATAATGTAGATTATGGTAACTAAAATATAATACATAAAGCATATGTACATTAGATATGACATATATGAAAAATAGTTAACAAAATACGTTAAACAGCATATAAATGCATGTATCTTAGTTACATAATAAACCATGTTTGTACTGAAATTTTGTTAATCTGCTTTTTAATCAGATTAATTAATCAGATTTTTTAAAATATGCCTGCTTCAGATTTCTTCCCTATTCTTGAATTTAAGTTATTCTTGAACAAATCCTCTTTTTAAGTGCATACACACTTAGTATTATATATGTATATATATGTACCATGCATATACATTGTCAATCCAGGAGTTTTATTCTTTTCATTAAATAGAAGTCAGAATATGTAACATTGTTCTCTCTTAAACATTCCTCATTTTACCTGCAACTTTATTGTGCGTCCTGTGCATTTGCTGTAAAATGTAAGCATTTACAATATCCTGCCACCAAATGTTCCAGCTTACTTAGAACAATGGAATATTGTGAGTGAAGAAAAGCATTGCTCTGGGACTTGTGCCTAAGTTCACATCCCTTAGGTCTGACTAGGATACCTGGCTGCCATTTTAATACTTTGCTTTTGGAAGAGACACTTACCTGACAATACATGTGAGTCAGGTATTTCTTCCTACATTGTTTTCAGGCATTTTTACTAGTGTGAGATTATTTGCACTGCAGTTTTTTAAAGGGACGAGTGCTCTCTCCACTCATAGCAGTGAGTGTGGGTTTGTTAAGGGTACTCAGGTACCTGGTCTTTGTTCTGGGAGTTCCAAAAATACCTCCAAAATTCCACTGAACTCTTCATTTAAAAAAAGCAATGTAAAGAACTGATGCCTTGAGAAGAATATAGTTTTTTTTAAATAATTTTTCAGAACTTTTTTTTACATTTTAATGAACTATAAGATGAGGGGAGGGGGGAAGCCCTTGTTTCTTTTTTGGAGGTTGTCTTCAGCACAAAGGTATTGTTCTTTTAATTACTGTTCTGATCTTTGTCTAGACACGACTGTCACTGCTTCCACTCTTGCAAAAACGGGACAGGAAGTAGATGAACAGTTTCATACAAGCTGCTCTGAAGTTTTGTACCCACAAAAATCTGAAAATTTTTCATAATTTATCTTAATTTTCTATTATATCCATTGAAAAGTTTAAAAAAAATCCATCTAACACCAAAGGGGAATGACAGTATGTTAGGCTGAGTGCAGGCTGAAGAAAGCTGTTCTCACAGCTAACTACTGCATGAGAAATTGAATACTTACATGCAGTGAATATTTAACACTCACATTAATTTCACCAGCATGACTTCATTTGTTAAAGAGATGTTGCTTGGGTAATATAACAAGTTTAATTTAAAGCTTCTCCTTTAAACTCATGTACAGCCGATCTTGGTAAACACCTTATTCAGTATGACCTTGAGGAGGGAAATTTTCTGTTGGTTCTTTAAATGAAGATTGATTAAGCCCCAAAGATTTTTGAGCTTTCCCTCAACATTGCATTAGCAGCCATGCAACTCCACAGGGAGAACTAGAACAGACTACCCACAAGCATTTTTTCCATGGTGTGTAATGCAGATCCACAGTTGTTCTTTTGGCAGCATGGACTGAACCCAGGACCTTTAAGTGTCAGAGTGCAAGTTTGAGGAGGCTGCACAGCAAGCTCACTACCCTGCACGTCAGGAGAACAGACTTTGGCCTCTTAAGGGATCTGCTTGGTAGAATACCATGAGGTAAAACCCTGGAGGGAAGAGGGGTCCAAGAAATCTGATTGATACTCAAGGATCATCTCCTCCAAGCTCAGGAGAAATGCATCCCTAGAAAGAGGAAATAAGGTAGAAAAGCCAGGAAGCCTGTACAGATGAACAAAAAGCTCCTGAGCAAACACAAAAAAATAAGTCAGTGAGGATGGAAGCAAGAACAGGTAGTCTGGTAGGAATACACAGAAATTGTCCTCACCAGCATTGTCCAAGCAGCCAGGGATTAGGTTAGGAAAGCTAAAGCCCAGAGTTAAATCTGGTCAGGGACATCAAGGGCACCAAGAATAGCTTCTATAGGTATGTCGGTGATAAAAGAAAGATTAGGGAAACTCTGAGCCCTGTCTAGAAGGAAACAGTAGACCTGGTTACTCAGGATACAGAGAAGGCTGAGTTAGACAAAGACTTTTTTCCTCTGGTTTCACCAACAAGTGCTCCAGCCACACTGGCTGAGTCACAGAAGGCAAAGACAGTGACTGGGAAAGTGAAGACCTGTGCACTGTAGGAGAAGATCATGTTAAAGAACATCTAAGCAACCTGAAGTTGCAAAGGTCCATGGAATCTGATGAGATGCATTTGCAGGTCCTGAGGCAACTAGTAGATGAAGTGGCTGAGTCACTATCAATCATATTTGAGAAGTCACAGCAGTCCAGTGAAGTTCCTAATGAAAAGAGGAAAGGGGAAACATAACCCCCATTCTTAAAAAGGGGAAAAAGGAAGACCTGGAGAACTACAGACCAGTCAGTCTCTATGCCCAGCAAGGTCATGGCGCAGATTCTTGTGAAACTGTGCTAAGGCACATGGGAAATATGGAAGTGACTGGGATGGCCAACATGGCTTCACTGAGGGCAAATCATGCATGACAAATTTGGTGGTGTTACAGTATTAATGGGCAAGGGGAGAGCAGCTCACATCTACATGGACGTGTGCGAAGCATTTGACACTGTCCCACATGACATCCTTGGCTCTTAACTGGAGAGTGGAAGGGTGACTCAGTGGATGAGGAAGTAACTGGATGGTCATACTCAAAGAGTTGTGGTCAACAGCTCAATGTCCAATTGGAGAGTGCAAGTGACATTCCTCAAGGGTTGGCTTTGGGACTGGCACTGTTTAACATGAACAATGCAACCAAGTGCACCTCAGCAAGTTTGCCGGTGACACCAAGATATGTGGAGCAGCCAACATGCAGGAGGGACAGGATGGCATCCAGAGGGACCTGGACAGGCTATTTATGTCAATGCTGGACCTGCGTAAGAGGAGTAAAAGCCCATCTTTCTCACCTGCGTTTTTTCCCTCTGGTTTGCAAGCAGCAGCAGGGACTGGTTAGCTGTTACAGATGAGCTGGGCTTAGAGGGAGAAGAGCAGCAGCAGCAGGAGAAAGAAGACACCAGTTTGGGAGAGAAATAAAGTTAGACAAATCATTTGTTGCCCTGTACCTGTAGGGTGGGAGAAATTATATTCTCCTTTGAAATACTATCTCCTTTGCTATATGTGGGTGCAAGATGAGTTTTTTCTTTCTGTTGCCTTTCTTTTCCTCCATGAAGTCGGTTACCGAACCTGAAATCCAGGGAAGAGATGTGTAGTATGCTACAAGGATGAGAAATCCTGCCTCTGCTCCCTCGAGATTCTGGGCTCTTCATTACTAGAGATGCAGGTGAGCTGAAGGCAGTGAAGGAGGCTACTGTAGTAATTGCAAAAGGAAAGGGATCACTCTTGTGAGGAAGAACTAGTTTTTGTATAGACTGACTGTTGCTGGAATATTAAGCCCTATGTTTATTATTACTTGATTAGCTCAATTCTAATGTGTCACTTAGTATTTTAGGGAAAAATGCTTGTATGAGGAACTGCTTGGCACTTCAGGTTTTCGTAGGCTAAATGGCAACTTTGAAGCAATCTCCAGAAATACCATTTTGCGCCATGAAAGAGACTCTTAGATACTTATAAACTATATTTTCAGGAGATACTTGTGGTAAAATGGCTGCATTCTCAAAGTTGATTTGTGCTGGCAGTCTTGGTGGTATTGGAGAGAGCTCTCCTCTTTGTAAGTGTAGAGTAATACTGAGAAAGTTCAATAGCTAGGGGATGTGATTTCATTTTATAACTTCATAGTCCTGCTATTTCACGTGTTTTAAAATCCAGATTCTGTAAAATGCAGACATCTCTTAAATACTGTGGTTATATATTCTTTACATTATCAATGATCAAAGGTAGAAATTAACTTTGGACATCAAAATTCAGGCATCTAATCTAAGGCATTTTCTCCCTTGCTGCAGTTCCCAGCCTCATGTCCTTCTTCCACTTTTCCCCATGACAGCAAATCTTGGGGCAAAGATACTGCCCCTAAATACTACCCAAGGCAGGATACTAACGAGGAGGTTGTAAAGATCTCTATAAACACACCATGGCCACAAGGGACCATTTCATCATCAGGTTTCATCTACAAAGCATAATTGGTTTTTTTCAATTTATTCTCAAAACATAAGACAGCCAAGACCAGATTGGATTTGAACTGAGGTATGAAAATTACTGTTCTGTTAAACTAACTCCAAGAATGCCACAAAAACCTGAAAACTGGGTTAACAATGCATCTTATCTAGTACTTTGAGAAGGGTTTTTCAATAAGAAAAGGAAGACTTTGTATAAGATTAAGTGCAGCTGTCATCATGGATATTAAAAACGTGTTTTCTCTCATTTAAAATGGAATCAAATAATTTATCTTTTTGATAGTGATTTTCACATATAACTCATAATTCTACTCACAATTTCTGCTGATAAACACATGTCTTTGGACAATACAGGGCATACTATATTCTGCTTCCTGATATTTTTGTTTGTTTAAAAAATACCTTTTCCTCGGCAGTAAATCTTGCCATACCAGTGTAAAATGCAGTCTAGAACCTTGTGGCTTGGTTGCCATAAAACATATAAAGCTTTTCTCTAAAATTAAAGAAAAACTAGTACAACAGAAAACAATTTTACCTCTTCATAACAGCTTCCCAAATGAAAGCTCATTCTGCACATACTTGTGTTTTAAAAATATAGTGGTATTTTCAATTGTTGTATGGCACGATATGACAGAAATATGCTATCATTTTTTTTCTTAAATCGTATCATGGCATGAATTTTTTCAAAATCCTACTGAACTTGGGTTGGTTTTTGTTTTTAAAAACAAGTATTAGTTACCAGCCATCTGCAAATATGGCTTCAGGGGTGTGTGGTTGTCCAGAACTCCTAACTGTGCCTGTCATTTGAACAGACTAGCATGATTTTGTGCTGCAACACCTCTGGTGAGATCTCTAGAGAGAAATCCTTGTTGGTTCTGGTCTTGGTATAACGTCCTGAAACTGTCATGTTATACTCTGTTGGGGGTGTGCATCCATATAGACAAATGGATTCTTCAGTGTTGCACCTGCAATATAAGCAAAAACATCTTAAATGTTCAAATATTTGTTTCAAGTTTTTATTTAAAATATATTGATGAGTGAACAAAGAAAAATAACTAAAACCTGAAATAAAAACTGGCTACCACCAGAGGGCAACCAGGGCCAGATTAGCTATGACATAACAATTTCCTGTTGTTTAGACAAAGTAGTCTAGAGTAACTTGTCAACTTTGTACCATATGCCATCTGCATCTTCCTGCAAGGGTCTTTTTAGCAGGAGTTTTGTCATTAGGCTTCTGAATTTTCATGAGGTAAGTAAAGCAATCCCCAAAGCCCTCACTATTTCTAAAAATGTGGTTATATTTTTTCATTATTTTTCCAGTGATACAGTGCGATGGCTTCCCGGCCTTTTTGCAGAGGAACCTCACTTAGGGAACCGAAGGTGAAAAGCTACATCAGTTCTGTTTTGCTTTAATATTCTCCTACCAACTGCAGCTTTCGCATTGCCCCTCCTACCCAGCCCAGACCTCTCAGCTTTCCCTTTCTTTGTCGTTGTCCTGTTCCTTTCCTGTGACATCTCCGTCTCTGCTGCTGTCACAGAAAGCAGTGGCACTAAAGCAGAGCAAATACATTTGGACAGATCAGTCTGTTTCTCTCTGGTGTCATTTGTGTCCTCTTGCAGGCAGAGTCCTTTCTTCAAGCTCATCTAAATGACTCTCTTCATGGGTTGGAAGGCACTAATGTAAAGAAGTCCGGGTTGAATGAGGCAGTAGAGGAAAGAATATGCCTACTCCCCTAGATGGTTCTTGCTAAGCACCTGCCTAAGGTACTCCTAAAAATATTATCAGATCAGCTGAGATAGACCTCTCTGGTGTATCGGGACTAACAGGCTCTCGTAGATGCGATTCAGAATACGGCTCTTGCTGCACTCTTGAATCCCTTGTGCCAGCTGCAACCTCTGCCCATTGAGAGGGGCAGGCACCAGAGCTGTGACTGGGCAGGCAGGAGAGGGCAGCCTGGCTGATGTACGGGACAGGGCATCCCCAGGAGGGGACTTGGTCACCAAAGCCATCTCCATGTCAGTGGGAGCTCACTGCTACCCAATTCTCAGTGAAAGCTCTGAAACATGTGCAATAGGGCTTAGAAATTCAACTGCTAAAAGTCACCCCAGAAACCAGAAAAATCTTAAAATGTGCTTAGAAGTGGCTTACTTAAGTAAAAAACAGTTATTGTCCCCTTATTATCTTTACATTTAATGTAACTGGAAATATGAATATAAGGCACCTTTGTATTCCTTCAATACTCAAGAAGTTATTCTTACTCAGAAACTGATACTTAGGGTCTCCTGTACACAACCAGCTTGTCAGTGTCCCTAGGCAGTAGGAGAAACGACTCCCCGGTTTGTGCCTATGCTCGAAGTGCTGGGAATAGCTGCATTCCTGCCTGCTCTGCTGACCCAGGCACGCTTCCCAAGCAAGGAGGAGGCCTAATCCTTTGAGAATCCCAAACACAAATACTGCAGCGGTATTTGGCAGGCCAGCACAGGAATTTGTGATATTCATAAGCTTGCTACAGTTTGTTTTCCTTGATCTGGAGACTGTTTTTCCACGGGTTAGAAGGCAGTGATGAACCAGTTTCCCCCTCTCGCACTGTGCGGTGCCAGCGGGTGCTGTGGAGCGTGTCCGTTCCCAGCGTCGAGCGGATTTTCCCGGCGGAGCCCAAGCGCAGCACTGCTGGTGGAGCACTGACCCCTCGCGGCTGAGCTGCGGCCCCAGGCCCTGGGTACGTCCCCTCCGTGTGGCTCTGCTGGAGCAGCCTCAGGCTGCAGGGTCCGAGCTGCAGAATTTTTACATAATAGATGTGTTTTGTGGTTGGGCTTTCTATGACAGGATTGATGAGGCCACTTCGACTGCAGTGAGGAGTTTATCAGGTTGACTCCCAAGCTGTATAATTTCTACAATTTTTTGCTTAGAGGAAGGGTTTCTTCACCATCCCCAAGTCATTCAGGATGCTTGTCAAAAGCAAGGGGTTTGGCACCTGAAAGCCCCCGTGTAATCTGAATGTCGGCAGTTCCTGAAAAAATCAAAGAGGTTTAGAATATGCCTGGAAAAATGATATGAAAATCTGCTAAATGCAAATGTCTTCTTCAGCTGTTTGTATTGCTGTGCGTCCTTCTGTTGAATGTACTCTGCGAAGGTCCCAGCATGAGCCCTGTTGCCAGAAAGGTGTTTCTGCCAGTTTGTTAAAGCAATGTTGTTTGCAGATCTCTGAAGCCCCATCTGCTGTGAAAAATCATGCCAAAGCTCTGTCACCATGGTGAAATAAATAAGTGTCATCCATTTTACAGTGAGGTAAGTAAAAGACATGAGGTGGTCATGTGGTTATTCAAAATACTACATGTCAGCATCAACGTTGGTAAAGGATAGGGAAGTTCTCACTCTGTGTTCCCTGCTCTGGGCCTGGGACATGCTGCTTGACAGCCCAGAGGACAGGGACAGCAGGCAGTGCAATGGCTCTGGTAGCAACTGTGAGAAATGGCCACCGTGCAGATCTTACCTAATGATCTGAATTGCAGTGAACCCAAGACTCTGCCTGTAATCACTGAAAGTCTGAAAACATCTGTGACATCTCGGCCTTCACAAGAATACAGAAAGGAATCTGACAGTGCAGCATTCGATGTTCACGTGTCCTGTCTACAGCTGTGTCACTGGGCATAGGTGTGCATTGCTCTGGTCTCAGAAAGTTCACCATGAAGGACTTTAACGATGTACTCCTTGTGCAGGTGCCCCGTTCCATGCAGCAGTGTCAGCTGGCGAGCACGAGGCGGCACCGCAGAGCAGCAGTAGCACTCGGGGGAAGAGGAGAGGGCTGCAGCACGGGGATGGGTAGGTCTGGTAGCTGAATTTTCGGGTCCTGACTGTGTGTTGGCAATTGCAGCCTGTAACTTCCGATAACATCAGCCCTACGATGTCCAGTTCTCTCAAAGAATGCCCGACTCTTTAGTATTTCCTAGGCAGCAGCTCAGCCATTTCATCTGCAGCTTCCCTAGAGTTTATGAGTGAATATCAGCTCAGTCCTTGCTGACATTATTAAATTGCTCAGTTCCTGAGCTGGTTCCCTTTTATGATGAGGTTTTCATGACATCTCTGCTCTACCTGCAAATTAAAACTGTGTAATAGACTCAGTGATGTTCCAACTCTCAGTTCCTTCCTCATACAATCACATTTGATGGTTTTTCCTTTTTTTTCTGGTGTCAGTTTTTCTTTTATCAGTTGAATTTCTAAGCCTTGTTGTACATACTTTGAACACTGGGCCTTTAAGGCCAAAAGGGATGTTTTGCAAAATCAATTGCTCATGTGCCTAAGGAAATCTGTTTAAAAAATATTTGATGTATCCTTTGCTAGAGAGAAGAGTGTCTTGGGAGTTATTGATGTCAGGAGCAAGTTAGAATGTAGGGCCACTGTCCCCTTAAGGGCTTAGGATGCAGAATCCTGCATTGTAAGATTTCTCCTTCCCTCATCTGGGACTAAGATAAGCCTGTTAGGTCAGCCTTAGAATCGAGAGTGATTGGATGAGTGAAATTGACCATGTATCTGATGGAAGATTGGAGTAATATGGACTCTCAAGCTAGGGGAAAAGCCTGCTTGATTGCAGTTGAAGAGGAACAGAAGAAGCTGATTCTAAGTCAAGAAGACTGAACTGGAAACTTAATAACAACATCAGTTAAGAGATGAATAGAGACTTCAGTGCCACTCACCTCTGCCCCACTACCACAACCACGCCCCCCCTCCCNCCCCCAAAAATTTAGAAAGCTGATTAACTTAAGTAGACATTGGGAATGGGAAATTGAGGCAGGCCCCTTGCAAGAGCTGTTTCTACCAGGAGGGAATGCCCTGAAGCATTCTTTGTCTAGCCCAGCCATTGAACTGCTGTAACCTTGATGCCAAGGTTATTTAATAGCTCTGCTATCATGTAGAGCTAATTGCTCTGGCTGGTTGTGTAGATTGACAGTTAGCTGGGAATTTTATGATGGAATGATTTTCAAATGGGGAATAGACTACTTTTCAAAAGTTTAAATATTATTTGTGGAAACCCGGTTTTACTGGAACAATAAAAAAATGCTTCCAGGAAAATAGGAAAAACACCTCACTGCCTAGAAGATTTTACAGTAGAACAGAATTGATCATAATCAGCGTGCACATAACAGGCAGATATTCTATCTTAATGGTCTGCCGTGGAGATATGCAAAAACACCCTTTCCATATAAAAGTATTGTTTCAAAAAACTGTAATCATGATTTTTTAAAAAAATTGAGGGGTTTATTTTCCAGTCACTTCAGTTTCAGGGCAGATATCATTTCAGAACGGCACCTTGAGCACACTACTGCACACTAACAAAAATAAGTACCATGATTTCTATTCAGAAACACATTTTGTAGGAAATTCCCAATACTACTGGCAGTAGTGGGTTGGATTTCAGTCCTGCTGAAGACTGACAACCCACATAGAAATACTGCAGCCATGCTGGTGCTCTGCAAGCTCAGAGGATCTCTGTGCAAGGGCCAGAGGACCTTGATGCTGTAATATTATATCTCTGAACACTGTGCAGTTCTATTTGCTTGTGGAACTCAAATTCTCAGTCTGTGTCAGAATGAGCTTTAGACAGGGAAAAATCTACTGCATATTCCCTATCCTTCTCCAGCCTTTCTATGCCACTCCAGAGGCTTTAAGATGCCAAAGCAGTGTTTTCTAGGTAGAGTAGAGGTGCCTCCATGGCTCAAAGGCCAGGACTGTAGCACAGATTTTGTAACGGCACAGTTACGCACAGATGAGCACCCGGGGTGTGACCTGACAAGTTGTATTGTTGCCAGAAGTCACTTGTGCATAAAAACCAACTTGTCACTCCCAAGTAATCAAGAAATTCTACTGTAAAAACCTTTTTTTTGTTGTCATAAGCTGCATCTGCCTTGGAATGCTGCACCAGCATAATATACCGTGTAACATTATAATTCATGATACCTGTGCTGACAAAGCATTCTGGGTGTGGACCTAGCCTAACTAGCAGCTCCTTTTTTTCCCTGAGCTACACAATAGAAAAGACACATAAAATAAAGACAGAGCCTCTTCAACTGCTTCTTGCTGGAGAAACAGTCATGTAGTAGTAATGCGGTCCTTGGTTGTTCTGTAGTTCTGAACAGTTTGTGTCTAACTCCATAACTCGCTGACAAACCACAAACGTTAGACCACTCTAGCCACTCTTCCCTGCTTAACTGCATCACATGTGGTTTATCAGAAACTTTTCCTTCATGATTATATTCTTTCTGTAAAACTTTGCGTGACTTCAGACCCATCCTAAAAAATTTCAGAGCAGAAAATGAGTTAGATGAAGTATTTTATGAGCACGTGAACAAATGCTATTATCACAATGTGATAAAATAACTGCTGCATTGTATAGAAATGTCTCTTCATTTTTTTCTTCATCACAAGTGACTTGAATAACATCCTTCTGAAATGCTATCTCTGAGAGAAATAGTGTGTGACCTCTGTTGTGCTTTCATAAATACCCAACAATTCCTGCAAGTTAAAATATCATCACATGCTTACTGTGCTTGATTATAGGGGCAGGGACAGGCCATCAGAATTTGTCTGTAATCTCTAATTCCAAATAAAGTTTGCTGTTTTGCTGTCTGCAGCTTGTTCCCGTCCTCATTGTCTGCTTCACAGCTCACATCCAACCTCTGAGTCAAGGTCACAGTCGGTCTGAAAATCAATTTTCCATGCCTCCATTACGCCTTCCTCAAGCTTATTTCTTTTCTTATCTCTCTCACTGAAAGAGCTGCCTACACAGCTATGGCCGAAGCATGGGACAAGTTCACATGTGCAAAATCTTAGCCAAATAAGATGCCTATAATGAAATAATCTGTAAATAATCTCTTCCCCAGCTATCGCGAGTCTTTCAGATTATTTATATTGGATAGTCATTTAAATCTTGTCAGTGCTGCATTGTGCTGCTGTTGATTGAAATGGTAATGAATGCAATACAGTCTCTCAAATGGTTCAGTTTTTTAAAAGATGCATCATTTACAGGCAGTTAGCAGTGTTAGAACTGCATCTGGCACATTGATTGCCAAGTACAAGCTGGCTGTGTCTGCAGGGCACAGTCAGTCTGGGTTGCAATGAATCCTGTGTCATCTTTGTGTTGCACATCTGTGGTATATTTGCTGACTTGCTAAAGTTAGGGTCAGCAAACAAGCTCCCAGCAACCGATAGTAAGTAGCAAACTGCTCTAAGTATGTTTGCAATTAATTTTCCTGAGCAAGATCTTTTTCTTTTGCTGGTACAGCCCACTATCCTGCAAGTCACTGCGCTGCTCTTTGACTCAAAATTCTCTGCCTGTTCTCATATCCAGGCTGTGTCTGCATCTGTTTTATCCTGTGCATAAAATCCTTTTATCCATATGTCTAAGGCTGGAACTCATGTTCTGTTTATATTACTTCTAAACTATCAAAATTTGCCTTTCCTCTGGCCTTGACCAGCACAGTCTTTCCTGTTCATGTCTACTCAGAATATTGTCATTTGAAATCAGTATTTTTCTGTCTGATTATGCAAACCCAAACACGTGTTGCTTTGTGTATTTTCCCTCATTTATCTTACTCTGTAACATCCATGATTTGGTGGTTGACACCCCTTCCAAGGCTTCTGAGGGCCAATCTCTGCCTGTCAGTTGTATCCTAATCTACTTAAATACTGATTCTTGTTTATGATTAGTCAACAATTAGAGTCTGCACCCTCTCCTTGTTATGCTTCCAGTGAAGACATGTAATGTTTTGTTCTATGGGGTTTCTTATGTTTGGAAGTCCAGTCCTAAAAGTATGAAAACCTTGAAGACACTTCCGTTTCTGAAGGGCCAACAAGTACTCTCATTTTCCTTGTACTGTTCCATCTGTCTGAATCTACCTACAGGTGTTTGTTTTGCATTGTCATTTCTAGACATCATTTCTAGCCCTTTGGAGTACAGCCCTAAAACGTGATTCTGATTTATACAGCACTTAACATGTGGGAAGAAGGAGGGTAAAGGGATAGGAAATCAGACATCCAGGTCTGGAATATGTGGTCATGGCAGCAACAGAAATGGTCACATGATCTTTATTCTTTGCTGTTGCAAAACTGAAATTGCAACTCAATTTTGCCTGAATGTTTTCTACGGTCAACTTGGTGCTAGAGCTTAACTGCATCACATGTGGTTTATCAGAAACTGCTCATTTTTACCTCTTTAGTGTACTTATAAGGCTGATTGTGTGTTTTGGAAGTAAACAACCATTACATAGGTCTGTATAAGTTTTTGCTAGGTTTCATTGGAATGGAAATCTACATGAAGCAGTGATGTGACACACAGGGGAACAAGCCTTATTTTCCATCTGGAACAGCTCCAGATGTAAAATGAATGCTTCCACTCTCAGGAACAAATTAATATCACTTCCTCCTATTGAAGAAGGCTGGACAGCAATAATAAATAGAGCTAGAGAGAAATTGCCAAATGTTACATAAAAATTTATTGGCTTCATTTTGAGCCATGATAAAATAAGGCAAATCCTTTACTTTTTCTGCCGTAAAACGTGCTGGGTCATGCAAAGTTTAAACCTAAAAACGTAAAAATAAAATGGAACCATTTCCAGTACAGAGCTTCAGCTGACTTGTCAACTCTTTAGCAGAGGAGTAAGATCAACTGGAACAGCCTCTCGTACTGGGGAAGAAATGCTTTATTCCAGAAACATGTGAGCAGGGTTCAATCTCTACCAGAACCCCTCAGTCTGACAGAATGCGAAGGCATGCAAAGATACCAGCAGCTGCTTGGTGCCAGGGTCACATAAACCATTTTTTGGGTGAGGCCTAAAAGTTTGTGTATCTGTCTGCTGTCAGTTCAGGAGTTTTCTGTGCCTCCCTTGTGAGGAAACTGTGCCTGCCTGTGCCCAGAGGTTGTGAAGTCCCCCTGAAGAGGCTTCTTGACAGGCTGATCTTTTCCAAAGAAGACAACTATACTATTAGAGAAAATTACACTCTCAGAGGGAGTTATTAGCAGACAAAAAAGCCTTGCTAACCAAGTTCTTTTTCTTGCAGGTGCTTGATTCACACATTGCAAGAAAGGTAGACCAAGGAAGCCATCCATGCCTCTGGGGCTTTCAAAACTGTTGTGGTGTTTAAAGAGCAATTCTCTAAAAATGCCTCACTGGAAGTAAAGTTTAAGAGATCGGGTGGATTCGTTAGATGGTGAGATCTGGTCCAGGCAGCCCAGGTGTGAAGTTTAGTGGCAGGTATCCAAATTACAGCACCATCCAAACCAGTAAAAATTTGGCTCTGATGGAAATACTGCTGTCATCAGACCCTTGACCTCTGTCTGTGGTGCTCTGGAGAGAGTGCCTGTCCCAGCATGCGGATTTGGATCCAGGTAGGGTAACAAACTGTACCTGAGGAGAGGCTGAATTGGGGCACATACCGTATGACACCATCAGACCAACCTGGCTGAAGTTTGTTCAGCTTCACTGGCACTGCTGAGAGCTCCTGGTTCTTTACCCGCCAGGGCAGCCTTGGCAGCTGGGCTTTATTCTTTTGGTCTTCGGCAGTCAGGCACCAAGGACCCTACTGTGCACTTTTCCTTTACACTCCTGCCAGTTTAATTTGTTTCACTTGCAATAGGAATATTTTCTTCAGTTGACCTTCCCTCACCTGGTAACTGTGTTTCTAACCACAATTCACATCTTTGACCTCCTAACAAAGAGCCAATGCATTAAAAATGCATGAGGCCCTTGTGAGGGGGGCAGCTGAATGGATGCATTAGCACCGAGGCTGAATTATTGATAGAAAGGGTGATGTTTAGTTTCCTTTTAGCTTTTGAATAATAGATTAAAAGCTGCACAATAAGATTATTTTCATTACTCACGTAAATTACACGTTCAGTTAAGAAGAGTGAGGAGAACAAATGAAAAGCACCCTGGGGTGGCAAATACATTAGACTTAAAATTTTTATGTCCTAGAGTATTTATTAATTTTAGATGCATTTTCAAATAAATGTTTTGATTTAACACAAGTAATAAGAAATGCTTTGTAGAGTTTAGGAGATAGGAATAGACATTTTTTTATGATACTCTCAGTGAGTACAGAACATCTAATGTGTTCTGTATTAGCTGGTGCCCCTGCTAACCCAAATAAGAAGTGTTATTTAACAGTTGAGATTACCATACTGACTAATACCTGGTCTTTAGAATTATTATGTTATTGAATCCCTCAGTTTTCCTATGTGTGGAAAACTGAGCTGAGCTGTCACCATCTATGTAGTCCTAGAGAAATAAAAAGTTTGGGGTTTTTTTCCTATTTAGTTTGGTCACAGTAAAAATATTGCTTATTAAATCTCTTCAGGGATTAGTAATCTGTTTGGCTTTCTATGCCGCCTTTGGCTCTCACATCTCGTGGCTGGTTATTACTGTGGCCAGCAAAGATGCTGCTGCAGATTTCTGCTAGTCAGTCAACAACATTCTCACAGAAGCTATTAGATGTCATGGTTGCCCACAATTTTGAATAGACAGTTGCTTCTGCATTTCCACTTGTGCTACCCTCCTGCAGGGCTGGATGATGTTGGCTTTGAACTGGACAGCTCCTCTTCTTTCAGCTTGGAAATAATTTCAGCACAGACTCAGCAAGTATCTGGTAGGCTGTCTGGACAGTTTTCTACTTATATCCCTGTGGCAACAATTTGAAAAAGAGGAAGAAAGAGCAAATTTCCTGTAACTGAAATAATGAAAAATAATTTATTACAGCCTGTAAGGAAAAGTGGGACTTTCAAAATAGTGCATGTCCATTCTTCTGCTAGTATTTTCTTAGCCAAAGAACCAAAAGTAACACAGCTATCAGTATTGCTTCATATAAGCACCACAAAACCCCATGGTTTAGTCATGCTAGGTACTGATTTAGAATCCACTCAAATCACTGAAAAAATCCCATGGATTTGTGACAGTCTCTGCAACATCTGTTGATGGGAGACATTCCATTAAATACAGAAATCAGGATTGGATTTACACAGAATTGTACCTGTTAGCAGCCACACAAGGTAGCTTCCTTACAAACCCCTAGCTGATAGAGAATAAACAATTCCAGTGCACTCTCAACGCAACCTTCCTGGATGACAGCCTCAACTATCCGGCTTCAATCCCCGCACATTTTCTGACCGTGAGTTCTCTGCAGGGATGGGAGCATTTGGTGAATTTCGTGATGCTGAAGACTGTCTGGTAAGTAGAGAAGGAAGGCAGTGTGAGTTCACTGTGAGTAGGCTACTGAGTGACTATCCAAGGGTAAAACAGAAATATGTACCACTGACCTACTTAGTGCTGAAAGTCTCCATATTCCATTATTGATGAACTGATCTACTTAATGCCCTCCTTGTTGCCTGCAGTTAGCTCAATAGCAGGATGATTTTGACTATTCCCCCACTTCTTTTCTTCATGTAATTAGAATTTCTGTTTTATAGCCTGATAGTCTGACCTAATGAAATATGTAGAGCTGAAATATATAGGCTGAGTCAGAATTTTGGATCTGCTTTTAAAAGTTAAATTTAGGCACACAAGACAGTAAATTTTAGTCTTCACGGTCTAATAAGGGCTATAAGAAAAAGTGCTGATGGTGCTAAAGTCTTTGAGTGCTTTAAGCTTGCAGTTTAGAACTGATCCATTTTGGAAGGGTGTTTTTTAAAAGACAGTTTCTGCAGGATTCTAAAGTATTGGCATTGTATTTTTGCCTTTTTTGCATTGTTAATCAAACTCCAGCAACAGATCAGGTTTTTCGTTGTTAAAAAAACTCAGTTGCATCTGACAGAATAAAAAGGCAAATATTCTAAGAATTTCTCACTTTTCGTATATATTAAAAAGATCTATTTTCAAAACTTGCTTTTAGGTTCAGTGTATGTCATACTCGTAATGAGAGAGATGAATATAAATTGCATCTTAACTAGTGTAAGTGACTCTCTTCACATTGCTGAAGGAGGTGATTTTAATTTTGGAAGTTAACTTCTTTTTTTAACTGTGGAGCTGAGAATCTGATAAACGTAGCTCTCAGCCATGCGTGGGGTGGGGAGGAAGGGAAAAGGAAGTCTTCCTGTGCTATGTTTAGCAGTGTTCGTGACATAAATACAGCAATTTTCCTGGGCTGTAGTGAGTTCTGTAAGTTTTATGATGCTGTTATTTAGAACTGTGTGTATGGCTTTATAGGTTTTATGCAATAGCAGTCTCCTAGAGAAAAAAAAAAGGAAGGAAAAGCAGTGAGTCAGTCTAGGATGTGCCTTGGTGAACACCTTGGGGTAGGCAAAGTGCAAATGCCCAAATTACTTCCTTTGGGCTTTGCAACCTCTAGGTTCCAGATTTAATGGTTTGCATTTCCAGTGATGGGGTACAACAGCTCACAAGGGCTGTGAACAGTGGGGCAGATTTTGTGCTGAGAGATGATCTAATTTCCTTTCCTCTTAAAAAGAAACGAGTGCCTCCTTTAGACTCCTGTAATCCTGAGTGCTACAGAAGTTAAGCCATCCTTGGCTTTTCTGCCAGGTGAAAACCTCATTTTGAGTTAGTTATCCTGCAAACCCTTCTGTGGTTTAACATACTTCTCTTGAGACATCTTTCTACAAGCTTTCTTCTAGTGCTAAATGTTAAACACACCACTTCTGTGAGAAGTCTGGCAGGTCTTTTTGTTAACAGCTATTACCAGGACTCTGGTATTGTAGCAACAGATCTTGGATCCAGGCAGACCTGCTTGGATAAAAATGAAGAACGTGCAAGGTACTGCTATGGTTACTGGTTCTGCTCTAAAAGCAGTCTCAACCCAGAGGGAAATGACAAGATAGGCACACAGGGGCAGCTGGGTTTTCTTCAGTAACACTCTATCTATGCCCGGCACTGCACCAAATGGAGAAGACAGTATTTCTGTGTCATCTCTGCATTCCTCTTTTTCAGTCATCAGTGTAGGCTGCTCTGTGCTCTCTTGTTTCAGGCCCTATAGAGTTGCTCTGTCAACTGGAAATTGGCCAATATGAGTGTGTGACACACAGATGTTGCCAAATTTTGATTACACTGTTGAATGCTGTTCCCTAGCCACCCAAGTATTCCCTTTCCACACTGGCAGTCTTTGAAGAGAGGATCCAGTGGACTTATGGTCCTTAATCAATCCTAAGAATCTGTCCTGTCACATACTATCACCTTTACTGACAGTTAATGTTGCTCACCCAGTGCTTTGTAAGAAAATATTGAATCACTGACCTGTTTTCCTCCTGTAACCCAGCACAGACTATTTTGTAGCCCTTCCCCCCAAGTCCCAAAATTAGGACACGTTGTATTGTAAACTTGCATGTCCATTAAACAATGTGAATATAGAATGGGTTGGAGTATCTGGGAAATTAGGTCCAAGGGTGCCCAGTTGCAACACAATCAGCTGAATATGGCATTCTTCTTGCTCCGGACCTTCTGGGGAAGGGAACTCTACTGGATAAAGCAGAGTACTTACACAGTTATAATTCGTGTTCAGTAAGCATTTGCACACTTGCAGATGAATCAGTTAAAAGGCCCCTACAGTGTAAAAGCCTAGGTTTATGCAGTATGCAACCATCCTGTTTTATTTAAAAGATGAAAAGTGGCTACTTAGACACCATAATTCAATCATGTATCTTATTTCAAGTTTCCATTTGCATCCTCTTCAGAAAGTCACTTAAGAGGTTAAAAGGACACAGTAAGCAGGATCAAGTTTTCTATATTTTATGGCTAAAATTTCTAATAAAAACTTGGAGAAGAAAGAGGAGAAAGTGATATTATATGACACCTCCGTTCCATCAGTACGTAGCTTACTGCAATTCCTTAATATGTCAGAAATAGTGTGGCAGCAGGACCACGGCAGTGATTGTGCTGAGCACTGCTAAGGCACCTTGAATCCTGGGTTCAGTTTTGGATTTCTCAAACAAGAAAGACATTGAGGGGCTGGAGTGAGTCCAGAGAAGGGAATGGAGCTGGGGAAGGGGCTGGAGCACAAGTCTGATGAGGAGAAGCTGAGGGGGCTCAGCCAGGAGAAAAGGAGGTGCAGGGAGGACCTTCTTGCTCTCCACAACTCCCTGACAGGAGTCTATTTCTGTCTATCATATCTGTCTGATCATAACTCTCTCTTCCTCTCTTATTTATGAGAACAGAATTACTCAAAAGTACTCTTGAATTATGGAAGGTGTGAGTTCAGCCTCGTGAATTACTATGAAGAAATTCCAGAATCTTGTCATTTCTGTCAATTTATTTTGCTACAAATTGAGTCCAAGCCTTCATGCTTTGCTATTCTCTGAAGTGAACCTCACTGATATGATAGATGTTTTCCAAACTTGGAACTGTGATAAAAACACAAAGATTTTGGTTTTAGTTGGCTCCCAAGGCGTAAAACACACAAGACTTTGAGAAATCAGTGAAGAACTTCATGCAGTGTGCTTCATACTCTTAGGTATTTATGTTCATGGATATGCAGTTAAGAAATAATGCCAAGTTATAAACTGATTCAGAGTTGCCATGTTAGAAGTATTTGACAGTAGAGTACAAACCAGAAGTCAGTCCCAGCAGTGATCCCTTCCCATCTTAAGGGATTGTGTTTGAAGAAAAGCGTGACCTTTAGGCAAAATCAGATCTGTTGTTAGCCAGCATTGATTAGTTGATCTTCAGCATGGTTCAGTAGAAGGGAGTTTAGCCTATTACCCACAACAATTTTAAATTTTCAAACTTTCAAGAAGAGAGATCAAACAGTGGTCACAGGAAAGTAGAAATGTGTTTTCCTAAAGAAGCGGAAGTAGCACCACTGCCCAATAAATAACCCAATGGAGAAATCTCTACTTCTCAGTTAAACCTGGGGAAATGTCTAGTTCTGCCAATTAATGAAAGGGAATTTTGAAAGGATTCCTGAAATATTCACAAATTGTTCTAAATGGGACTTTACCCATGATTTTGTCAATACTCCAATATGGGAACTGCACAAGTGGAAATGTGAAGAAAAAAATTAAAGTTACAGGGATGAACTTTTCTGACTTTTGGGTGAACACATTTTTCACTCTTGCTAAGATGGATTTTTCAGGTATGCCTCAAAACCACAAAGAAATAGTCTATGTGTCAGTAGTTTAGTAGATTTTTCAGTTGATTATGCTGCTTTGAATATTTATGTTACTATAAACTAAGTATCTAGTTCCTGTAAAAAGTCAGGAATCTCCTGTCAGAAAGCACAGCAGAACAAGGTTTTCAGTATTTATGTCACTTATTTTGTTACTAGTTAGGTCTTAACTGATTTAAGGTTTTTTTCCTGAGTGCTAAAGAAAGCTGTTTTTCTGGTAGGATTTTTTTCCACCTATGAAGTGGTTTGTACTGGGCCATTATTCATCGCTGTATTGTGCTCGTTTTAAATTATTGTGCCTTCAGTTGTAGCACTCAGTGTATTGCTGTGCGATACACTGAGCTGATAAATTGCTCCTAGGGGAAGTTTATTGATCTCTATGCTGTGGATGATTGCCATATGACATTCTCCTTGGGTAAAAGAATACTTTCTATAGATTTCCTGAGCTGATTAAATAAAATCAGGATTGAGACAACAATGCCTCTGGTCAGGTTGAAGGTGAGACACTCACTCACTCTGCTTCAAGTCAGAGACACAGTGAGAGCAGATGCACCAGTAGCAGCAGAACATGGTCTGTAAGTCCCTTCCTGGAAGACCTTCCTGAAATCTTGTGGATAGTGTCCAAACAATATCCAAGCAAATACAGAGGGAGGTGGATGACAAACTGCTCTCTCTGCAGCCTCTTTCCTGGGGGCAGGAGAGGCCTTCAGGCCTGCATCTCTTCCCCTCCCTGCAGAAAGGAACCAGGGCTAAGAAAGGTGAAAGAGGAGACAGAAGCAGGGCAGTAGCACAGGACTGTGAAGAGGTTGAGTCTGATGAATAGAAGTAAGAAAATTTGGCATCATATCCTGATGGAGAACGCTCAGGGTCTACACGGCAGCTTTTTTACAAAAGATTACTTTTCTGAACTGGTTTGTTACAGAGCAGTGAGGAAGCCGGTCTAAAAAATATTTAGGAATCTTGTCCCTTTATTTACTTAACAATAGTTTGGTGCCATAGAGGTGCAAATAAACTCATCTATTCTGAATACACACTCTCCCAATTCCTGTTAATTTAAAATATCTTTTTAATAGCATTTTTCAAAAGCTTCATGAGTAATTAAGAAAAACAATAAAAGAAGGTCAGTGGTAGTTTAGTAACCCACTAAATCTTGTAACTCAGCTTTAGGAGGTGGCAGTTCATTGCTAACAATGCTGCTGTTGTCTCTGTCCTTCTAGGCAAAGAACCAGAAAACACTTCCCAGCTAATTGGAAGCTACATGAAGCATTCACTCTTTTAAGACATGTAGCATCCCATCAGAAATCTGAGAGACTAACAGTGCAGTTATTAATAGAACTGGCCCCAGTGACGAAACAATTGGGCTGCTCGGAGCACGGCGATGCCTGGGCCAGAGTCCGTGCCCACTCTATCCCACGGGCAGGCCAGCATGGAGAGCCATGGCATGGCTGGGCACTGAAGCAGACTGTGAAGAGGGAATGTGAAAGGACAGGGCACAGCCTGTGCTCTGTAGGGAACAATGCTTCCCAGCAAATCACTGCATGGAGTCAGAGCGGACCGGTGGATTTGCAGAGACAGTTAATGCTCCATGATCCATGGACTGAGGATTAAGCAGACTGCACACGCAGGGCTGGCTAAGGCGCCTCACAATGTAAATGCATGGGAATGTGCTGTGTCTGGTGTTCTGCTCTCTCAGAACACTGGTTTGTGCTTCTTAGCTGCTCTAGCAGACCAGGCCAGATGGAAGCTCTTCCATGCAAAAAATGTTTGGTCCTACTGCTGTGCCCTCACAAAAGCCCATATTTTCTTTGGTTTTATCGCTATCCGGGTGTTCCCAGCCCACTGAAAAGCCCAAATCATGGAGAGCTGTCAGCACTTGAAGAAATCTATGGAACCTAAAAACAGATGTTTTGTTGGCTGAGGAGGACCAACTGTGCCATACACTGTGTGTGTATCCTGGGCTTATGCAGGAAGGAGGTATGTGACCTTGAGAAGTCTAACCAAAGAAGTGCCTATAGCCACATTATGCTGCTTAGATTGTTGCCAATGTTTCACTGGTAGCTTTCCCAGCTACCAGAACTTCATAAAAATCTTCATTGCCTTTTTTAAGATTATACAGGTTGCAACCTTCCTTTAACTTCCTGCCTTAGTCAGCTCAGCTACAGTAACTGCAGCTACAGTCTGGCTACCACCTCCATTTCCAAATTCAGGCTGTGGCCTCCCAGTTTGCCAAAAGGGCCAGCTGGTGTACAGCATGCATCCTGCCCAAGCCAAGCGGTGCTGGCTTGCAGGGAACTGTGCTCTTCCCTCTGCTGATTGCTCACTGCTGCCTTGCCTGGTGCTCAGCACAGGTGAAGAGCAACCCAGCTGTGCTGTTCTGGTTGTCTGCTGCCCTTAATCCCCAAGCCTATTCTGGGGGCCATTAGATACTTTTAGGAAAGTCACTACTTTTTAAAAGTAGCTACTTTTTCAGTGCAGTTCTACAGGAAACTGGTTGTACCTCACAAGAATTTATCTCCAAAGCTTGAAGTATATATAATATGGGTAAATGTAATGATATATTATTCACTGTCGACATTCAGCATAAAGATTTTTGTGTTTCCTAGATGAAAAATTGTAATTGTCGTCTATGTGCAGCCAGATGATTTATGTACATTCATCTGAGTTGCCTCATTGTCCCTTCCTTTTGATAGGCTGTAAGGTATAATATTAGATAAAGGAATGGAGGAACTGGGGTGTGGGTTGTTTTTAGGGCTGGGGGTTTTTTGTTTGTTTGGGGGTATGTTGTGGGGTTTGTTGGTTTGTTTGTTTTCTTTTTGGGGTTGTTTGGTGTTTTGCCAGTGTGGGCAACCTGGTAGTTCAATTGTCTGTCTGTAGAGAATCCAAAACGCAGCTGAGGTCATTTTGCTACTCAGGATTAAGGCAATAATAGTATCCAATAATAGTTAACGCAATTACACACTTTTTAATTTTCATTTTATCAAATAAAGGGAGACAGCATACCTCCTGACACAGGTCACATTTCAGTTCAGAGAAGAATACTACCCTGCTGATCCGGGAAATAGAACACAGTGTGGTTCACATGAGTATATACGTGATGGCAATAAGTGAAATTGATTTCTGAGGAAATCCCACAGGTATTGAGAGCAGTATCCTATCGGTTTCAATCAATAAAAATTGCTAATTGTGTTTACAAGCTGTTAGGCTAAAAATGAGATAGAGAATTTGGCCTTACAAAAATATAGCTTCCCTACAATGCAGTTAAGGCACAGAGAAGAGCAGCAGGGTGGGAACGGTGTTATGGTAGACAGTGGTGACTAATAAGGGGTAGAACCAGGCTAGAAAGAAGAATCTTTTATTGGAAGGGGACTAAAAAGGTGGAACCTTTCTTTTCTGATCAGGAAATCTAGAATTTTTGAAAGTACACTGCAGAGGAGCAGTTTGCAGTTTGTGGTTCTGAGGTTAATACTGGTCCATAAAATGTTAGACCATGGCTGATTAAAAAACTGAGGAAACAGAGAGAAAAAAAAACATTTTCCCAAGAAAACAAACAGAAAGTAGGAAACTGGGAGTAAAGTATAAACAATCAATATTTAGACTAAATTTTACTCAGTTAAATGAAAATTGCCTGGGCTCTGGACTTCTTTTCAAAACCTGCTTTGTATTTGGATTATTTTTTAATACTTAAGACCTTAATGGTCCTTTAATTGAGTAAGTTTGCAACATGCTGCAAGAGACACTAGTCTTACTTTAGAAACAGTAAGCTTCCCCAGCATTTTATGTTTGCATAGGTGGAGGGCTATTTTATTGAACCATTGTGGGTCAAGGGTATTACAGTTTCTAGAGAGACTGGTGGGTACAGTGTACCTATCTTTAATAATATAAAATCTGAAGTTCAGAGATCAAGGGAGCAATAGACAGAAACCCTCCTTTTAAGTGTCTGTTCCTATATTTATATCTGCAAAATCTTACAAAAACTTCACATTTCTATCATTCACACTATACAGCCCCCAGCAAAAACTGTCATTTTTAAAATAACCTCATCCAATCTTAATTTATGCTTCAAGGATTGCATTCAATCATACAGTTTAGCTGTCATCACCTTTAATAAACACTAATGGGAAAATTAACGTACCTTTTTCTAACAGAATAATTATTAATTCGTTTTAGTGCATGATTTTAAAGTAAAACAGCTTTTGAATGGTAAAAAAAAAAGCTGAGGGCATATTTAAATTTTTAATTATTATTCAAAATTTTACAGATTATAGATGAAGAGTACTTTTGAGAGCTGAGATGATTCAAGTACTATCTTGCTATTGATTGAAGCTTTAAGAAATCTAGCCAAGAAAAGCACCTTGCATTGCAACCCTGCTATTTCCTGGCATCCTTTTGCTATTTCAGTAGCAAACTACTTCCAAAGACACAATTACTCTTGCAATCCCAGCTAACCAACCTTGCCCTGATCAGATGGACTCACTGTAAAAACACACAGTTGTTATTTGGGAAGCAACAAAGCTGGGGGTTTTGCAGGATGTAATTTTTGGGTGGTTAGACCACCATCTTAATTATAAATGGGTTTCAGGAGTTGGTTGCTATAGCAACAGTCTACTTAGTGCTTTTTCCAGAGCAAAACCCTACTTGCCTGTATGTTCAAGGGAAGACAGAATGACTAAGGAAGGGAAATTGAGCTTTTATTTCTCCAAGAGCCATAAATTGCAGCATCCTCTGTTTAAAGGACACAGACGGAAGAGCTGCTCTTTTCCTCAGTGTTTTTTCTGCTGCTGAGAAGCCCCATTTGATGTTTGCGTAAAATACAACCTTCCCTTATTTCAGAAATGCAACTGCACCAGGGTTAATTAAGGCTAACACCCAATCAGATTTTTCCTAAAAGTGTAGCTGAAAGCAGAGGGCACAATCTCTTTGAAAAGCTGGAGCTGTGAAAATTTCTGATGCAATCTTTTGTCTAATGTCTCCTGCTGTAAATCAGCGTCCCTCTCCATCCTACTGAAGTCAGATAGAATTTCTCTTGCTGTTGATTTCTCTGCAGCTCCCTGCTTGTGTATCACAGATCCAAAGCTACCTCGACTTGATTTTTTTCCCCTCTGTTGGCTGTGAGGTGGAGAAACATAACAAAGGGGTTGAGGATTGTCAAAATTCCTTAATCCTGCCTGGCCATAGGTTGTGAGCCTCCCATGTCCTTCAGTGACCGTCTGCACCTGTGCAGCGTGAGCAAAGCACGGAACACAGAGCTCAGTTCTGGGGAGTTAAGCAGAGCTTGGCTGGCATTTGCAGGCATGGCACCGTGTATGCTGAGCACTCTGCTTCCATTTTGTGCATAATCAATTACAACATGCTGCAGGTTTGGAGTCTGCGGAGTCTGCACATTTCCTTTGCAGAATGAAACAGGGAGAGGGAGAGGAGCCTGTGATAGCAAAGGGCCAGGTCTAAATTATGGTTTTGCTTCTTTTAGGTGGAACTCCTTTCCCAGCTGTTCCCCACTGCTTCAGACCAGTAAGGTGGGGATGCAGGGAGCTTAGAAGTCTGGAGAGGAAACTGCCTGCCTGAACAGGGGTTTGCAGGCTCTTGAGGGTGGGGAGAATTGTCTGGTAGGGGTAATGAGCTGCCAGGGGGTGTCAGCTTCAGAGGCATATGGGAAAGGGAAAAGGGTTTTGAAGTAGGTTCAGTCTCCAAGAGGGAGCAGAAGGAATGTAAAGCATATGATATAGGGAAGAGTTGAGACTGTCTGGGGCAAGTTAGATGGAAAGTTGTCATGAAAGGAAAAAGAAATCATTTTGGAAAGGAAAGCATTGCAGCTGGAGAAGGGGAGATGGAGAAATACCCCTTCTTTGTCCTCTGTAAGACAAAGGGGACCTCCCTTTTTATGGATCTCCAGTAATCTTTCCTGTATCTTGACCTGCAGACTGACAGCTTCCCCTTGGACAATATAATCACCTCAAAGTGGAAGATAGCTGATTGTGGGAAGAGAGAAATTGCTGGCTGTAGTATCTCGGTATCATTTGTGCAGTTGTCATCACTGGCTGGCACTATTACTAAGTGCCACAAGATCTTTTAAGATTTCCCCAAGCAGGCCTGCCACATGCATGTAGAGAGAAGCTCAGAATATTGCCTTACTCCACAGGAAAACCCTAACATACAGTCCTTCTTTGCGTCTCTCTCTCCTGAGCTCTATTTCTGTCCAAGAACTCTGAATATCTTTCTCACCTTCAAATGTAAAAGAGATGCAGTCCCCATGATTTGAGTGACAGAAGAAACTTGCCACACCAGATGTATACAGTCCAGTCCTGCTGGAAGAACTGACCAGTATGAGATTTTGCTTAAAACAGAACAGCCTTCCATAAGACCTGATGGGGAACTGTGTTCATTTTGGACATTTCATTAAAACAGCGCAGGCCCCCAGAGCTCAAGGCAAGTCCTTCATGCCTTTCACTGGATGGTCATTTTTTTTGCTCTTAGTTTATCCAGCTTTGAAATTATCTGGTTTGGGGTCAGGGTTTTGGGTTTTCTTGCTGGATTTGGGGTTTGGGTTGGTTGGTTGGTTTGTTTGTTTAGTGGGGAATTTTTTAGAAAAAATGCAGAAAATCTGTTGATGCTGGGGATTTCTGTGCTTTCCATCTCCCTGAACTCTGTCTTCATTTACACAGACACCCCAGACTTACATACTAAGGCATGGCCTGTGCCCTGAATCACAAAAGGTCTGTAATCTCCCCACTGTTGCTAGTCCACAAAAGGGACAGTGCCTGTTTTAGGAACAAATGGATGTCAGAAAAGGAGAGCATTCAAAAGGAATATTTTTGAAGTTTTGCAAAGCAGAACTGATAAGTATAGCATAAAAGACATGAGATTTTAAGAGGTACCTTAAAGACATTAAACTATGAAAGGTTCATAACAGATATTAAAAGGCTTTGAAGTTCCCATGCTTAAGGGAGTTTGGAGAAGGGAGGGAGCATTAAACCCAGACATCCAGGAGTAGCCAAGGTCTAGCTCAGAGAGTGCTGGGTGCCAGAAGATAGGAGATTGATTATTTCAAGTTTCAAAATTCTCCATTTGCCCTGTTTCTGATGCTCCTTTTCCAAACACCTACTGCAGCCCATTGGAAGAGCTAGAATGCAGAGCTGTCTGGAGGCCTCTGTTTCTGCCCCTCTGCATTTTCCAGTGGAGGAAATGGAAATATTTTACACTTGAGATCCAAAAAGCTGAGGCCAGGCTCTTCATCCTACTCTTTTTTTACTTGCTGGTTCGTGAGTGTAAATGCCATTAGACTCTTACAGCCCATTCTCAAGGTGAGGATCTCCTTCGCATTCAGTTTCTCCATGACCATATTCCAGAGGGGGCCAGGTTCTCTCCTGGATGAAAGAAGCAGCCTGCTTTGGATACAAGACTCTCATTTCCCCCTTCTTCCCTCTCTTATGCCTTCCTGACCTGAAGTGAAACAGGTTTTCTTCAGAATGGTAACAACTGATTCATTTGAACAAAAAGGGCCCAACTCCATGCAGATGATTTTGTAGCCACTCTTCTTTAGCCCAAATCTGACTTGTATTTTTGCACTTAAATGTCAGGCAAGACACAAAACCTCTGACTGAGTTAGTGTGTTTGCATTCTGCCTTGACTTCTCCCCATTTCTCATACAGAGGCCCTGTGTGTTTCAGGTGTCCTGTCCCCCAGACCATGCTGTTCCTTTTCTTTTTTCCTTCCATTGCCATCCCCTTCAAAATCTCAAATTCAGGGCTGAAGGAGACTGGGAGCCAACTTCTGCTCTCAGGGTTAAATCTGGGAATCATTCCCCTAGCTTCAAATTTATGCTGGTGCAGTGAAGATGAGAATTTAGCTTTCTGTACTGTTGTCAACAGGCGGAAAATAGAGTCCCTATAAGGCTGTATCCATGGAAACCACCCTGCTGCAATAGCGGGTACAGCAGCAAATCAATTTCTTCAGTTTTAAAATGAAACACATTATAGTGCATCTGGCATTTAAGAGATTATCTGTGCTGATAACTGTGTGGAAAAACCCTCCTCTAGCAAGTACGCTGGCAAGAACATTTCCTCCTGATAGAATTCTGATTTGGGGTAGAATGAGCATTGATGACAAAGTACCATGAAGACAGTACAGTGAGACAGAGCCAAGTCCAGAAGCAAGAGTATTTAATGAAGGAGAAAATCGTTTAATTTAGCATTTAGCCCAAGTATCTGGGCACATGGTGACTAACACTCAAATGCATTAGCAGAGGCAGTGACCTGTCACCTCTGTCTCCCTGCTCTTTGCTTCCGTGGTACCACATGTGACAAACAGTACGTTTGTACTTTGTGATGCATTTGTCTGAACAGGAGTGTGTGTGTGTGTGTGGCCGGTGGGCTGTCAGATGAGATTTCAATATCACTGCAACATGGGCTGGGCAACTGCCTTTATACAGGTGTATGTTTCGGAGCCAGAGGCATTTCCAGTGCAGAAAATGTGCTGGCTGTCTCTGTGCTGTATTCTCGTTACATTCCATCACATGTGACTTGAGAGAACATCCCTTTACTGTGCCATGAAAGGAGCACAGAAATAGGAGCATTTCTTACACCAGACTTCGAAAGTTACCATACACCTTCCCTGCTGCGTGCACAGAGGTTCTGCCTGTATTTTTTCATCTGTTAAGATATCTCTGACCATTTTGAGAAATAATACCCTATTTGAGCAGAAAACTGCCTATATGCAGATGAAACTTCATTCTGCTTTTCCTTTTTATCAAATCCAAATATTGCAGTCTGCCTTCTCTACACCTACCAGATAGAGAAATTATGTCTGAGGGAAATACAACTTTATTTAAGAGAGAGGGAGTGAAGTTGAACCAGGAGGAAATAAAAAGCATTACAGGAATTGCCTAGACATGAGTAGCCCTTCAGTTAGTGAGGATCAGATACACATTCCTCTGTCACTCTGCAGTGCCTAGGCTGTATTTTATCTGCTTCTGAATCTCAGTTCCTTGATAACAGCAATCACAAATGCAATACTGTCTTCTTTTATCTACAGCTGCCCTATCTATTATAGTAATCCCTGTTTGATTGACAGTTATGTATTTTTTTTCTGACCTGAGGGCAAGCTTATTGCAATGCACTCCTTTCAGGGCTATCACTGAAACACATCCAAAATCTTCAACTGGTGCATAATGTGGCAGTTCAGCATTTGAATGAAATGAACACATATTGTTGGGGGCACAAGAGGTTTTGTTGCTCTGCCACATCTACCAGTTAATGGAAGATGCAGTTCAAAGCCCATTAAGTGGTAAAAATGGCTCAGTGGTCTGAAATGCTATTGTTTGCAGAGAGTGTTTTGTTCTACATGTGTCCAATCTCTATGGCATCCAGTGTAGCCTGTTTGGTCAGTTCCAGAGATTTTTAAGAGTCAGGAAAAGACCCCCCAGAGCACTGCTTGAGGACTGTGCTTCCTTTCTGAAGTTTCCTGATGAAAAACATCTGGTTGAAAAATCACAAACTTCTGCAGCTTGTTTTCTATGATCCATGAATGTACAGATCTAGGAATCCTCCCTGTACTCAGGGGTTGGACTGCATTCACTTCCTAAGTCCTAACCTTTAGATACTGAAGAATGAAAATTATACTTTTCATTGCAGTTTTTATCCATAATTCCCACTTTCTACATAAGCCTTCCATATTCCCATGTGAGGATGCCTGGGGTTCCTTTACAGTCAGGGCTCAAATTCCTGGTGAGCTCAGATACAAGGCATTTGCAGATTTCTCTCTAAAAGGCCAGGGAAGGGAGAAATGGAAGAGGAGCTGTGACTTGCATTTCTTGTACCATTCTTCATCACAGTCCTATGTCTGTGTTTGTCAGGGTAGCAAAGCCCAAGAGACCAGGCATGGCCCAGGGGAACTTTGCACACTCTTCAGAGCAGAGAGGATGTGCTTGTTTGTTACTGTGGGCCCTGGATATGTTGAGATGGGCTCACAAAACCTGGCGATTTTAATGACTTTTGATAAGGGCTTTTCCTCTGCCCTGCAACAAATGGCAAGAAAGGTGACCTTCTTCCCACATCCTTCAGGTCCCCTGGGAGTCCATGGCTGGATCAGGTGCTGCATTTGCTCTGAGGGACAAAGCAGGAACCACCTCTGGATCTGTCACTTGCTCACAGCTCCCAAGTGTGGCATTTTATAGCATTCTTTGTGTATAAGCTCTTGCAGTTTGCACAGTCATGCTGGGTGTAGGAGTGCTCCTGGATGCTGTCTGTCTCCATGGAGTCGCAGGTGACACTGTGTTTGTACATTGCCTCTCTTGCACTACCACCCCCGTGGTAAAGGCAAAGCTCCTGAGTCATCTTCACAAAGATTTAAAATTTCCGGCAAACCTGTAGGCCATCTGTTAATGTGGGCAGGCAAGCAAATATTGGGTAGGAAAACTCAGTCACATGCCAATGTTTGTATCTGTCCCCACAGCCAGTTCTCTTAACCATGGTAAATGACATTTTAACTATTGTCTAAATTTTTTTTCTGTAAAAAATGGTAACAAACAGCAACCTTGCTGTTAAATGATTCCTTAAAATGAGCCCAGTCCTCAAAGTCACTTTGTAAATATGTAAATCCCATCTATATTCTAAAATCTCATTCATTTTACTGTTTGAGAAACCTTTATCAAAAATCAGCAGTCCCCTCTTGGAAAAAAGCTTGAATTGTCTTTTCTCCGGGACTCAGGTGAAAGCGTGACCTGGTCACATTCCGCGGCAGGTATTAGCAGTGCTGGCATGTGGTGGCACACAGCAGCTGCCACTTGATACAACACAAAGAATGTGCCCCAAGTCCAGTTATGTCTACTCATGTTATGTCTTGTTCAGTGTAAAGATACAGTCTGTTACCACTCCTGACAGTCTCTCAGCTATGGCTCCCTTCTCTGTTTTTATCAGAAAGCCACTCCTCAAAATTGGAATCCCTTTGCATTCCTAGCCTGCAAAGGCAGGGATATTCCTAGCAGTACCCTGTGGATTAATATTTACAGCAAATTTTAAAAATTAATTTAATTAAATATAAAAATTAAAATATCAGGCCAGTGCATACGCTGATCTATTCTTCTAAGCCCAAGAAGCTGTGCCTAGTCCTGCTTCCATACATATACTAGTTGTAAGCACAAACCTTGCCTCATCTGTACTCAGTGAATCATTTCAGAAATATCTAAAAGAGATGAGTAGTTCTAAGGACTATGCTGTGTCCTTGGATGGCAAGTTCTGCTAAAAATTGTGGTAATACAAAAAGGTAACTTGCTAATCAGCAGAACGACCACAAATGCAGTATTGGTTATGACAAAAATGGGAAAAAGATCACTTCTTTCAGTTGAGAAAGACCTAATTTACTGATGAACAGATTATAACTAAGCAGTGTGTTGGTTCTGGGTATGGAAGACTGACAGTCTCTGGCTCTTAATTTCATGCAGATCCCTGAAAAATATCCCTGTCTGCAATGGGAGACTTGTTAGTGGGCAAGATCATTTACACAATGATGTAAATAGAAAAGCAGGTGGCTGAATCTACCCAGACTCGAAAATGTAAGGATGTTCTTGCCTCATGCAGAGAGGAACACTGTCCTTTTTAGTTTGTGCTGCTTGGGAAGCCTTTAGAGATGACCAGAAAGCAGTCACACTGCTGTGAGCAGCAAGAGCCAGAGAAATGTTGTGTTCCCTGTATCCTTCTGTTCAATAGTGAGCTGCTCCTTAGTTCTCTATCCTGGCCCGTGCTGCAGCCTCCTCTTTGTCTTCCACCACCTCCAAAGGGGCCTTCTCAGAGGCCAAGGCTGGGCAGATTTCAGCCAATCTGTCAGTTTTGGCAGGGCACATGATAGAGAATTTACCCAAGTTTCATACTTATACAACAAATTCCTCTCAGCAGCTGGAGGCCAGAGGATTTCTCAGCTGGCACAGAGTTAGAACTCTCTGTACAGGTAGTACTTGCTCTGGCCTAAAGCCTCATGTGACAGGCAAACCTGAACCAGCACTGTTCAGTCACTGTGTGCTTCATCAGCTGTTTCTGGTTTGCAGCAAAGGTGTTTCTTACCCAGGTCACAGGGCAGATTCTGGATCTCCCTGTACAATGAGAGTGTGGCTGAAGGATTTTCAGATGCTTGAGTTGCAGCACAGACCCTGTAATTCCTCTCTTGAGAAACCCGTCAAGCCTTGCATGTGGAGCATGCCTTGGCTTCAGCTTTTGCTCTGCCACAGAACAATTTGGCCAGAGACCAACTGCACCTTCTAAAGAAAGACTTCAGAAGTCTTGGAAGAAGGAGGACCATCCTTTTGGTGCACTTAGGAGCAGCACCACAGTACTGTGGCTTTTCCCTTGTGCTGGAGAGCACATCACGTGTGCAACTGCAGGACATGGCATGTCTGCACTGTGATTTCACACTGCAGAGCCTGGCTTTCTCACACAACCCCTGCATAAATGACAGACCCTGAGTACCTCAGACTCCACTGCTGTTAAGTGTCCCTCTGTGAAATGGGAACAGATGTTACTGGTTTCACATTTAATTTTACCCTTTCCCTAAGCACTCACCTTCTCCATGCAGGTGTGTCACTGGTGGTTCCTGGCTGTCACTGCTGTATCCCGGGCCACTGCCTCTAGGAGAGGGGACAGAGCACTCCCTCCAGCCAGGCCATGGCAGGGGCTCTCTGCATAGTTCCAGGGCCCTGGGCTGCACTGCTTGGCCTCCTCGGGCTGCAGTGGGTCAGACAGAGAGACAGCCGTGCTGCGTGAGGCTTGCGAGAGGGTAGCAGCTAGGTCTGGGCAGACAGAGTTAAGGAGAGGTAAAAAGGTTGGTCTACTAAGAGATGTCTCAGGGCCAGAGTCACTTGAACTGAGACCAAAGTCCTTTAAATAGGAGAGTGCTTGATTATTCAGCTGGGCATATTCAAAATTTTTCTTGCTTTGAGTAACCTCACCTGGGATTTTTGCTCTACTTTTCTGATCTTCAGAGCAAATTTGCTCCCCATTTTGCTTCAAATGATACAGACTGCTAGATTGGAAACTTGTCTCATAGTTGTATTCGTTTGTGCTAGGAACACTGGGATATTCTGGATTTTGAGCAATGCAGTTGCATTCATTTTGCAACAATAATTTGTTTTTGTACTGAGACATCTTATGAATGATACTGTTCATTTCATTCCCGATGTATTTGTCTTCCAGGTGCTTGTTTTCATAGCTAACTTTTAATGATGCCACCTGTGTTACACAGTGCTCTAAGAGCTGCACTATGTTAGTACTGCTCTCTGTTGGTGTGGGGCTCATGTAGCTCTGGAAGTGATTGAGGGTTAGAGGCTGCGGTGGTTTGTCACAGGAAACAGAGAGAGAGTGATACATTGGTTTATTTCTGTCTTCCCTCTCAAGGGGATCTCGGAGTGAGGTCGCAGCAGTCTTGTAAGAGTAACATGATTCTACTTCGTGATTATCATCTAATGAAGGATTGTCAGAGTTCTGGGAGCCACTCTCTCTCTTCAACTTCTCTGGCAGTGGGTTTTTATCTCTGGATGTCTCACATCCCAATGAAATTGCTACCTTCTCATTCTCAATTGAAGATGTCTGCAGATTGCCTCTGTTAGCCTGTGATTGTGGTGCACAACTTGATGATCTGGTGGTTTCCACAGTCCCAGGTGCTGTAGATAAGTCCTTGTGGTGACTCCCTTCTCTTCCTTGGAAATCCTGATTAGATGTGTTCAGGCAGGAGTCCAGGCTGTGGTCTCCTCCAGCGATGTGTACTGAAGAGGCCTGGGTGGTGTGTTCGCTTTCCTCCAAAGGCACACATACGTTAAATGTATTAGATTCACTCTTGCCTCGTGTCTCCTGCTGAGCTTCTGTGCTGCCTTTCTGCTCTGGACTGTGACTGGGCAGGATCAATGAATCATTAGACTTTTCTGGCTGTGATTGAGGACTCTGAAGAGAGTCAGGGGAGGAAATGAGTCCAGAGTGTTTTCGTAGCCAGTTTATTATCCCCATGGTCAGTGAAAGCTCAGTATCACAGAGCTTTAGCAAACATTCTTTGCCTTTCCATGTGCTGTGGAAAAAACCTTGGCTGATGATGTCTAGAGTTGGTTGTGAAGCCATGTTCTCCTCAGCTCCAACATGAAAGCTGTAAATGGACAAAGGGATTTCAATGGCTTGCTCTGAAACACTTTCAGATGCACACAAGTCATCATCAAGGATAGGGTTTACTTTGACTTCATTTGGGTCATAGAAGAGCTCATAAAGGGCATCTCCGCTGTAGCTGTCTCTTGGAAATCTACCTGGGACACCAGGAGTCTGAGCTTCCTTCAGTTCATCATCTTGTCCAGGAGAGAATGAATCATAGTAGCCTTCATCACTTGTGGATGTGGATTCCTGGTTTTCACTTTTCGGTGTTTCTGTTTCTGTGGAGCTGTCTTTGGAATTGTCACCTTTATCAGGTGACCCTTGGGGGTCTGTGACTGGTACAGCAGCCTGACTTCTATCCTTCGCTATGTCAGAACCAGGTATCTTCAGTAACTTCTTTTCAAACAGAGCACTCTGATGTAGCCTTACTGATTTGTTGATGTTGTCCCAAAACTTTGCAAATTCCACCGTCTCATTCTGGCCAGGAGAGGCCAGCTGCTCCACCCCGCCTTGGAAGGAGCCCATGCCAGGGCTGTCTTTGTGCTTGCTTCGCCTCAGCAGTAGGTCTTTGCTGTTCTCCAGCTCCAGATGAGCAGAGCTTTCATCAGCAAAGATTTCCCCACAGCCGGTGAGGGAGTCAAAGCTCTTCAGGGAGGCAACATCTTCACACAGGGCATTGCAGTAGTCATAGGAGGAGTCAGACTGCAGTTCATTGTCTGAGCAGTCCTGTGACAAGCAATCAGCTGCACAAGTGTCTCCAGTTTTGAAGAGATACTTTGCAAGGCGTCCAGACACCTCACTCCTGCAGCCTGGAGAGGACAGGTTCTTGTCCTTCTCCACCAGAAATGAGAGGCTATCTGGTTTATTTTTTCTTATGTGAAATATATCTCTGAGCCCTTTCTTAGATCTCTTGAGGGAAATCCTCTTCCTGGGAATGGTTTTTGCGACAGCTGGTACAAAAGGCATCTGTGGCACAAAGTTCCTGTAATCTATCATCTGACTGCTGCATGCAGACTGGCTGGGGCTGACCACACACTCCTTCTTACTGCTGGAGCTGGACATCCCTGAAAAGCTGATGCTATTGACAAGTCGGCCCTTGCCCTTTCCAAAAAAACCCTCCTCGCAAGCCCTGCTGCTGGGGCTGCACTGCTCTGTTTTGTCTGCCTCAGTAACACAGTCATGGGTTTTACTCTTCCTTACAAGCTTGTAGGAGGAGCCAGATGATTTTTCCATGTTGTGATCACCAGCTCCATTCCTTGCTGCTCTGGTAGAAAATCTGTAGTTCCTGTGTGTGGCCAAACATGCCAGCTGGACCTCAGCCACACTTTGGTTTCCCTCCAGAACTGCCTTTTTGTCTTTGCTCATCTCATCTTTGTTGGTAGGAGCTGTACGCACTGGTGGCACTTTCTCATGTTGCACACTGGATTTTATGAAAGTCTTTCCTCTCTTGAGCTCCATACTGCTTCCTCACATCTGTTTCTGTAAAGAAAACAGCAGAACACAACTATTGTGAGGTTGGTGGGTAGCACTTGTAAATTTTGAAAGCCACTGGAGAACAAAGGAAGGGATATTAAGCCTCAAAAAATTGAGCTTGTCTGTCACCACACATTTCCATTATTGAGTCATGGTACTGCATGAGAAACAGACTGAGTGAAACTAAAGGTGCGTTGGCTGGAAGATCCAACAAGGAGACAACAGTTCACATTATGGGTTGGTAGCTGAGGCTCAGAGAACATTTTTGACTGTTAGAAATAAGCAGATTTGCATTGAGGATTACGACTTCAGGATTGCTTTTAACAACATAAAGGTCCTGTTCTGATGGTAGGAGACGCAGCAACAAAAAGCACTGCCTGAGAATCTTCAACATGCAAATGTGTGCATCAGGGAGGCAGCAGTTCATAGAGGAGGACCTTAGAAGAGGACAAAGATCTCAAGTGGGGAGATCCTCTGAGAAAATGGATCAAACTTCTGACACACAATGCTCACTTTATATTAAAATAATTCTTATCTGTGAATAGAAAGTCCCTCAACCTTGGTACTAGCCTGGAAACATGCAGAAACTGAATTACTGATTTCACTTCTCCCTGAGTATAATGTATCATTTTCTACACTGCTACTTTTATTGTCAAAAATCAAAAATGCCATATTGAAAATCATTGTTAGTCATGACAAAAGCATCATCTCCAGTTTACAAAGACCAGTGTAGCATGCAGAGGCATTGCCACACTGAATCCGCACTGTGCATTGATTAGCTGTTTCTAAAAATACTCTAGTACCTATATCAATGCCAGTTTCAGGCTCTGCCTGGGTTGTTTAGTATTGAACCTGTTTTATGTTTCCATAAATCTAATTAGTCATTAATTATTTTAGCCTTGTCGCTTTCAGTTTTCCGGCAGTTCTTTCGCAGAAACTTCCGATCCTTTCCTGTCATGCATCAACTTGAATATTAAGTCAATGGAGTTGCATAAAGGTAGGCCAGGGACAAAGCAAGCACTACCTAAAAGCTGTTAGAGCAGCCAGATTTTTACTTGGTGAGAAGCAGCACAATAACTCCAAGTCCTGTTCTTGAAAGAACATGTTTGGATCTCTCCTAATGAAACCTCATTTAATGATTTCTCTTGTTTTGAATTGGTTAGACATAACTAAACAATTGGAGACACTGAACAGGAGATTTTAAATTCAGCACCGAGCCTAGCCTTTGTACTCCTAAAATAGAACTTAAAGCAGTCTTCAGTCTATTTTGAACCATAATAGCTGTCTGTAGCCTCCAGAAGCTTTCCAGTTGCCAGGCCTTACTGGAGCAGCCCCACTCTGACCAGCACCTCACAAGATGCAGGACTGCGTATTTGGGAGCACTTCTCCAGCAGGCAGATCAGTGACAGCCCCTTTCTTATAGAAGCTGCAAACTGGCAGGTGATCAGCAATATTTACAACTAAATTTGGGTCAGTGACAAAAGGCAGAGAATGTCAGGGCAAAGTGTGAATATTTGACATGAGGTGGAAAAGTGGTGGGCAGTGATAGATGGGCGCCTATCGGTGTGACTGAGATGCTGGCACATTTGTTTGCACTTGGCACTACATGTGAGTGTTACAGAACATTCTTAATGAAAGCCAGTAAACATTTTACTACACTGACAGGAATCTGGAGTTCACTGATGCTGCGGGAAACTTGTTTTGCATATTTAGAAATAGGTCACTGGGACATGATTACACTCCTCTTCTGAAAAGCAAGGTGTGATCGACAAGCAATTCAGTGCGCAGAACTCCAGCAGGGTTGTGAAAACAATCAGAAGCAGCTGATGCAAGACCAGTTATTAATATCTCAGAAATAAAATGTCTGACATCTCAGTCCTTTGCAAGCATAGAAGTAGGTACTGTGTCCCTGTGGGAAGCTCCTGATGCTGCTGACAAGCTCCTTAGAGGTCTGGGACACTGGCAAGTGCCAGCCTTACAAAAATATGTAGGACTGTCTGAAGTCCTGCAGCTATTTCTGCCCATTCTGAGTATTAAGCAAAGGTCACTTTTGTAGGATATTGCATACTTGGGAACTTTTCTGCAGATGCATTAAAAAGGCTTTCAGGGGTGGATTTATTTACTGTTCAGTATAAAATGTATTAAAGCTAAGAATTTAGGATGACATCAGATAATCTTTGGGATAAAGTATAGTTTGATCTGAATTGTATTTCCGTGATAAGAAACACAATGGATGACCAGTTTGATAACTGGGTCCAGAAACTTCAAGGCTTGTACTTCTGTCTTTTTTTTGTTATAGATTAGATGAACATGAACATTAACATGAAAGCCAAAATAGCCCAAGTAATATTTTGACTGAGAATATCTGTACTATAATAGTGTAAGATACACTGATGGTAGGCTATGCTACCTTTTCAGTTTCTTCTGATGAGGAAAAAAGTGTTAGCTGTTGTTTTGGTTTTGTGGGGGGTTTGTGGTTTGGTTTGTTGTTTTTTTTAAATATCTACTAGATATATAGATAGATAGATATAGACATAGATATACAATCATCAACTTTTTATTCTAATTATTTAATGTCTCTATTTATTCCCATATATTCTTTCTCTAATACTCCCTCAGGATTCACGCCAGACTTAGTATCTAGTTCATTGTGTCATCCTGCTTATTCTAAAACTGTTACATCTTTGTAAAACTTCCCCATTAAAAATGTTATTTAAAATGAACAACAAGAAAGGGAGGGCCTCCTCAGTCTGCTCTTTGAGGGCTCTTCAGGGCAGACTACCAGAGTCTGCAGATTTTTTAAAATATTCATTTTAGATGCTGTTTTGTAACTTCCCATACTCTGAGCTCCTCTTCATACTCATGTGACGTAAACTATCAACGTATTTATTTCCAAAAATAGACCAGAAATATTTATGTGATGATTGTCTCTTTCTATATCTATTAATACTTTTAGCCGTTTTGGTTGTAATAGATTTTACCATTATACCTTTATTTTCAGTCTCTGCAGGGACCCAAGTTCTCTCTCTAACCCCAGAAGCTGCACCAGTGAAGTTAGAAACAGATTAAAGTGCTGTAAGGGAAAGTTACCCTTCAGTTATGTAAAGATAATCAAAATTCTATGAAAAATTATTATAGGCATTTAAAATATAGTACATTTTTCTGGGATTCATTGACCCATGCACTCTGTCTCCATTCCTTTTCAATTATTCTTCTCTTGGACTTGCAGTATATCGCCTCTTCCACAGGGATAAAAGATATATGAGGGCCTGATTTCCACCTTTGCAGAGAAAATATAATTTGCAATTAAAAATCACTGTAAGGAAGAGAAACCTGTGGAAACTAGCAGTCAGTGTACTGAGAGTCTCAATATTTTCTTCACTAATAACAAATTAATGTTTTTTTACTATCTGCAAAATTGCTTATGGAATGATTTTAAATAGAGGACATCCTTGAATCTTACACTGGGCTACAGTTTAGTTGTCTTTCACAATAAGATTAGGTGCAGCAGCAGCACTGAGGCTTCCCATCCACAGTAAACAATACTTTTTATATGGCTTGATCAGACCAGCTGCTCACTTTTAGGATTTCACAGGTCTCTAAGCAGGCAATTCGAACCAGATTTGAGGCTTATACTATAATGGAAATAAGGTTTTCTTTTAAATTTGGATAATATTGCTCATAAAATGCAGAGATGCTTCACGCTCAAACATATACCATCTGTGCAGGGTGTGTGACAGCCTTTTCACAAAACCAGAAGGTTTTACTGTGTCTGTGATTCATCTACAAGTAAATTAAAGTTTTAGAATGGAAAATGAACACATTCCTGTGGGCTGAGGAGGCTTGATTTTAGGACAGTCAAAGCAATTGCTTCTGGTTCTGGGTTATGAGGACCTGAACAAGACTGAGTTAGGTAACTGTTCTGGTTAATAAGAGCCATATTCAGATGGCCTAAATCCTACCTGAGTCCAGGCCAACATACAAGGGCCAAAGAGGGGTGCAATGCAGCTAGATACTCACTAGGAAAGTGGGTGGAGGCAGGGTTCAAGCTGTCCAGATATTGCCTCTGTCATGTGAGTCAAAGAGAGGGGTCCCATTTGCCTCTGCCCGTGGGCCCCAACACATTCTGCCAGCCATCTACAAGTTTCCCTCTGTGGTGGAATGTGAGAGAGCCTTGCTTTGGGTTTTGGGCTGCATCAAAGTTGTTGTATCTTGCTAGCTTATAACACAGTAGAAAGGTTTGTTTAGGTTATCTTCAAAGAAAAGGTAAAATATCAGTCCTCTTGCATGTAATTCTAGGAATATCATCCCACCGGGAAAGTAGAAGTATCTGTTTCAGTGAGGTTGCATGGATAGAAATAACACTATTACAAAGAGGAAATTTAGATAAAGTCTCCAGCTTTGGCAAGTTTGGTTCAAAAATAATTTTGCTCAAGTAGGAAAAGATATAATTGACATCCATTTATTTCAAAATCTTTTCAGCTATCCATCTTGGACCTCTCTTACTGGCTTGTTTGATATGTTATTTATGTATAATTATCTCTCTCTGAGACAGAAATAGGTAAAATCCAGAATATAGTGGTTTTGAAGGGGAGATAGGAGTGTTCTTTCTTTATATTTAGATTTCTCTACACTTAGAGCATGCTTACAACTGGCAGGTTGTGGAGATGGTGCCTGGCTGTCTCTTCTTAAGCAGAGTCCTGCATGTCACTTGGCATCTGAATTTCACCTCCCTCCAAGCATTTTCCTTTTATTAAATGCAAAGGTTGATAAACACTGAATAGTCTTTTAGGCTTTGTAATTCAAAAATAAGGGAAACCCTCACTTTGTACTGCTTTTATGTTTTTGGATAAAAGATTGGAGTGAGTCCAAAATCCCTTTTCCACAAGTGGCTTCATATCAATCAGACTTAAGATGCTGAGTATCAGAGGTACCTTCGAAAATGTTACCCTGCTTTTCCATCAGAAATTGTAGCATAATTAAATTTCCTGAAAGCATCTCTCTGGTTTGGGTATATGGACATGCATTATGCTTCAAATCCATGCACTTTAAGACAAAAATTTTTTTAAAATATTTCTTGATAAATTGTGTAATGGGAAAGGGGAAAAGAACAGAACACTCTGGGAGGCTTTCCCGGTTCTTAACGTCAGGAGGATTTTTACTGGCCACCAGTTGGAAGTCCTAAAATGCAAACACAAGCAAGCATGAGGTGGTGAAAGCCATAGTTACTGTTAAAGTCAGTGAACAACACTAATTTTTAATGTTTAGTATCTAATCAATTAGCAGTGCGTAAGGAACAGCTGGTGCTCCCAGTAAAGTGTGTGTGAGGGGTATTTTTGGAATAAGACTGTTTATTTACAGGCAAAAACATTAACTCTCTATCTCAGAAGATGAAAGTTAATAATGGAAATACTTACTAATAATCATGGACATATATTCCATTCTGCTAATTTGATTTTTAATTGCAAAGCAGAATACAGCTTCCTTGCCAGGGGATAGTGATATTCTCACTGCAGTTATTGTAACGCTGTTTCTAGTAAGCAAACAAACATAACAGTTCTTCTGGTAAAAACCAAAGAGGATTTTAAAACAGGGCTCATCTTCTCCCTTAAACTGATTACCCTGCTACTATCTCATTTCCATTAGAAAGCAGAAAAGAACAGGGTGGAAAGGATGGAGGATGTAATCAGGGACAGTCATGATTCAGGAAACAGCGGAATGTTTATTTTTAAAGACGCCTGTGTGACACACAAACCTGCATTGAGATCATGCCTCTCCTTAGGAGTATTCCTCTCTCATCCTTAGTGGCTGTATTGTATCATTCCCCTTAATCATTTGTCTCTCTTGGGTAACCCAGGATGCCTAATTATTTGCATATACATTTAGGTCAGGCAATGGCTTTCTTAGGAAGAACCAGCAAAAAGCACATTGGTGTGTTTTTAATTCAACCCTCATTCCACTGAGCACACAAAGTAAAATCTTACACTCCCCAGCAAAATACTAGAAAGATGTGTAGTTAAATGCTTAATCTTATTAGCAATGTGCCATAGGGAAGTCTGAACCTTGCTTTAAGCCCTGACAACTGTTTCGTGGAGCTCAGGATTTTTCATAGTAAAATTAACCACGTTCTTATTCCCAGCACACTGTCCTGTTGCGTGCTGACAGGAGGGAGCCCTGAGGGCACAGCAGCACCCAGTGCTTCCCCCAGCCCCGTTTGGGGCACCCACAGCTTCCCCCAGCCATGCATGGAGTGTCTGGCAGAGCAGAAGGAGGCTGAGACCATGACAAAAGGAGGCTCCCTCTCTGACAAAACCTCTGCACCTCTCACTCAGTTTTCTTCTATACCTGAGGCTGAAAGAAACGTAACTGCTTGAAATGTTCCAATTACATCATGTAAAAGGGCAGCTTTAACTCCTGCGCAGGGAGCTTCCGAATCATCACTGTATTGCTAAGAGAAGGCAGCAGAGTAGAAATTTCCACTGCATACCTGAGAAGGAAATAGGGCTTTTTTTCCTTGTCCTGACCAGCAGCCTGTTGGTACCAGACAGCAAAGTGTTAACACTGACAGCTTTGGCTGTCCTCAGTAATTTATTGCTTTAAAAGGAGATAGGATGTGCATTTTTATTAATACAGGCACAGGCTTATCAGATGCATGGAAAAAGAAGTAAAAAGCAATGCTTCAAAAACAAGCAGTCATCCCAAAATAACAGTCACTCAGAGTCACTGTGTCAGAGCAAAAGAAATGCCATTGCACCAGAGCAAAAGAGGCAGATCACAAAAATCCTACTCACCATGTTTTATTACTGAGCAGAAATCCTCTGTCTCCTAGCCTTGCTCCTGAAGCTGGTCTTTATCCAGAGGCTCCGGTGATGCTTTTCAGATTCTGAGGGGCTGGACCACTGCTGCTCTCCAGTGTTACTCTCCACCCCCTGTCTTTTCCTCCTCCTTCTTCCTTCATCCCCACCCCCTCATTCCTCCAGCTTGTAGCTTTTTCGTAGCTTACATAGATCCTAAGCTTCCACATGGAGCTTGATACAGGAAAGATGCTTATTTCAGCCATCTGCTTGATGCCACGGAAATGCCTCCTTTGCTTTAGGAATAAAAGCCCAGGACATAAACTCGGGTGTTTCTGATCCAGCATTTTGGTTCCTCTCTATATGACTGCTTATTAAATAGGGAGGAATACATCCAAATTAATTTCATTTCTCACATGTTGTTTTGTTCCAGACCCAGATTCAGGAAAAGTGATCTGAATGTGTTTTAGGTTAGTGTGATGCTTCACTGGCAGTGTATGCAGGCTATTGGACTGTGCCACCCTTTGTAGAGCTTGTGTTATAGCTGAAGTTGGAAGGGATTTCATGTGGGAGCAAAGTGGTGTGAGGGGAAAGAGTGACTATTTCAGCTCTCCAAGGCTGGAGTGCCTGGTGTTAGCCTCATACCGCCTTCAACAAACATCATTTATCAAATTCTCCTTACGGTCAGTCTAACTTCTGCTTCAGTGTGCAGTGAAGGCAACATCTGATATTAAAATGTCATTCTTTGTTATATTGGTGAGTTTATTACCATCACAAACACCAGGGCTCTAATTTCAAAAAAGTGTAAAGCTGGCATCCTTCCCCCAGCCCTCTTCCCTGAAGGGCTCCCAACCTGATCATATCTTGATTGTCCCATTAATTCCTATCTAAGTCCTTTACATCAGCCTCTCAAGCCTCCTGCCTTCTCCTTCCTGCTTGTTGAAACACCTCTGCTGGGGGCACGATAGGAGCCTCGTAAAAGCCAGAGTGTATGCCATGAAGCAGTGGCTTAACCCACTTCAGTGGCTCTCCTGTGAGCTGCAGTTTAGAGCTGCACTCAGGATAACGCAGTAGTTGTTGCAGACTGGTGTATCTGCAGGGAAGATGCCCTCCTGATGTAGGGGCTACTTCACAGCTGCTCTAAGGCAGCAAACAGGCAGCTCTTGGATGGCTGAGACAGAGCAACTTCAGACAAGTCCAATCCATGGAGGCATTTGGAAAATCTCCAGCTCTGCATGAACCGAAAATGAGCATTCCCTCACAACTGGAGCAGGTGCATCAGCCAGAGAGTTAGTCTGTTCTGTCCCTACATCACAGCGGAAAGGGAACAGAAGCCTTAACCTGCTACCTGTTCTTATCTTCCTTTTCATTGTGTGCTTCAGCTGAATCTTGGAGACAGGGGAGGAAAGGAGCTTGAACTTTCATGCTAAGTTTCTAAAGCTGAAAAATCAGCCTGTTAACTTTAAAGCCGGCAGAACAGAGTGCTCCTGCTCTGAGTGTCAGGCAGTAAGGCACTCCAGTGTCCCTGGTGGTAGAGACTGGAAAATTACACCTTGGGAAAAGAAAACGGGTTAAATCCAACCTGCGACAAGTAGAAAGACTTTGTGTGCCTTCACCAAGAGACTGGTGGGAGGAAAGAAGAGGCTGTGGGTGAATCCTAGTAGTTCTGGCAAGTAGATTAAGAACAATCATGAGAAGAAATACATTAATTAGAAATAGATTTGATGGGTTTTATTCTGTATGAGAAATTTGTGTCAATACAGGAGGAAGCTTTTCTTCATGAGGGGTGTACGAAGGCACCAAATTTTCAAGTAGTACCTCATTGCTCTGCAGTGATGTTGCTTTTGAGAGCCTCCCCCCCCATTTTGGAAAGAGGAGGCCTATAAAAAGCTGAAGTCCTTCTTTGCTCAAAGTAACACCAAGGCTTCTCAGAAGTGCTTAGAAATTCTCATGATACACATGAGAATCAATCAGAGGTCACAGCTGTCCCCTGTGCCCAGTGGCATCCTGGCTTGTATCAGCATTAGTGTGGCCAGCAGGACCAGGGTAGTGACCATCCCCATGCTGGGCACTGGTGAGGCCACACCTCAAGTACTGGTTTAGGGCCCCTCACTTCAAGAAAAATGGTGAGAGGCTGGAACGTGTCCAGAGAAGGGAATGGAGCTGGGGAAGGGGCTGGAGCACAAGTCTGATGAGGAGCGGCTGAGGGAGCTGGGGGTGTTTAGGCTGGAGAAGAGGAGGCTCAGCGGGGACTTCTCACTCTGTACAACTCCCTGATAGGAGGCTGCAGCCGGGTGGGGGTTGGGCCCCGACCCCAGGTAACAAGGGACAGGACAGGAAAGGAGGAAATGGCCTCAAGTTGTGTCAGGGAAGGGTTCAGATTACACATTAGGAAAAATTGCTTCACCAAAAGGGTTGTCAAGCATTGGAGCAGGCTGCCCAGGGCAATGGTGGAGTCCCCATCTCTGGAAGTGTTCAAAAAGTGTGTGGATGTAGCACTTGGGGATACAGTTTAGCCGTGAGCATTGTGGTGGTGCTAGGTTAACAGTGGGTCTGGATGGTCTTACAGGTCTTTTCCAGCCTTAATGATTCTGTGATTCTGGTGTTGATTCCAAGCTGGTGTTGGTATTGTCTGAGCAAAACTAGGAGCTTAGATTTTCTGTTTGAAAGTGATTCATACATACAGTTTCTGAGCTGAGTTTCTGAACTCTGAAGTGTAGGCATTAAAGGTAAAAGTACGTCAGAAAAGATATACCCAAATATGCCATGTGAAGAAGGATGTAGGCAACAGAGAGCACTTAAAATTACATTTAAAGCTTACTTCATGTTCAAATCAAGCTCAGTAAACAAAGATTTGGAGAAAATAATCTGGACAGGGAGGGAGGAGCTCTTACCTCCATCATTTCAGGCAGTTTTCATACATGCAGTCTCTAGAACAGTCTGTTGCTGCTCCTCAGGAACTGGGAAAGCTCTAGTGTAATGCCCCCATTTCTAACAAATCGCACCTATTGTCTCTTTGCTGGAGAAGTTAGAGAGGATGACTCTAGACCTGGATAAGATACCCAAAACTGTTCATGGAGATTCAGGTAAAGCATCTTCTGTGATGAGAGAACTCCTGGTTTTAGAATGTTTACTTTGGGATGCCCATATTGACAGAAATTTCCAGCTTTAGAGCCTGTTATTTCCCTTCCTCATGAGAAGTAGCTTAAATCCATCAGCCATCCATGGCCATAGCTGTCCAAAGCCATCCATGGCCATAACCTGCATTGACCTAAATCACAGGGTCATTGCACACACTGGTAAATGCACAGTATGTTGAAAAGCAGCTGATCCATGGTAGCCCTTACGCATTACATCAGGGTTCTTTTTACTTCCTACATAGTCCCCAGCTTGCAGTTCCCTCAACTATCCTTTTCTGCTATCACTTCATTTCAGGCTATTTCACCATGGCTGTTGATCAGCTTGGCTCAAACTGTTCGCCGTTGAAGAACCTAATCATCCTCTCTGATTAATTCTGATTAATTCAGTCTGTCCAGAATTGTTTGGGGCATCAATGGGCATAAAAGGGAAGGGAAATCAAAAACCTGTACATGAGGGGCACATGGCACAGCTGCCATCTGTTTAGCAGATGCACACAGCCCTTGGCATGGCAAGTAGGAAGAGGACCCTTGAGGGAAGAGGGACTAAGGAATGCATAGTCCCTGGCGAGGGAAGAGGAGGGTGGCAGGGATCTTTGGTATGAGGAGGATTGGGGAAAGGAGGAGGAAAGTCCTCATGAGGGGCAGTACGGAAAAACAGGGAGGGAGTTTTTAGATGAAGCAGGCTCAGCCTCCCAGAATATGGAAGCCTGAGTCTCCTCATGGTGGGTAGGAAAATGTTGCATCCAGTGATTAAAGACAATTGTTAGCATAAGCAAGTCACAAAAAGCAGTCTATACTATTTTTGAATTTTGTGCCATGGAAGAATGTAGCAGATTCTTTAACCCTGAGACTCAGAACAAAAGTGTTTGCTGAGCTAGCTCTATTTGATTCCAAGGAATTGCTTACAGAATGAATTTGATCCAGGCTACTTCCTGCCAGTGACCTAATGAAGAGTCTAACATCCCTAATCCAGTTTCTGCTAACATCAGGTTAAACTTAATTATTCATGGATTCTTATCAGTATTTCTTGGGTTTGGATGTCGAAGAGAATTGGTAATGGGATATGCAGCTTTTTCTGTTCGGATTGCTAGCAGGAGACTGCCCTGGGTTGAAGGGAGCAATGCTTGCTACTTGTATCACTGCTTCCCAGGGCTGTCATTAAGTTAATTGCTACTCTCTTCTCAGTTGCTTGGTGAGGTAGTGTGCGCTGCAAATTTTAGAATCGTGAATTGCTGTTAATGACATCAGCACTTAGCAAAGGAAATAAGATTTTTATCCACAGATTTCTGCAAGGATGCTCTGCCTCAACGTCTCCGGCTTGTCTTGCCTGTGGGGCACTGATGTTGCCATATTTGCAGCCAAGGGCATGATGAGGTGCAGCAGGTAGGGTCACAAGAGCAAATTAAGGCATTAAAAAGCTTGGCCGTCCTGCCTGCCAGCCAGGCCTCCCAGCAGCAATAATGATGCCATCAGGGGCAGGAAGGAGTGCCAAGTGCCTCCAGAATGGGACTGATCACGGTCTCATTATTGCTGTCCTGGGGACTGTGAGTGACTGATTGTGAACTGCTTGTTGCCCCAAAGAATTTAAAGGGCTTTTGAGGAAAAAAAGAAAGTATCAAAGACATTTCTCCAGTTGCTTCTGTTGGAGTAGTGACTGCCCTTAAGCTTTCGGCTTTAAACAAAAAGCTCTTGAGTAATAAATATTTGTCTAGAAAATCAAAATTAGCTGCATTATATGCTATGAAGTACAATATCAAAAGAATTGTTTCAGCAAATCATGAAAAACTCCAAGGCTCTAGGGACCAGAGACAACACCTGGGAGTGACAAGAAACCTCAATGACCTGACTACAGAAAAGTTTAAATACAAGGCATGTTTTCAGAAGTTTTTCCTTCCAGATATGCCTGTGTGTCACAGACATCTGTCCAGATGAGGCAAGAATACCTCCAGTTTATTGAACTTAATTAACAGGCACTGCTGTCTGAAAGGCAAAATAATTATTCAGCATAAAGCATGGGGATGGCAAAATGTGCTATTCCACAACCATCCCAGTGCAACCTATAGGCAAAACTTTCTCAGCTTCTGCTGAGGAAGATGCTGTAGTGATGCCTTGAGGGAAGGTTATAGGAAATATTTTATTACTGTTTTGTGTGACTTGGTTTCCCTGCTTAATTTGGTATTGCTCTCGTCCTGAATACATCAAACGCTCTGAAGACTTTGTGAAAGACTCAGTCAGGAAGCCGAAAAAAGAGAGATATAGGTGTAAGTAGCCATAGATTCATAGCTTCAAATACATAGCAACTCTTTCAGTGGCTCTCATGAGACAGCCTTTCAAATAATAAAGTTGGGATCAAAGGAGGCCTAAAAGCAAAATGGCAAGTAAGAGAGAAGTGAGTGAGGGTGAATGCAATAACACAGCAGGCTCAGATCTAAATGGAGGGACAGTGGCACACCAACTTGTGAGCAGGACATGCTGCTGCTCCCTTTCACTGCTCACTTTCACTGCTTGTATGCTTTTATTTCATATCCCAGTGAAATAAATAATCCTGTGTTATACAGAAGCTGGCTGGCTCACACTGCAGAAGATACACTTGTCACAGGATCATGTAAAGGAGTCCTCGTGGCTGGTATGGAGGCCAGAACCAAATCACAAGTCCTGTTCTAAGGGAAGAAATCTCTTGGCTGAGTGTGGGTGGTTGGTCCTTGAGGAAAAGCAGCACTACAGCCAATTTGTGAACTGCGACAAGTAGCCCTGTGCTGTGTGTAAAATCCCACTGGTCTGCCAGTCAGTATTTAAATGCAGGCAAACAAAAGAACATTTGGAAGATGGATGAGAGATGAAGCCTTTGAAATTGCCAGCAGCGCAGTTGGTAACAATGTGGTTAGCAATGCTTCTGCTTGATTTACTCAGTGGAACATACATTTTGGAAATAAATCTGTGTGTTTGATTTATGTTGTTAGTGGCAATGTCACGGCCAGATTTCATTTTGAAGTGGCAAGTTGTAAATCTTAGAAGAGAATAAAACACACAGTTTTAAGTGCAGTTTGCTAGCAGACCTAAAGATCATTTTGGCAGTGTTGGTTGTACTTGTTCTCCTGCCTCCCAAATCCTGGGTGGTAGTGGCCAACTCCAGGAGCTTCCTGCCTGCTGCTGCCTGAGCTGCCATCATAGCTGGAAAGTGAAACCTCTGACTGTGTTCCTCGAAATCACTAAATGATGTTTGTGGTAGAGTATGACATTACAAGCAAGGCTCTTATGGTAGTGAAATATGACCATTAAAATATTTTTGCAGTAACAGTAAATAAAGTAGTAAAACTGAAAGGACTCAGCATCTGACGAAATGGTCCATTAATGAATCATGAGTATTGACAATGCCAAGGTCATCATTTGGTTTGCAGTTACACTAATTACCAGTAGGTTTTAAAATATGATGTTTTATGTGCCTTGTAGCTGGCAGGCTATTTAGAGAGGGATGATTTGCTGAGTACTACTCTTTGGGTTTATCTTCTCATGCTTTTGGCTGCTGCCATCACTCTGCAATAAAATGATCTCTCGCAGCAGTTTGATTTTTCACAGAGGGGTTACTAATGCCTCTGAGCCAGCCGATAGGCCTAGGCAGGACTCAAGCACATTAATCTGTTACACGTTTCTCTTACAAATGTTCAGAAGCCAATTTTGAGCCAGTAGCCAAGTGCCAGTGCAGGGCTGGGAGATGGGAACAGTTGCTGGTTGGACAGGGAGCCTGGAGCCAAGCCCAGTGGGGCCATGCAAGTGGGGCCCTGTTAGTGTGGGGTAGGTGCTCTGTTCTTTGCTGCTGTGTGTTGAGGAGGTGGCAAACCTGTGAAATAGGACACTTTGATTTGGGGAATGAGATTCAGAAATTATTCTTGAGCTTTAATACAGAGATTATAGAATCATAGAATGGTTTGGGTTGGAAGGTACCTTAAGGATCATCTCATTCCAACCTCCCTGCCATGGTCAGGGACATCTTTCACTAGACCAGATTGCTCAAAGCCCCATCCAGCCTGATCTTGGAGATGGCAATTTCTTGCCCTAAAATGCACTTCCAGAACCTGCACCTTTGAAAAAAAGTAGTTTATTCTTAGTACGTCTGTTTCCATGTACCTGGTTTGAAACACATTACAGGGAGTCTAACTTTTCTTGAAAATCAGACACGTTAAGGTGCTTCAAAGCCCTTGATATGTTGGGATTTTTTTGTGGGGAAAAATAAAAAGCAGCAGGTGACTGATGAGTTCGCAGAGTTTCAGTGGGAGGTGTATGAGAGTGAAGTGGGGAGTGCTGCTGACTGCAGCTGTGAAGTCATTTGGAGCTTGGCAGTGTCTCAAAGAGTCTGGTTCTTTCAGAGCTGACAGAGTGGTATCCCAAAGTGGACAGAAGCCAGCCACAAAATGAGTTAACTTCTTCCTCAGCTCATTAAATGAGTTGCCCAGTCAAGAATGAAGTCTGGGTTCATACATAGGTACGTGTGTTGTCACAGAAATGGTATGAGGATTACAGACCTTGATTTCCTCCTTTGCTGCTTTAGTATGAAGTTCGGAACAAGAAATGTTGCTGCATCCCCTGACTCGATGGGGAGGGGGTCTGTGGTGGACACCCTGCAAATCAGTCACAGGAGTGCCAGACGGGGCTGGAGGACGCAGATTTCCCTGCCTTTGGCTCTTTCCTTTTACAGATGTTTTCCCTGATGCCAGCATGGATCAAACCCAGGTTAGTCTGCTCCAGATTGGGAAGCACTGCCCCAGTAATTAGAAATTACCTAAAATAACAAGGTGCTACAATACTTGAGTAGTGGAAGAGCCCAGGTAATATGCACAGAAGCATGAGTCAGGGAGGAGGCCAACTCTGAAGTGCTGTGAGCCTCTTCCCACAAGTGCTGCAGCCTGTGGCAGTGAGGGGAGGAGTGGGCAGCCAGGTGGGCAGGAATCATCTGCTTTTCCTGCTCCCAGCAGAGTCTGTGTGCCTGGCACCGTGCCCCCAAGACACTCTGATCAGGGCTTCTAGATTCACTGACAATAATATTGCTTTCCTTATCCCATAAAGGTCTTTTTTCAACACTTGAACATGTATTTGAAGTTGTGAATTTTTTGCCTGATCTACCTGATACGTGCTGCTGCTTCCAGGTGAAATGTCTGATGTAGTTCTGATTATTGAGGTGCTGGCCTGTCACATCCCTTCAGTGTCCAAGCGTATCAGCAATGTGTGCTTTATTTGAGTTCTCACATTCGGCTGTTCAGAGGTGGACAAAAGCCTTCGGTGGAGGTGATGTGCCGTGCAGACTGTGGCAGGCATCCGCCCTTTCTGTGAGGAGAGGGGCACCAGCCCCACTGCTGAAGCAAACAGGAGCAATGACACTGCTCTCAGCAGCCCACCAGTGGATTACGGGCCGTGCTCAGCCCCATCCCGAGCTGTGGGGACCGCGCTGGTGACAGCCCAGCTCTGCAGGGACCTGACCGAGGACAGGAGACAGGGGGAGGGGGCACAGCTCCCGCACCTCCAGCTGGGGCCTCCGCGCTCTTGGGGCTGGGGCTGCAGCAAGTCCGCTGCAAAAGGCCCCAGAGCAGCTCCGGGGTCCCTCCGGACCTCGCCCTGCTGTGTGGGCAGTGCATACACAGGGCGCTCGGGTACGAGAGGAAGAGGAGGAAAGTGAGGGCAAAAGGAGTCAGAAGAATAGCTCTCATTTTATAAAGTTAATTTGAAATATTTCTAGGCAGAAAAATAGGTTTAGGCAAATGTGAGGATTTATTGTTCCCATTAATTATTTGGGCTTTTTCAATTTTCTGGTTGAATTAGGCATAATTTGTATTAATATATTAACTATTGTACTTATAAGAAAGATGCTGGTTGGTTAGAGAACAGTCCAAACTCTGCTCTCACACTCTGCATATTCTTATTTAATATAATTGTTCTTTAATTTAATAACAAAGAAGAAGTAAATAGTCAATGTCAGCTTTCATGGAATGAAATAATTGGTTGCACAGCTTTAAAGAGTTTTTACCAGGAACATTTATCTTAATATTGTAGCTTCTTTTTAGGTTAATTTCCAGATCAGAAAGATTATAAATCTTGTTCTTTGTACCTGCCTACTTGCACCTCCCTTTGAAGAACTTCTCCATGTATTAGCCAGGCTTAGCCTAACTTGACATAGTGAGAGAGGCCTCAGAAAATACTGCCTTTATTTAAAGGTTTCAGGAAACTAGGTAGAGACAGGCTGTGTAAGGGGCTCCATGGCGGGGGAGAAGGCTGGAAAAGAAACTCCAATTTAATTAGAAATCAGAAAAGCTGCATTGCTGGCAGGTAAACATCTTAGCAAAAGCAGTTGATTAACAAGGTCCCAGAAAAGAGGGCTTTGTTACAATACTTGAACTATTACTTCATATGTAAATTAGGGGGGGACGACCTGTTTGTTAAGCAGCAATGCTTTTATAAGCTTTAATGTAGTAGTAAATAAAACATGAGAAAACGATAAAAACTTAAATATGAGCGATTTTCCCATGCTTTTGGAAAACCTAGTTGTTTTCCAGATTCACAGTGGAATTTATAGGTGACCCTGCAAGTGCTGTAAACCCCACTTCTCACCCTTCTCACTGCACAGATGGGGGAATTAATCTGAAGGGACGCCAGTATTCCCTGGGTTATCTCAGTCATTTGACCAGAGAATCTGACTCAGAACATTCGCTATTTCTGTGAAAAATTACTGAGTTTCAGCCAGCACCAGTATCTGATTAATTCAGTCCAACACCAGAGATGGAGTGTTACACATAAACTAATACCTTTCTGCTCCATCACACTGTGCTGCCTGATAGTGTCACTGAGCCTTTTTTGCACTTGCATTAATGAGAAGAAAAACTGAAAATTAGTTTGGGGGGGAGGGGGAGGTCTTCTTGTTGTTGTTTACTTTTTTTTTGAGAACAGCTTCCCGAAGTCATTGGTCAAAAGAAATTGATTTTAGGAAATGCACCCTTTTGTAGCACAGGATCCTGCAGCAAGACAGGCTTCATTCCTCGTTCCACAGGCTCTCCTGGGGATGCTGTACTGTCTCAGCAGGGAAGCATTCCATCTGGAGAGAAGGACTCGTAAAACGCATTTCTGAGATGTAACAGCCAAAAATGTCTTTGTTCAGGCTGTTGTGAGACGCTGCCTGTTATTTGGGCTGTTGGTGCACACAGAGACTTCCCACTAGATGGCCCTGCACATCCAACATTGGATGTGTCCAGGAGAACACGGAAACAATTTCTTGGCTCTGGATTTCACTGTGAGCTTTGTCAACAAACCCTCTTTTCCACAATTCACATAGGGCAAGCTCAAGTCATCTAAAGTCCTGAAACGTGGCAGCCTTCCTACATAAAAAAACCTTGTCTTTTTTTACTGTCGACCTGTACCCTGAATATATATGCTTAAAATCCTGCCTTCTTGTACGTGGGAGCTATAAAAGTGGCTGTTAAACGTGCTTTTCATTCACAAATAACAAATTGAGACCTGAGACTTTAGGCTGTGAGACTCTCATGCATGTTCATTAACAAAAGAGAGAGCAGTGATATTACATGCTGCTCAGTTGGCTTTTAAGCACCTGTTCTGCTTAAAATATTTACATCTGGCAGGGTTTCCTGAGGGTGGAAAAACACAGAACACTTTCATAGGATGTAAACTAACATTGTTAACCTTTAAAGAACTGCAATGAATAACCGCAATGTTGATTTCAGTCAAGGAATTTTGCGAGAGATCCCTTCTGTTTATTCAGCTTATGACAAGCCCACAGGAGGCCATTATTGGAGGCGTCTTCCTTGGAGTGTGCCAGAGAATACTTCCATGTGTTTGTTCCTCCAAGTCATTGCTGTTTGTCCAAATTACACCTTCCTTGCATTTTGCTGATGCTGCCTAGCATTAAATTGCTGGATGCTTGACACAAGTCTCATCTTCCTGCCGTGAGCTCCGTGTAGCCTTTTCAGTGCTCCTAATTCCCAGAGGACAGCTCATGGCTCATTAGGGTCACACAACCACCACAAAGCTGGATATGTGAGCCTGAGGGGGGATGTGTAGCACAGACTGTCTAATTCTGCTGCTGTGCAGGTGCTTACAAAGGGAGTTTCACTAAGGAGCTGACCAGGAGTTCATGTGAAACAGGTCCCTGGTGCTGACTTGGTGCTTTGTGCACAAATGGCAACTCACAGCACCTGCAGCAATCATACAGCAATTTAAGAGATGAAAACAGGCCTGAGGAAGGGACAGAGACTGAGGTATTGCAGGTTTGGAAAGACAGGAAAGCAAAAGTCTTCCTTCTCATTTGTGAAGTGACCCATGGACTTCAGGTCTTAAACGGCTGCAGAATACGAAATAGGTTCAGGACAATTTGCAGTAATGAGTTTCTCGGCAAGAAAAGGGCAAACAGTGGTGTGGGGTACTGCAGCTGGCAACGAGAAAATGAAAACTGCTATTAATAAGGTGTGTGTGGTTGGCATTCAAGCAGTGCTCAGAGGGGTTAAAAGTTGAAATTAAGTGATCAAGATTATCAAAAGCAGAAAAGTGAGCTTTTGCGAGTAGGCAGAACTGGTGCAGTCTCTGGGAGGGAAATGCAGCAGGTTAACGAGAATGAATATTTCTGTGGGCCCTGGTGAGGGCTCTGTGTTCCACTACGTTGCCTTCAAGGGGCTGGAATTAGTTTTCCTTGCTGAGAAGGGTGGTGTTGCTAAATGGTATTATGATAACATAATGAGAAATCAGAGCAGCTAAGTCTTGACAAGGCATCCGGCTCGAGTTAATTAAAATAGAGAAGTCATACCATGGTGCCAAGGGAAGGAGTAAAAGCACAGATGGGGAGATTTGATTGCTTACTGAGGATTAGCGTGGTTAGTGCAGAGGTCTTAAAAGGACAAAGGGACAATCTGGACAACCTCAAGGCTGCAAACAGAAGCTGAGAATAGATGTGGGCATGTGAATTGCAAATACAATAATTTGAAGCGCCACTGCTGGTGCGAATTTGTGAAGGAAAAGGCAAACTTTCAGGTTAACCCAATATTTGTAATTACGGGAGTTGGGTCTGTGAAAAAGGGTACTTATACACAGTCTTGCCTTGTCATAATAAATGTCATCACACTCACACTGTAGCAGCACCAAACCCAGGCCAGATCTGTTAAACAGAAGACAAACTGTGCCCAGTCCAAGCCAGGCTGGCCCATCCTTTTCAGTATTTCAAGGTAGATGTGGTTCCAAGTGCACCTCAAGCACACCAAGTGAGCCTTGGAGGTGCCAGTCACAGCTCTGCTGGGGAGTCCAGTAGTCAGAACCTGTGTGCTCTGGCCTGGAGAGGGAAATGCACGGAGCAGGGGGCAGGCAAGAGTGGCTTTTCTGTGCCACTCACAGCAGCCATGATTCACTCGTGTCCGGTCCCCGCAAGGGATCAGAGTGCAGAAATGTAAGTGGATCAGGTGGAGGTGCCTTCCATGCTCTGCCTGCTCAGAGCACACTGAATTAGACAGCCATAATCTCTCTCTCCTCCTCTGCATCCTCTCATGGCTGGCCCAATTCCTGCACAGATTCCAAGGCACAGTACATTGGGATATTGCATTTGTTGCTGTCTTTGTTGGGCTCCACAGAGACACAGGGGGTCTGGGCTGATCAGCTCCTAGGACAGGTTCGAACAGAAAACCTCTTCCCTCCACCACCTCCTCCACCCAAAAAAACCCCCAACACCTAACCCAGGAAAAGATCAGAGCAGGAATGATATTTCCATGAGAAGAGGAAAGGGATAGTCTGGAGGCAGAAAAAGGGAAATTCCAGAGCAGATGAAAATGGATAAAAATTTCCAGATTAGGAGAGGTCTTCTGAAAAATAAATAAGGTACATGAGTGTAGGAACATGTTTCTTCCCACTGCTGAGCTATTGAGATGCTGCTTAAACTCTGGGTGTCTCTCCATTAGGCTAGAGATCTTCTTGTGCCTAAAAGAGGAACACAGGCTGCTTGTTCCTAAGGCTACTATATTAACTGAAAACAAAATCAGTAAATTACTTAGTAGTTCAGAGCAGCTTTTGTTGGGCCACTTACTGAAATCAGTCCCAATTATGCATAAATTATCAGAGAAGCTGGTCATTTATAGCATGCTAGAACTAGAAAGGACAGCATGAAGGGTGGGTAGGAGGAGCTGACTCTTCCAGTTCATTTACAAAAACAAATACCTTTTTTATAATTCTGTATCCCTGCAGACACCCTGTGAGGCTCCAAGGACCCCATCTTGAGTCTGACAAAGAGGGCATTAACCCACTCCAATCTGTTCCCCAACAGACTGAAAGGCTTTGCTTGGTGGGGGGGAAAGTCCCCAAGCTGGTGTTTATTGATGGTTTATAATGGGACAGACCTCTCTCTATTTTGGGAACAGAAAGAGTAGGCCTGGAATCTTGCCAGTAAACAGCTTGGGGTGTAGCCTCAAGGGCCCCTGCCTTCCTCTGGTCTGTCCTTTCATGCCTTTCTCTCCCTTCAGGGCTAAGGTCACTGCTTCTGTAATGCTTTTAGCAGTGTCAAGGTGAGACACTGGCTGTGAAACCAAGTGCAGACCACGTGGCAGGCAGCTCCTGTGTCAGCCCAAGCAGACAGCAGGGGTTCAAGAACTTTTGACTTGTGTGAAAAGCCTGTATTGCTCTCTGATGAAGACAAGCTGGAAGAATTGGGGTTGTTCAGCGTGGAGAAGAGAAGGGTCTGGGAAGACCCTATAAAACCTTCCAGCATCCAGAGGAGCTCAAAGAGGGATTTTGGACAGTGATGTGAGGACAGGGCTCTGAGCAACCTGGTCTAGTGGAAGGTGTCTCTGCCCATGGCAGGGGGTAAGATGGTCGTTAAGGTCCCTTCCAACCCAAGCTATTCTTTGATTCTGTGACATTGGTGGTGCAGATTTGAGGCTATGGGAGCAGAGGGGTTCCCCTTACGCTGACTCCTCAGCTTGCCAGGCTGCCAAGAGCAGAAACAGCCTTAGACATGTGATGACTTCAGCTAAAAGTGGGGCTCAGTGCTGCACACCAGAAACTGCCTCACAGAGGTCTTGACAGCAGCTGAAGAGGTTCACAAATAGGCATTGTAGGAGACTTTCAGGACAGAGAGCTGGGGATGAAAAATGGTACTCTGTGTCTCATTTTCACCATCATTCCAATCTCCAATAGCAGGCAGGAGAGAGAAGTAAGTAGAGAAGCGGTCTCAGCTTAGAAATCGATGTGGAAGAAATTGGCATGAGACTTGGTAGGAAATGAAGAGACACAAGGGGCAGGGGTTGAGGTGGTGTCTTGGGGGATGGCACGCATAATTCCACAGCTGCCATGCTGGAGCAGTAGCTGGCACTGATGTCACTGTGCTGGTTTGAACACAAGATCCAAGGTCATGAGAATATTGTCGGCTTCCCAGAGAAACCAGGTGTTTGAAAGGGGGAGGAATCCTGGGGCAGCTGGTACCACCAGAACATCTGATGGTGGTAGTGCTCCCAGGAATGGAATCTGAACAAGAGTATGTGCCCCTGAACTGCCCCAGAGCAGCACTGCAGCACTTCCATGAGAGACTGGGGCAATTCTGATCTGGTTCAACTCACAGCCTGTTAAAATGGCTTATTAATAATGGTTGCTAATTCATTTAAGTTTTTTTCCTGTATATGTTGCATTGAAGCTTTTGTGACCTATAGCAGTTTTATGTATCTTTATATTTCCCTTAGTTGCCATCCACTGTGCTGGGCTGGCAGTGAAATGTTTTCTTTGGAGCAAGAAACTGCTGCTTTATGGGAGGAAAAAACAGCTCGATTAAAAGAACCTAGGAATTCCTGAGAAAATGCTAAGAATGGGTTAGAAAAATAGTTTGGTTTCTAGTCGCACCAGTAGCTGTAAATGTAATGAACTCGTACAAGACAGGCATTTGCCTGTGGACAGCTGAGCTATCTCTGAGCTATGTGGAGGCAGTTTGGAGCTGCTTTTGGCTCTGGGTGCTGCAGAGGATAATAGTAAAGGAAAAGAGAGGATGTATCTCCTATGGTGCTTCTCAGGAACGTCATTTAATGAGCTGGAATTTGGACTGGAGAAGAAAGAAATAAACTCAAAATGAAATTAACAGTGTTTCGTGAAGATTTCAGCTTGCTGTTCTGTCCATGGCTTGATCTCTCCCTGCTGTGAGCTGTAACTCTGCCAGTTTAGTGAGAAGTTCTGGACATACCAGGGGGTGATGTGCCCTCCACCTTGTGCCTGTGGAGGTCACCAGGAGAGTAAGACTAACGTGGGCTTACATAACAGTAGTAAAGCAACATCTCTCACCCCTCAAAAAAATATAATTCTCTTTTCTTTACAAGCTTGGAACATTTGTGTTCATACTCCCACCCTAAGAGTGTTTTCCTATCATGAAGTCTGAACCTCGGGTGTGAGAGGACAGGGCATTGCTATGGAAATGAGTGGGAGCAGCACAAAGCCATTGTTAGAAGAACAAGGCAGAGTCAGGCCTCATGTGGAGAAAATCTAATTTTTAAGCACCTGTGCTGGATAAGTAACAAAAGAGCTGCTGGGAAGGGACAACAGCGCCTGTGAATGGCACTGTGTATGCGGCCCACGGCATGTTCCCTGCTTGGCTAATAAGAGACTGTGACTTGTATTCAGCACATGCTGGCAGTTAATCTCTCTGCCATATGGCAGCTGTGCCTGGCACCTGCTTCCATCTGTGTGAGATAAGGTCAGCATCTCCCTGTGGGCAGAGTTTTTGCAGAGAATCAATGTTGCTTCAGTGTCTTTGCCACCCAGGAACCACTGCTGTTCCTAGGTGTAGCACTGGGAACTGGGAAGGAGCATCTTTACTTTGGCAGCGAGGCTCCTTCCTCCCCGGAATGGTGCTGTGCCTTGTGCCACAGACAGACTGTATCCATTCACTCACAGCCTGTCATCAAAGGGCACGAATAGGAAGACATAACACGTATTTTCTTTCACACTACGTTTTTCTTCCCTCTTCTGTTTCAACTCCACTTCTAGTGCTTCCTCCCATCTTGATTCCTATATTGTCTTTGCCCCCAGGTTGTACAGTCAGCAGAGCACTTCCCGGCTCTCAGGGAGGAGCTGTGACAGTGTGCAGCTGTGGCTGGGGTCCTCCTGGCTGCTGCATCACCATTAAAGCCCCTGCCTGTCGGCCTGAATATGCCAGCCTGTTTCTTCTACCCTTTCTAATTCCAGCTCTGTTTTGGTATTTCATTTTAACTTGCACTTAGCAATTTTCGGCCATCTCTATCCTTTCTCAGCAAGCCATCCTTCAAGGAACTATCATGCCACACCTCTCCTGTACTGCCTGGCTTTTTACATGAGACAGAATATAGTAAGACAGGGACAGAGCCAGATAACTTCTGCTTTTGCCTGCCTGCAGCAGCCCTTCCTAAGCGATGCTATAGGTCATTGCAGGTGAGACAGGACAGGAACATAAAACTTCTGGTGCCAGCCACCACCAGAAAGACAGACAGCCTGAGATGGATGGGTGCTCTAAGGAGTCTGGTGGATGTATCTCCCCCCATCTGAGAAGCTTTCTCTCAGGAGAAGGAGCTTTCTCCTGTCTTAAAGGAGGAGTCAAGGAGTCACAAATTCAGATGTGTATTTCTAGTTCTGCTCACTATCACTCTGTGTGGTATTGAATATTGGTTTAATCTCTTCTGATAGCTGCTAAATACTCAGATAAGAATGACGTTATTGTTCTTTACCTAAAGGGCTTAGATTTCTGCAGGTGACTCCTGTCAGCACCAGTGTTGTTGTACAGTATCCAAAAGTTAAGCAAGATTTCTCCCTATAAATTAAACTGCTTCAGGAAAGAAGCTAGTATTTTATAAATAGGCCTTATTTAGTAGGCTATTTGTCCTGTTTCACAGATGCATTGTTATGAAAAGTAGGCAGGCAGGAGAGATCATTAAATCAAAGGAGCAGTCTAGGATGGCTTCTCTTGGAGTCCTGTGAGTCTGTCCATAAATGACCATGAAAAGTAGCAGTTGTTTGCTATAAATCTCTGGTCACATCTGCAGCTTGTGACAGGAAAACATGTTTGTGTGTCCTTTCAGCACAAAAGAGGAAAACCTGTCTTTCTTTGCCTTGCCAGGCTCGGGGAATGAAAATGGGTGAGTTCTGCTGGCCGCAGCTCACAGCAGCCAGGGCCATGCAGTGACCTGCGGGAAAGCAGGAGGTGTCTGGGACTTACGCTGTTACTTCTCAAAACTTTTGTTGACGTATTTGTCAAATATTTCAGAATTCTGTTCTTCTGACATCCAGCTTATTTCTCAGTATTGCACCTGCAAGGCCAATTTGGTACAAAATCTATTTTGACTTTGTGATCACCGTGGCTTGATTACATTTGGAATTAGAAAAAGTGTAGGGATTTAATGCTGAGTCCTCCCGGTCTCTCTCAATGCCCTCTTTTGTTTGGGAGCTTCATTTAAACTTCTTCAAACCAGCATTTTCTAATCCCTGTTTTCTTTTGTTCCAGGTTTCCTTCGACCTTTCAAAGCATTGTAATCTGAGCTTAGTTTTCACACCCATTTCTTTACTTCCTTAACTTTAGTAATTGCTCTGCCTGATTTGTGAACTTTGTACAGTTACAAGAGCAGTGTGTATGTCTCTTATCTACAGCAAATAACAAGCATGGTACTGAACAATCCTTCTGGAGCCACCTGGGGACAGATGGCTGAGGCATGGACAAGTTGTACCTCTCCCTGTAGCTTGCAGAAAAGTTTAGAGGGAATCTTAAAGGTCTAGAATTAAGTTGTCTTCTAACTGACTTTCTGTTTAAAGGAGAAGAAAAAGGGAAGGCTCAACCAGAAAAACACCACAGTTAAACTGCTCTGATTCCTTTCTTCACTGACAGCAGCAGCTCATTTCCCCAGGGTGAGAATATGGACACAGGCAGGAAACCTGGTTCTTCCTGCCCTTCTGGGAGGAGCTGGCCTGCTCACGGGCACTTGGCTATTCATGATTGGGAAAGCTTCACCAGCAAGGGAGGTGCCTTCTGGCCCTACATAATCCTGGAAGGGGCAGGGGGCATTCGTGGAAGGAAGCTGAAGAAACTCTAACAGCACATGAAGGCTCCTGAGGCCAAGGCTCTGTTACTAAACATGGCTGGAAATACACCCATGAAACAACATCCCAGTAAAAATATTGATTTGTTGGACCCAACTATCTCATCCAAAACACTTCTGTTGGAGGAGATGTGATGGAGTCTTTCTACCAGTCTCTCCCCAGGCTCCTGGCCAGGAGCAGCAGCCCCTGGGGCAGACACACAGCACAGTATACATTTTTTAGGCTGGGACATGGTGTGTGGTGCTGGAATAGGCAGCCACGTCAAAGACTGTGTGATCACTCAGTGTGTCACTGAGACAGTGACAGGATGGCACCCAGGGAGCCTCAGAGGTGAATGTGAGCATTCCTCCAGGTATCCCCTTCTAACACAGTCTCTTGGGATGAAGGGCTGCGGAAATCTTACCATTATTCTGTTTGCTTCCCTTTCTTGTCTGGTGCTCCCTGTTGGGCAGCAGTGTACCTGTTGACTTGTTGAATCAGTCAGGTAAAATCTGTGAAGCAGGAAGCTTCTCTGTGTGCGTATGCAGTTAAGTCTGTGCCAAATGCTGTAAGACAGTAATATTTCTAACCTTTTCTGCTCAGTTTGACAATACCTGTTTATAGTCAGTAACAGAATACAATGCAGTGCAGTCTTTGCAGGAGTTACAGTGCTCTGTATGGCTGGCTACATCCTTTCTGAGATCCCAAACCCATCAGATAATATAACTAAGCTTTCAGCGGGATGCTTATTGAAGCAGGAATGAGTAAAGTAATTAACAGTGAGTGGTTCAGCTTGAAAATCAATACAGACTGTATTGAGGCAGAATAAGAGCCAGAAGAGAGGCTGCTAATACTGTGTGTCTGCATCAGCAAGATACGTAAAAAGCGCGTCCACCTAACATAAGTTTACTAGAGAGCATTTAAAAATCAATAACCAGAGCATTAAGGCCAGGTTTACAGGAAATTTCAAGAGGATCATTCAGGTTGGCACCACAAACTATTGAACACTGAGATGCAATGGCAAAAGGAGCTAAGTTCAGAATCCTCAGCAGTGGTTCCCAGAGCTGCTGGCCCCTTGCAAATGTCCAGATGTGGAAACACCTCCTAAGGTCAAGAAAATGAAAGGAGACAACAAACAGATATTCTTCAGAGCTGCCTGTTCTGGGTTATATCAGTCTGCCAAGACACCAACCTGTCACATTTCTAAGTGTAGCACAACTATACTGAGCAGTTAAAACCCCCTGCAGCAATCTGAGGGGAGTGGCTTTGCCTGGACCTGCCCAGGTCTGGTGGGGTTGAATCTGTCTTCCAGTTATTTGCTGCTGTCCATTTTTGTAAAACTAAAGCCCTCCTGCATTCCTAAGACTTTTACAGTTAAAACTGAACAAGCTGATGCCATAGGGCTTACTCTGCCAGCTGTAGCAGAGGAATAGCTGAGCACAGGACACACAGGGCTGGGCACCTGTGCTGCCTTGTGGGCTCTGTGGTACTCTTTGTATGTGGGCTGAACGAGAGAGTCAGGAGATACCTGCCCTTTGTCACGAGAACATTAACTGAGTGAGCCTTCAGTCACTCATCTAGAACTGGATGAACTTTAAGTTCCCTTCCTACCCAAACCATTCTATGATTTATTTTTCTACCAGCCAAAAGCATGCAGCTGATATGACAACAAACTATTGTTTTTTCACATTGAATCTTAAGCAGCTGGTGGAAAATACAGTGTGATGGTTTTGGCCAAATTTAGGGGAAACATCCAAGGGGAACGTCTCCTAAAAAGGAGATGCCACCCCTCCCCCCTTATCAAGTTTGGGAAAAAAGAAAATTCTCCTCGGAGGAAGGTGAAAGAGAAAATGAAACTATTTGTTTAGCAAACAGCGAGGTTAGGAGTAATAACAAAAAAAACCCAACCAAACAAACAAAAAAAAACCCCACCACAAACAAAAAACAAAGCCTCCCACTGAGGGGAGGGAACCTGAAAGATTTGAAAGTCCTTCTGTGGGTGCAGTTTCCCCTTCTCTCCCGTGACGCTGGATCAGAGCTGGCCGGCACAGGGTGCGGGGCCCCCAAAGGCGGTGGAGCTCAGTGGGTCTCTGATACTTCTGATATTCCTGGTGACAGGCTTCTGTAACTTAGCAAGCTGGTCTTCCTGCAGGATAGCAAGATGGCCTTCCCAGTAGTTCTCTCGGCTCACTCTTTCTGGGCTTTTCTCCTCTCTCTTATGTGTTATCTCACCCAGGGTCAGCTGGTCTCTGACCCTTAGTGGAAACACCTGATTTGACACAGCTGTAACTCGTCCGGGTCAAGTGGGGGCTGAATAATGTGGGATACAGCACAAATCACCCCATGACATACAGTTGTGATTTTATATGGATATTAGAGAGTCTGCCCATTAACAGGACATCCTTGGAGTAGAAGGAGCTGGGAGGCAGCAAACACCTCCACTTGTAACAGAGATCTGAAATTGCAGTTGGAGGCGATTTACGCACCTGAGTTTTCATTCCTTCCCTTCCATTTTGCAACAAAAGTATAATTCAACAGTTTTGAGTGCTACTGTCTACTTAAGGTATTAACTGTGTCGTGACTCAATTATAGATGCAGGGCATGACCCTGAAGCCAAATGTATAATTGCATCAATATTGCTCACACACTTTTCAGTGGATGCAGGATTGAGCGAGAAAAAATAATCACCTTCTGTTTTGCCTACCCCAGACACCATAGCAACTGAAATGCTGTGCTTAAAATTATCACTGTTTTTTCCCTCTATCTTTTTGTTCCATATGGTGCACCCTGTCAACTGTCTTAACATCCAGTTCCACGGATGCCAGCTATCAGTGTGACAGGAAATGAAATGTGCACAAGATTTGATAACTGATGCTGAGTTTCTTGAGCTCTCTGATTTGTTACTTGGCATGCCCTGAGGCAGCATGTCCATGGCACAGCAGGACTTTCTGACCTTCTGCGTGGTGAGCTGTGCCCTTGCTCCTACGAAGGGAGGCTGCACTGCTGTGTGCTGGTAAGAAAATGAATACAATAATGCTAGGTTAAGTGGGCCTATTAAAAAAACCCCCAACTTTTCTTTTGATCACACCATGCCTGGAAGAACTTGAAATGTTCCTTCTCTACAGTCCAGATCCTTCACAATTCTCTCACTGCACCCCCAGCTCTGATATTGAGATCTGGCATTAAAAGCAGCACAGTTCAGCAACAGCGTGTGGGCCAGGAAACCAGGAATTGGTCTCCAAATGGACATTGGAAGTGCCAAGTCTGCCGTGGGGTATGCTGGTACGTGACAGTGTGTCACTCATCCAAGACCATGCACAGATTGACTGGAAGGCTGCAAGAGATGAGAATTCAGTATTTGTACATCATGCATGAAAAAGGCAGGGGAAGGTTTATCATTCATGAATAACATGGATTGATTCACTGAACCAAAAATGGTTTTCATCTGCAAATAAGATAATTTCGTTCACTAGAGTAATAGTGCTACAATTTTACAACAGGATTGAGAGACTTTTTTATTGATTACTTCAAATCGATTGTGTTGTTGCATACAAATCAGTACAAAACCACCCAATCACATTCATGGCTCTTCTACATCAGTACATGTGGAATGTTGATCTGTATCATCGCATATTTGTTTAATCAGACTAATATTTCATCTGCCTCATTGGAGTGATAATGTGATGAGAAAAATTACTGAAAATGATCAACCCATTCACTTCTGTTCAAAGAGCTAGCTGAGGGATTTAGTCTTTTTTAAGCCGTCCAGAGATTCATTCTCTTTTCAAACCATTAGATTTTGCAGAAAGAAAATAAAATCTCCTTTTTAGGCAAAACCATCTTTTGGCATCACAGAATTCACTTGCAGGTTTGAACTTTCTGTCCTTGAGGAGCACTGGTAGAACTGGCTACAAAAATCACTTTGCTTCCATGGGCTTTTTGCATCCTCTGCTTCATTCACCTTTCTAAGGACTCAGCATAGAAGATCTTGCTTTCTCCAAGTCAGACAATCATCCCAAAATCCTAAGGAAATGGACTTCCGTGGCTGTGCCTCAGTAAGGAGAGCGAATGGAACTTCGTACCACCTCAGGAAGACAAAGTTCAACAGTTCCTCAAATCTGGATGACACAACTTTGTTCTTTTTGCTGGAGGAATGGTCTCTCACCCCATCAGGCACAAACATGAAGATGTTTTTAATCTCTCCAGTTGTCTGCCTTGTGGCAGGTGTCCTCATCATCCCTACCATCTTATTTGTGATCTTCTCTCGGTTTAACATCCGTCAGGAAACAAGGTACATGCTGCTGGGAAATGCTCTGCTTTCTGATCTCATCTACCTCTTGTTCTACACCCTGTCAGCTGCTCTCAATGCAGCACATCTACACCTCCCAAAGGAAGTTTGTGTCCTCCTCTTATTTTTGCTGGCAGTGGCTTACTGTGGAGGACTGTTCACAGCTGCTGCAATAGTCTTGGACACGTACGTAGCTGTTTTGTTTCCTTTGCGCTATATTGTTATTTTGCCTCCTTCACGAACTAAAAAAATAATTGTATTACTATGGATGTGTTCCGGAGCTTTCCCTGGGATTTTCTTCTTGGTGCTATGGACTACCCACAGTTTTGTGCCCTGTGTCCTGGAAACATGCTCAGTTCCAGTAATACTAATATTAACTCTGAATGGGACTGATGCTGTGAAACTCTGTTTCTGGCTTTCTACCACAGTTATCTTTCTCTGCCTGTCTTTAATATTTTGTTGCTATGCTCTTCTGTATTTTAAAACCAAAGAGTCCGGTATATGGGAAAGCATTTGCTCCAGAGCCAGTGTAACATTCTTAATGCACAACACTGTGTTATTTTTTTACTTCTTTCCACTCTTGGCCCTTTTCATAGAATCATTCTTGTTCGTTAATGTGGTCATCAAACTGCAGACAGGAATCTTGGTCTCCCTGACAGTCTGCAATGTCCTCATGATTCTTCCTAAAGTTTTGTTCCCTTTTCTGTATGGGCTTCGATACAGAGAGATCTCAGCCTCTCTCAAATCCATTGTCAGGAGGAAGCAGCTTTGCATGGTGTCACCTGCTCCACCACCATCGTGAGGCACCACAGAGCACAGCCAGAGCAGAGGAGTTGTCCTTACCTTGTTAGCATGCAAGACTGATGGAAATCACCCAGCTTCTGAAGTGGAGAAGTGATGAACCCATGGTAAGAAGACATGGGTTCATCACTGCCTCCTTCGTGCCAAAAGGCCACAGATCTTTCATCATGACACAGCTGAGAATATAGTGAATGCTACCCTGGATGAAGTTCCAAGCTTTGTTCTGATGTGAAAGGCAGGACCTTTTGGAGGAGATATTGAATTAAGGTCATTTTCACCCACCTGTTGCAGATGCCTTTCCAGAAGAAAAGAAAATTAAAAATAGGTAATGCAAAGCAAAGAAGTAACCACAGGTCTTGTGGCAGCATCACCTACAGCAGAGGATCCTTAACCAAATGTGCTGTGAAAACAGCAACCATTTCTTTCACACATCTTCTTGCAAGTTTGGCAGCCGAAGTCCTGTTCTTTAAAACATGCACTGAGAGGTGCCTCTGGAAACTGCTGTGCTTGGTGAAACACCATTCCTCACCTTGTGCAGTGTGCTGCTGTATTCGCTGCCTTATGCGGTCTGTCTGACGATCTGCAAAACACTGATGTTTGATAAAATCTCCATCTGATGGGAAGCCAGCTTTGATCAGTGTCTGCTGGGCAGCCCAGCACATGACACTGGTTACAGAGGTGGATGTGCTGCTGGGTGAGGGAGGACGAGCAGGTGGCGTTCCCTCCCTGCTGGGTGCAGAACTGCTGTGCCTGCAGAGCCGAGTGGGTGCTGCGGGAGCCTGGGGCAGCCCAGAGCCCTGAGTCCCTGCTGGGGCCGTGCTGAGGTGACCCAGCCAAGGCTGAGCCCAGCAGCTCGGGCAGCAGGGCAGGAGCAGAGAAGTGCCAGGCTGGGCACAGGGGTACCCACACCGTGGCTCAGACAGGACCCAGGGCGAGGGACTAAGCGTAAACACCACTTCTGAGTCTCTGCCGGGGCAGCTCCCAGTTCTGCCTTATGAAAATCTTCTTCAGCAGCCTGATCTCAGTTTACAGCTACACTGTGTCAGAGCTGCTGCTGGGTACCTGCCTCCAGAGCCTTAGAAAGGTCAGGAGGAGAGGCTGCAGAGCTGGTTGGTGTATTGCAGCACGAAAAATGAGATCCTGTAAGAGCCTTTTAGGTTTTCCAGATCAGCCACCTACCTGTAGAAGACAAGTGAAACATATTTCTGATCTTTAAAGAAACCAAAATTTCATTAAACATCAGTGTGGTAAACTTAAATTGCTGTTCTGTTCCTTGGACTTGAGAAAAGAGTTCTGCATTTCTAAAGATATTATTTTTAGAATTTGTTAAATTTTATGTAAAAGTGCATTGGACTTTTAAAAAAGGTCCTTGATTTCACTCTCTGCAGTATTTTCCTTGTGCAGATTCTCTCCACCTTCTGTTTGCTTAAAGCAATACACAGAAAGTGCTGGATGTGGCTTTTGGCTATTTCACACTCATCTGAAGAATTCCACTAAGTGTGAGCCAGGAGGAGATCAGTGTCTGGTTGCATTAAATGTTTTTGGCAACGAAGGCAGTTTGAGCAGTTCCTGCTGATCTTCTCTCCTCATTCCCAAACTGCTTGTCACTCTCCTCACATTGCAGTGTCTGCTCTCTCCTGTTCGCTGATGCAACTGCTTCTGGGGTTGCAGGATAAAAATATCTCTTTGAAGAGAAGTGGTGTTTTCATTTTAACTGAGATTATCCCAGCGATCTGTTTTATAGGATGTTCTGAAAACAGCTGCATCAGCACAACTGAGGGTGTAACAAATCCCAGTTCAGAGGTGGGGAGAATGAGCAGGGACATCTTAGAGGCTTTGCTGTTAAGGGAGACTTCGAGTGTGAGAAGCATCTCTAAGGTAAAATTGTTGCGAGTGAATAAACTGTAATATTGCATATTTGCTTTAACCATGGTTCTGTGCTTCTCAATCCTCTTCAATAAAAGGATCAAGAAGTTGCTTTTTACTGGCTGCTTTTATTTTTCTCCAAGATGAATGTACCATAGACATCTGTCACAGAAGCAATGCTTGTATACTTCATATTCAGCCTGTGACAGGGGTCTTCCATAACATTAGGAAGGATGGGGAAAATGTCTGCATACAGGATCAGGTTCTTTCTGCTGAACCCCTTTGGCATGTTGGAAGATCAAGAATGGAAGAAGCACTTATGAATCCCCAGGCTCTCATATCCTGGGCCAAATTTTTATGCCAGTGCCCAGTGACAAGGATGCTGATAACTTACAGGTTGTTTTGTCCATGCAAGATCCATTCATGTTTACCTCTATTGGAAATTTTCATGATAAGTAGTAAAATTAATTGTGTAAATAGCATAAAGTAAGGTAACTCTCTGTGGAGCCATAGGTGAGTTGTGTAACAGCAGGTTAAGAGTACTTGTTACAGAGCTCTTCCAGCTGACCTCTGACAGTTATGAAGGTATAATCTCCTGGACAGGATTCTGTTGCCAATTCTGTAACTCTCTCTTACAGACACATCCCCTGGGTATATTTAGATACAACTACAAGTTTGCTAACATAAAGAAGGATGCTGAAAGACAGAGCAAGTGAACCAGTGATTGTGGCAAGTTTATGTATGTATAAAGCCTGCCCACAGTGACATCACAAGGACCAGGCAAACAAAACACTGTTCTGTGGAAATGATCTTCTAAGAAAGATCATTGCAAGCTGATATTAGTTCTCTTTAAAGTGGTTTAACATTAGATAAGTACCCTTTTTCTTAAGTGACTGCTTGTAAACCACTTCTTCCCATGGAATATTATTGTGCTGTTTGGCACAAAGCAGCAGGTTAGAGCGTGCATACAAGAAACACACCATGTGCCTGAACCATTTGCCTTTGGGATTTCCCCAACCTATCTGAATAGGATCAAAGGGCTCACCAGGGCAACATCACAAGCACTAGGTTCCTATAATGCTTTTCATAAATGTTGTGAGTTTTGTCTTAAAGAATGTTAGGCTTCTGCATTTTCCAGAACCTCATGGGTGTCGTGATCACCAGCCTTGTAAGGATGTTTCCACATAAGCTCTGGAAATTCAAACTGAGACTGTTTACCAGAGCCCAGTAATCGACCTCTCCCAGGTCACATAAGTGAACTTCTTGGACGTCACTGTGGCTGCCCCGTATTTTAATTCGAAGTGAAATGGAGAGCAGTTGGCTTTAACATGTGATTTGGCAGCTGCGGGCAGTAATCCTTTAATGAATTGCAATACCATGAATCACTAAAGGTGTTCTAATTTATAGCCTAAATATATTCCTGGTCAGTTTTTCCCCTCTTTTCTTGTGCCAACATTGTCACAATGTTTACCACTGCTCTCTTCCCTCTCCCAGCTGGATTTACAGTGCAGTTTGCTGTCTGTAACCTGCAGACTGAAGGGAGTCAGACCTGCATTCCAGGGGCTGGGGTTGTGCCGTACATCACTGCAGACATAATTACATCAGAGATAGGTCTGTGCCTCAAATGAGATCAGTTTCGCTGCCAGGAGATACAGAGGATCTCCACGCAGGTAAACAAGCACACAGCTTGGGATCTGAGGTACGGTTCATTGCAAGCATTTGAGTAATTATTCAGTAAAACTAATTAACCTCCTGCGGTTTTAGTAATTACTATTGGAGTGTCTACTTCTGCTCCATCCGTTGGCTGTGTCATTTTCTGCTGGAAGTGTCATACAGGAATAGGGCAGAAGGAAAGTGGCATTTGCCTGGCTGCACTGGGGGCAGCCCCGAGAACGCCGGGGCTGTGTCTCCGTGCTGGGGAACAGCACCAGCTGCCCCGAGACAGCTCAGGCAGCTGCTGCAGGGAGAGTCGGCTCTGCTTCGCTGGTCACTGTTTTGTACATCGAGATACTCTGCGTTCCTTGGGCAGAAACTGTGACTGTGGTCATTCCCTGCCGGAGGGGGCTATGCATGGCAGATGAGAAAGAGCCTGTGATAGGAAAAGGAAATTGCAAGGTTCCTTGAAACTTGATTTCTGTTGTCTCCTGTCTCCACCCCCACCTCGCTGCTGGCAAATGAGCGCCCAGCATGGCTGGTTCTTGCCATTTTTTCACAAACCTTGTGATTTTTGGTGTCTGCATAAAACTACTGATTTTGAATGTTTTTGGTTTTTCAGTATACTTGAAGTCCTTCAGATTGCCACATGAATCCAGAAGGTACAAAGAGCAGAGAGGCAAATAAACTCAACTCTTCATGCACTGCTATTAAAACGTCGGAATTTTTGAGCAATTCGTGAGTTAGGAGAGGGAAAGGAGCCAAGCTCTGGTTGTGCTGTCTCGTGTTTGTCAGTGAGGGCTGTTTTGGCTTAAGATTGCCCAAGGTTTGCACATGTGACTAGGAAACCACCTTAGGAGGGACAAGAGGCTGTTTTCTGCCTTTGAGATGTGGAGTTAAGAATTTGTATTAGGAAGTTTATTTGGACAACTTTTTTCCAATTCAGCGGTTTATTTTTCTCTAGAAAAAAATAGACAAGTTTTTGCTACGGACATTACAGGGAAAAAAGCAGCAACCAGTTCCTGAGGGCTGCTGGGTTTTAGGATGATTGCCAGTAGGAAGAACTAGTTAGCTTTGGCAGCCACTATAATTAGTTTTACCAACAGGTAAATATCCAGAAATGCAGCTTCTCAAGGGGAGAGGTAGACCCCCCATTCATCCACCTTCTCTGTCCCTCTAGACCAGCCTGTGCTACCAGCCAAGTCAGAGGTAGTAACTGTTCTCCACAAAAACCTTTTGAAATAAAATACTCTGTTTGGAGGTTATTTCTTCATGCCTCTGAAAAGCAGAGTGGGATGGGAGAGTGTGGGGCAGCATGGGAGTGCGAGACGTGCTGGCCCTGCAGAATGACAGGAGTGTAAAGAACGAAGGGGAGCAATTAAAAAGTAGTTGGAAATGGAAGGCTTGTGGGAAAATTAGAGTGAGAAAATATAGCGATTGGCTGGAATTTCAGAGAGGAGTTCAGGGCATGGGGCAAATTGCAGAAGAAACAGGATTTCTCGCAGTCTTTCTGAGGGAAGGATGCAGTGGAGACCTGCTGGAGGGCTGCACCTGCCCCACGGGCTGTGTCTGCCCTGCTCAGCCTGCACCAGGACTGTCTGCAGGCCCTGCCACACCACTGAGCACTCTGGCATTAATGTGCTGAAGGTCAGGAACCTATGTTTTTTTCCCAGCCTAACATGACAGAAATATTATTTTTAATACTGTATAAGGCAAAAGGAGACATGACGGAGAGGGAGGGAAGGCTGGAAGGAGTCACTGATCTCTGCTTGGAGAGATTTGTTTTGCACAGTGTTTTCTGTCTTGATTTAATAGTGAGTTGGCTCTTTCCAGCAACTAGGCAGGGGAGGAGGGACGGGAATATGTTCCCAGTCTTTGGCCAAGAGTGTCCCAGGGCGTCCCGGGCGTGACCTCTTCAATGTTTGTTTTTCTTTCCCTACAATTGACCCAGATGCTGGGACTTGAGACTTGGGCCCTCCTGGCCTGTTGAACATTTTCCCCTCCTGGTACAGCATGTGATAGTCTCAGGAACCAGGCTGGGAACGGTACCTGGAACTGTTTTTCTCTCCAGCAGACTGTTTTGTCCGATTGCGTTCCAGGAAACCAAAACCCGTGAGAAAAACGCTGGGAGCGCACTGCCACCCAGTGGGGATGGAGGCAGGGATGGAGCAGTCGGGCTCCGCTACTCTGCCTGGCTACAGCAACTGGGAGAGGAAAAGGCCTTCCAGGCGGAACAGCCACCCGACACAGAGCAAAGAAAAGGCAAACGAGGTTTTGGTCTGTTTTATTTAGAAAACAACCGCAGTGAATGTTCAGTGGAAACAAATTAGCGTTCATTTACATTTGCAGCCTGTGCAGTCTCTTTCTTAGGAATGACAGCAAGGTTTGCAAACTGAGATGGATTCTTTTTGGTCATGCAGAACTGAAAAACCAACAAAGTGTCTTCAAACAAACAAACAAACCGGTTCAAAATCAATGTGCCAAACACTGAGGGAAAAAAGCACAGCTTTGGAAGACACAGCGTTATGTTCCACCAAAGCTACAAATATTTAATTCCAAAAGCAACTTCTCTTTTTTCACTAGTAGGTATTGCAAATCCAACTTAACACAATAAATAGTCGACCAAACTCTGGGACCAGACTGAGCCAGTTCAAGCACATTTCAGGGTAGATATAGCTGGGAAGTAAATTTCCCACCTACATTTCTTTGCCTGATTCGAGGTATTGTGTTGGCAGGAGTAAACTACAGCTGGTCCCTTTGTTTTTCTGTGGAGGGAAGGAATTAAGATAATTTAAGGATATACTGTACAGAGGAAACACAAGGACTGAGCATATATACAGATACCCCCAGAGGACCTGTGGGGGTGCTTCCATTCATTGCTACCTGAAGCTAAAACCCATCCTCACTGCAGTCTGTGCCACAGGGCACAGAGGAGGCACCGGGTTTCTCTGTGGTCAGACAGAAACTGCCCCAGGCACAATCTTACGGATGTGCGTGTAAGACTTCCTGAGGGTAACGCTCCCGTGGTGAGACACCCCCCGAGGCAGGACACACTCTTCCGTCAGCTTCTGAGTTTCAGGGTCCCAGCAGAGCACTGTTGCAATGACTTCATTCTTCTCATCTCGGCCGCCGGTGATAAACAGCTTGTTGTTGCAAGGAGAAATCCCACAACTGGCTCTCTCGTGGGTGAACTGAGTCACCAGGCACCACGTGTCCTCCTGGGGGCTGTAGGAGTAGAGGGCTTTCATTGCCCCGCCTGAGAAGGAAATGGATATTGGTTTGCACTGGCCATTCCTGAAGGGATTTTAATTAAACCATCCACTTCAACAAGACTCTGTTCCTGACATTCATAAGAATGATTTCTGCCCCAAAGCCAAGAAAAAACAAGGTCACAGGATACTTTATTGTTTTGGAAGCCTGATCTGCAGAAGGCACTTATTGTTCATAAGGCTGTGGAATTTAAGGCCAGAACAAAGTGCTGTGATCATTCAATGTGACCACAGTGCACCTAGGAACAGACCTTTCTCATACCTGCTGCTCCAGCTAAGGACACAGCTTCAGAAAAATACCATCTTTTTAAAAAGAGCTTAGATCATGGAATACTAGCTGTGGTAAACCATCACTGTTAGAAATGGGTACAGGATTTTTCCACTCACTCCTCTAACTTCATTGTCCATCTGTCCATCAAATCTCCTTCTTCCTGGAGCTGGCTGCTTTCAAAAACCCTTCCTTGTTTGGGGTTTGTCAGACTGAATCAATAATCTTCCTATGTGTTTGTTAAATAGAGAGTGACCTTCAGTTTCTCTGTGTTTCCCAAAACTGAAATCATTCATGAAACTTTTAGTGCACCTTTTCAATCTTCCAGTGTCCTTTTCTCTTGAGCAAACGGTCAATACCTCAATTGTCAAGAAAGGCTATGAAAATATATTCCCTTCTGAGATTACCAACAGCTAGATGGTTCTTACTCTGAAACTTGCAGGGCCGGAATGTAGTAGCTATACAGAATCACAGAATTGTTAGGGTTGGAAGAGACCTCTGGAGATTATCCAGTCCAACCCCTGTGCCAACGCAGGGTTACCTGGAGCATGTTACACAGGAACACGTCCAGGTGGGTTTGGAATGTCTCCAGAGAGGGAGACTCCACAACCTCACTGGGCAGCTGTTCCAGTGCTCTGCCACCCTCAACATAAAGAAGCCCTTCCTCAGGCTGAGGTGGAACTTCTTATGTTGCACGTATTGTCATTGCTCCTTGTCCTGTCCCTGGGCACCACTGAAAAGAGTCTGGCACCATCCTCTTGTATAGGGTTGGAGAAGCCATGGTCTTATTGATGAGGTGCAACAATGCCTGGGATCCTCCCTGCTGGCAAAGTGAGCATTTATCTGTGGTAGTTGTAATAGATGCTGAGTTTGACAATACCGGTCCAGTACCTGAGGGGTGATCAAGTCATTGAGAGGTGACTTAATTGGAACAGACTGAAAACAGACATTGTTAGCTGTAGTGATTCACCTGCCAGTTGGTAATTCATCAGTCTGGGTAATTTGATTGCTTTGGATGCAGTAACCAATGCTCTTTTATCTTTTAAACTTCAGAAAGGGCTGATTTCTATCCAATTGAAGTAGATTTGTTTCCCAGATAGGTAAACAAGAGATTTACTCTTAGATGTTTCTGGCTGAAAGATGCTGTATGAATGTGACTGGAGTATCACACACTGGAGTATCACACAGTATCACTGTGACACGTCCGTTTTATCAGGAGTTATATCAGCTAGCCTATAATTCATGTGCCTCTCTCTGTGTCATCCTGTACAAACAGGGTGAGGTCAGCTCCTGTGCTGAGGACAAGCATGAGGCATTTATGCACACAAAAGGGGTGTGTGTGTGTATATATATATGTGCACACACATGCAGATTATAAATCTCCCTCCAGAGCACCATTAATGATTTGGTGAACACTCCAGCTCTATGCCAGCTCTCAGCACCATAAGGATTATATTGCAAGTAGGAAATTCCCTGCACCAAGGCTGAGAGAGGGAGGGGAAACTTTCCAGAGCTCCTACTTTGGTAACAAACATTCTTCTTTTCTTTTGGTTTTTCCAGCACCATCTGGAGATGTGTGCAGGCTCCCTCCTCCCCCCAGAGTTCAGGTCACAACCATCAAACTCTTGTTCTTCCATTTGTAATTCCAGTTCTGATGATTGACTGAATTAAGCCCAAGTGCAGTCTAGTGAAGAGCTCTGGGTCTTTGGGTATCAGTGGCTCTGCTCCTATGACCTGCTCCTAGTACTCTTATCCCTGCATAAATCCTGTATGCAGTGGGTTGTGTAATACCCCTGGAGAGGAGAGGGGACATGATGTAGCCATGAGATCATGCCCTTGCCACTATGAACACATCTTTGGATGGCTTTAAGCTGTCTCTGGGCTAGCTCCAGCTTTCCAAGATAGCTACCATGCTAACAGGGATTTTGACTTGATGACCTTTCCCGACTGTTTGTGAATGTCCTGGATTCCCATCCCTCGCTAAGCTCAATGGGAAGAGCCATCTGACTCCATGATTACCCTCCACGGAGCGTGTGGGTAAAACTAACACAGAAGCACAGAGGCAGGTCCTGCTGGGTGTAGACAAGGAGAGCCACTGGAGCTTCACTTACCCACCACGTAAATGTGGTCCCGGAAGCTGGCGGCATTGATGCACTTGGCCTCCACGGGCATGGCAGCCTTCAGGCTCCACGTGTTGGTGGCAGGGTCATAGCACTGCGTCTTGTCCGTAGCCAGCTTCCCGTTGGGGCCACCCCCAATCACGTACAGCCTCTTCTTGTAGCTGGCTGCAGCAAAGGAGCTCACATTGACCATGAGGGGAGCAGCCTGTAGACCAAAAACAATCATCAGTAACCACCTGAAGCAGTCAGACTGATGCCTGTGGGGAGGGAGCCTAGGGAATTTTAAGTCAGAGATCCCTTTTTAAGCAGGGTTCAGAAGATGATGTTTCTAAGGATAAGGGAGAAATATGTTTCAGCTTTTTCTTAAGACTGCAAAAACCTAATAAAATTTAATGAAATTTAATAAAAATATGCTCTGTTCAAATGCTGAAATTAAAATCACTTTATCAATAATTCAAAAGCTAGGAAATGTTAGAAATGCCAAAAATCTCGTTTACATACTTACATACATTGCAAAAAAGCACAAGAAATTTGTATAACGCACATTGCTTTGTATAATCTAGAGACAATGGGTTGTATCTGCTGTTATGATGCCTAATCTTATTACTGTCATGGATTAATTGGTTGCCTAATTCTCTCCTCTCATTGCTTGAAGTACAGTGAGTAGAACTGGAGGGGGGTTTATCCTGTTTACCTTCAAACCTGTACTTCAACTTAAATGTATAGCCCATACCATATATAATACACAGCTTGATAGACACATTTTATATACATATAAAATGTGTCAGAGCAGTAGTTTTCAACCTGTGCTCTGGCTCATGTATACTATATTCTTATTCCATGATTTATGGGCTACTAGCTTTAAAAGCCAACTAAGAAAAGGAAAGCTAGGCATCAGATGTCTCTCAGGAAATGATTGGCTGGCAATCCAGGGATTTTGACCATCTAAAGGGTATGCATTTCTACAGAAAAAAAATTATAGGGTTTTTAAAGACCAGAAATACTTCAAAGAATTATACAAGGTCATTTTTATGAATCCAAGCCCTAAGATTTTCTGATGAAAATGTTTCAAATTATTAATATGTTACGTGATGCAGCCTCTTACCTCTGACCAGCAGTTGTGAAAGGGATCATATGCTTCCACACTGTTGATTCTCTGCATGCCATCAAAGCCACCAATGACATATACTTTGCCACCCAACACTGCCATTTTATGTCTCCAGCGCCCAGTATTGAGATACTCAATTTGTATCCATTTGTTGATGGAGGCGTTGTATTTCCAGACATCATGCTTTGTTTCTTTGCCACCTGTAGTGTACATGACATGTAAATATGACAGCACAGCTTGTCTTTACTTAAGAACTCCACTGTGTTTAAATTTAAGTGTGTTCTCTCACAATGGAAAGTAAATCATTATTACTGATTGTTAACTGGTCCTGTTACAATGTTAGAAAACTTCTGCATTGAGCTTACTTAATAGTGAAGTAAATGGAACAATTTCTACAGCCAAATATTCAGTGAAGATAAATCACTGTTCCTCACTTTGCCAGACCACAACCACTTTCATTTCAATACTGAGTGCACGACCAACCACACAGCAGGGTGATATGCAGGAGATTTTTGTGCACCACCAGGGCTTTGCAGAACTGCTGCAAAGGGACAAATAAACAAACATGATTTAAGTAAGATAGTGGAGGATGCTGCAGCTGGTAGCACCAAATCCCTTGAAGACAGGCCTGCACTGGAGAACTGCCAGGTTGTGCAGGGCAGATCCAGCCAGCCCCGTGGTTTGCATCATAAAGCAAAACACCTGACTGAACTACCAACAATAGTTCTGGACAACTTGGAAGTTTTACTATTCAACCTTTGGGACCACAGGGCCGGGATCTCATTTTTGTGCCTCTCCTTCTGGTCTCTTTCTCTACAGACTTGGGTGTGTTTCATATTTATAGCTTGAAGATCAAAACTGGACCCTGAAAACTCATGCTAAAGCTGACTTGCAAGTGAATCTTTGCTTGTGCTAAAGCAGAGAGCAGTGTTTTAAACAAGCACTGCTGTTTGCATGGTTTCTGGTGTAACTGTAATACAAACGGATCTAGTTAAGCCTGAAACCACATTTACAGACTGAGTAGCTTATTCCGTCATCTGCAACCTGATTAAACATTTGCTTCACTGGTGAATATACTGAAAAGAGAATTCATATTCCATTGAGAAAATGTCTGCCTTCATTGGTATTCTGTACTGCAGCCAGATCGCTGCAAACTGATGAAGCCTATCTCTGGGCCAAATAGCAGATTGAATGGGAGATAATTAGCATGCTAGAAAGAGTCGTTTGTAATGCTTTTGTCCCAGTATTTTTCACATGTATGTGTTGAATTTTATTTGCACTCAAATAGCTGAAGTGGCCAAAGGGCCTGAATGCAGCATTCATGGCTACAATGGGGCTGAGAGACTGCAGGTGTTCCCCTTACTCTCCCTTGAAATTTCCCTTTGACATAAGCTTGTGCTTTCCTCCACAGGCTGAAACTCATGTAGTAGCTTGAGCTGGACCAGTGGGTGAATTTGCTGCACATCAGGGGACAGGCAGAGATTTTTGAGAGAACTGGAGGTTTATTTTGTTTCTGTTTTTTCTCTGGACAACAACTCTTCCTAATTTGAAGAGAAATTGTAACTAAATTAGTAAAATTATCAGAATGGTAAATGATAATTCATGTCATTTTTAGTTATGCTACAAATGAAGTGTTTCAGGCCATCCAGTCAAAGCATTTAAACTGTTTTGGGGAAATCATGATCTAATAGTAGTCATAATCTTGTGCAAAGGACTTTCCTATTTTTCAGACACTAAAGGAGCAGGGAAGACTCCAGACTGTACTCCAGAAGATACAGAGGGAAATGAGTGCATGGAAGGGGAGATGGAGTTCAGAAAAACGAAAGTCAAGTTAGAAAAGAAGCAAATTACAGGAGCTAAAGAAAGAAAACAAAAGTAGAAGGACATGCAGGAGGAAGCAGATGTTTGATCAGGATTGAGACACTAGTAACTGGTTTAGCTGGGGAAAAAAACACTAATGGCTTTGGTCCACTCAGCCTTTTATTTGTGTGCAAAGGGCAAAAAGGTGAAAGGCAAAGAGGGAATGGAGAGAGGGACTCAGAGATATGCAAGTAAGCAGAGAAGGGGGAAGCAGAATCTGTGAGAACAGAAGCAAAGGGAAAGCCAGCTTAGACTCACCACAGCAGGGAATGTGAGCCTGGCCTGGAGGTAGCCTGGATAGACCATAAAATAAAAGTGGAGAAGAGACATTGGAAAAGATGTCAGAAATAAAAGAATGCAAAAAGCTTTGAAAAAGAGGGAAGGGTAACAAATTGAAGGCAAATGGAAAAAAGACCTCTCAGCTCAAGGGTGTGAAGGTGAGGGGAATATTCCCTAGTTGCAATGTTCGACTTAGATTCCTCTCTACAGATAACTTTTAAGAGAGGCACTGATGCCAGAAACTCTCTATGGTGGGCTGAAAGGAAAAACCTTCTTTATTTGCAGTTATGGGAGTAGTAATCTAATTCTTATCCCAGTATAAAGCTTTAATAAATGTTAAATTGGAATGAAGTATCAAAAATGTGTGGATTTCCCAAAAGAAAGAATGCAATGGAAGATATTTGAATAAAGGCAGTGGACCACTATTCACACTTTGGCCTACCCTCCTTCTTTCTACTCTTCTGTTTTAAGGGAGTATAGAAGTTGGTGGCCAGTTTTGCAGAAAAGAAAGTATTCTACCTATGAAGGCCCTGCTCTGTATCATGGTCTGTAATGCGACAGTGATGAAAAGCTTGCTGTCACTTTTCGTCTGGAAGCACAACAAGATATTCAAACTTGTTTTTCGATGGCCTGTCAAGGCCATCAAAAGCAGCTGTCAAAATGGCTAACAAGCTTGATTTTAACCTTTTTTATTGTCAGACTAAAATCTCTGTAGCTCTGGGACCAAACCCCTGTGTGGAGCTAAGCTGTGTTTGTGTGGGAAGTTAAATACACCTCCTGAAGCTCTTGGGCTGATGATCAGCACATGAGTTGTTCAGCCTCACACTGGGTGTCTGGACCATGGGATTTCATCTGGCTTTGACAGTTTATACTGCCAAGCTAATAACTGTGGGTGGGCACTTCAGAGTCCTCTGTGATGGCAGCTTTCAGGGGGCAGCCAAACACCAGTGACAGTTCCCTGCAGGTTCTTGACTGACTTTTGCAGAATGACTCAGATTCTGGCAGGATTTTGCATAAGCATGTGGAGCTTCAAATGGACTTGTCATGAGAAGATGCTGAAGCAATTTGTCATTTTATGTTTGGTAAACTGTTCCCAAGAACCCTTCTGTGACCTCGATCACTGTTTAGGGTGCTGCACACAAGTACCCACACATATAGATTAATATTGTTTAAAAAGGAATCCTGTGTTCATATCAGAGCTAGGCAGTGTCCTTACACATCCAGTGCTCTCTGGAGCGTGGCCAAAGCCAAAGCATTAAAACACCTGTAGTGTTTAATTTTTCTAAAGCTGCCTCAAGCATGGTCTTAATAAAAGCTGGAAATAATTGTGAGAACCCTTTGCTCCCCTCTTGCATTCCCAGAGTCTTGTTCCTTACCCGATATGTAGACTTCATTTTTTAGAGTAATGCATGCAAACTCCACCCATTTTTTATTCTCATTCTCCGGCTCCTGCTCTGTGATTGGTAATTTTGCTACTTCCAGACGGCTTCGCCTCAAAGGATCCAGGCAAGTCACTTCTGCTACAAACTTCTCATCTTTTGTGCAGCCCCCTATGATCATAAACACCTCAGACTGGAACTCGTGCATCCTGGGCTTGGTCCTTTCTGTAATAATCTAAATGCAAGTGAGACAGAATGAGTACACAGGGCACTTACACCTACCATAACAGGAAGGCCAGGTGACCTTTCTTTTGATTACCTGTTTTTCAAATCACAGCAGGCTTACATCAACTGAACCAATTAGCCAATGCTTTCTAAGTTGAAAGCCTGAAAAGCATCCTAGAAGCATTCAGTAGAGGTTGCTCCATCCTTCTTTCAGCAGGATTTTTCCAACTGTGGACTTTGTTGCTTTTGCCTCCCTACTAGGATCCTTTTAGATCCTTTTAGGAATTACCAGGATGGCACCAAGAGCTATGCAGGTGAGCAGTAGTGACAAGGCTGGGTGCATGTCGGGGAGCTGAAAAAGACAGGGGTTTTTTGGGCTGACAGAGTGAGGGCAAGGTAGGGGAGCCCCAAGTTTTGTGTATGCCCTGAGGAGCTTGGAGAGAGCAAGACTGTAGTTAGTGCCAGCAGAAAATAAGTGTTCTCATTATTTGTCCTGAAGAGATATGTTAGTGTCAGAACAATAACAGTTCCCAACTGTGGAGGGGTTATTTTCATTTGCTTCTTTGTGTATAAGCTCTTATTTCAAGCCAAAATTAGAAGATTTACTTAAAGCCAGCACCAGGTTCTGAAACATGGTTAGCTCTAATTTACTGCTTGTTGGCTTGGTTTATTGACCAGGTCTTTGTTTCAGGGACACTGGAAAGGGTCACTTGCCAGGTAGATGTTCACCAGGAGCAAAGAATGCAAGGGGTGCTTGGAAACTTGTGTTCTGCTTGGAGGAAATGCTTGCAAACAAGACCCACAGGTTAAATGCTGTGTCAGGAGGCATCTTTCTTAAAGTTTTACTTCTCTCTCCTTTTATAATTCTAATTCTGTTAAAAAATATTATCTACACAAACATGAATCTTGCATTTTGACTATGTCTAGAAAATGTTTAGGCACATTTTTACAGAACAGGAGTCCCAGAACTTGCCAGCTTCCAGGACTCTGTTTTAACCTGTCTGGCACCACTGCCAGGCGTCAGCCCCGGGGGAGGGCAGCTGGCAGCGCTGCCTCTTGCGGCTGTCCCTTTGAAGATGAGTGTAATGCGTGTTCGGCCCGGGGCAACGCTCCCTTTATCTATCCCGCATGCACCTGACAGCACTGCTCAGCGGGACAAGGCTTCCTCAGGGAGCTCCCACCAGGCTGGCCGGCACTGCCCCAGGTCACCGTGCAGTGTCTTACGCAGCCACCAGCACAAGGAGCACTTGGTGTCTCCCCCCTCGCCGTGCTGGTGACACATCCGCTGTGAGTGATGGGCTCACAACATGCTCCTGCCCTCCTGTGACTCTGACTGAGGAGGTACACGTTTCTTCACACGCTCACATACTTTGCTCCTGTTGTGAAATCTGACCTCTTGGTTGCTCTCCCCTCTCCCCCATATTTTGGGCAAGGAGATGTGACTGATGTCTAACTTTTCAAAGGGAACAGGCAAGAAGAAGAACCGGAGATCCTGCACTGAGAGGCAGGACAGGACTCGACTGGATGTCAGGATTAATCTGTCTCTTTGGGTGCAGGGACCTCTGCAAATGGCAGATTGGCAGTCCTCTTCTCTAGAAAGAGACCATCTTCTTCACAGGAGGAAGAATGTTTCCCTTCATGAAATGTTTTCCCCCATAAGTAACAGGGGAAGATGTTACATACTCACATTTGAAAGTCATTAAAGATTGTAGCATGGTTTGGTGGGAAAATTATTCCTCTTAGGCTTGAAGTAATACCTGGGAGGGTGAGGTGTCAGGGCTAACACCATTTGCCTTTTTACTAGGGAAGCTACCTGGGCTCTTCATTTAGCAAGAGTGAGCAAGAGTGTGTATGCAGGGTCAAGCTCAGATGTTCATAAACAGGAAGCCGTGCACTTTGTTTTAAAACAACCTGCTAAAAGCTTCTGAACTCTCTAAGACAGCAGGATAAATTCTGAGGCCCATTTTGACTTTTCAGTAGCACCAGTTAGTGAAACTTCAGTGTGAGTACCTTTTTCTGCGCCATGGCACTGCTCCTTCCGAAGGGATTTTTGAGCTGAAGCATGAGACTTTTACAAAGAGTGGCTAATATCTTCCTGTTTTACTCACCTCATTGCCTGACAGATGGTACATTCTTGCTTCTTGGAGCAAAGGAAAGACATCTGGACACTGTCTAATGAGTTGATCGGCTTCAACAGTCTCTACAAAATACCAAGGGTCCAAGAGGGGCAGCCGGACATTCTCCAGCACGTACGGCAGGAGAGAAAACCTTTCTGACTCCTTGTAACGGACCCAGTTCATCACGGTTTCGAACACCTGTGCCTCTTCCGTGACATAGAGGTCATCACTCTTCAGCGTGCTGCACAGGATGTCCGCCGGCAGCTCCAGGAATTCCTCATAGTTCAGGACCTGGGTGAAGTTCTGGATAATGTAATTCTGCACTTGTTGTTTCAGGCTGTGCAGGGAGTGGGCATCAGCCAGCCTCAGGATGCCAACGCAGTTCTCTGGCTGGAGCGCTTCCGTGAGAAAACTGGCACAAGCATCTACCATGCGAAGGAACTGTGGGCAGAAAAATCTTGTATAAGCACAGAGGGGTTACTGAGTGACTGTATCACAGGAGAGCTACGGAGCAACCAGCCATGCCCAATACAGCAAAGAGCCTGGGGAGACAAGAGTTAGATCGTCTGAGGACAGGTATCCCCCAAGATCTGCAGTCTGAAATGAGAATTTCTTCCTCCCACTGTTTTTATTCCTCTGCATCCAATTGCTCCTTTTCCCTCTTGCAGGATGCAGAAGACCTGTGACAGTCATGAATTTTATTTGTTTCACAAAAGAGTTTCCTACCATTCCTTTTTCCTCCATGAGATCTCAAAGCACTAGCAGTCATGGAGTTACAAAGCACAGATAAGGACCCCAGGTTTCCGATTTGCTTACCCTGCTTCATCTTGCATGTCAGCTCAGACCAACTAGAACAGAGTCTGGTTGACTCAGAGTGAAGGTGGCTCCGCTGTCTGCATTTATGCTCCCACCATACAAACTCCAAGTGTATCTGAGGCCTTGTGAGAGTGGTGGAAAATGAGCGCTGAGGTCTGGGAGGTTTGGACCAGCGTGCTGCCCCAGAAGGTATGGGCAGCAGTCCTAGACTGGGGTAAGTGGCAGGAAGAGATTGGCCATCAGCAATACTTTTGAGCTTCCTGACAGACAGGGTTTTCCAGGAAGAGTCTGTTGTAGGGGAGGCCTTCAGAGGGTCTAGTGACCTTTGTCATCACCACTGGCTGAAAAAAATATTGACATGCATTTTACACACAGAGTCTCCTTAATCAGAGAACTGGCTGTGTTTGCATTCAATAAGGCATCACAACTAGTCTCACAAATTTCCTTGGCAAAACAACCCCACCTGAGGGTCCCAAATGGACATATTCTGGGCCACAGGTGTCTGCAGGGTATTTCTAAAAACTATGATCTGGGCTGGATTGCTGATGATTATTCAGGAACTGGGAACCAGTTTTGGGTAGAACTGATCAGTTACAGTGCTTCATCCTAATGCGTTTTCCATCACCTCAGTGACTTCAGATACAGATATTGCCACTGAATAGTGCAATAAATACGGATCGGAGCTAATGTTGTGCATTGCCATCTGTGCTTTTTGGGTCATTTTTCCATCCAGTGTCAGCAAGCAAACCATTTTAACTCATTCTGTCTCACTGGGGAAAGTTGCACAACAGTAATTGAGGGGCAAAGAGGAAGCGAAACATTTTTAAACACTGTAGTATGTAGATTTGTTTCAGTAATTAGGGTAGAATCTTCCAGACCCGTCGGTGTCGTGTTGACATATTTAGACTGTTTATCAGAGCTGAGCGATTGTAGACGTTGTGTACAGACTGCCTGGTTCCTGTTTTACATTTAGATGTGGTCAAAAGTTTAGAGAAATGCAACTGACTGATGAACGAGGCTATGTGAGGTCTCAGAATACGTTGCCGCCATTGTGATAAAAATATGTCAGTGGCCCACAGCAGCACCGCAGCACAGCTCGGTGACCCCTCGGCACCTGCCACGTTCACCCTGCCTGCTCTCAGGGCTAGCACAAGGCAAGCGCGTTGAACTCACCAGGGCATTTCCTTGAGGATCTGAAAGGACTTTGCCATCAGGTAGGCTTCAGACCTGAGGCAGGTTAAGCATCAGCCTTATTAAGCTTATTAAGCATAAGCATTCAAAGCTGTCAGTAATGGGACACAAAAAAAAAACAAACCCAGGACCTTTGCCAAGGTCATTCATCGAGTCATCTGCGAGTCTGGCAATAGACCCCAAAACAACATTCTCACCAGCCTGCAGCAAACCTCTGGAGAGTTCTCTGATTATTTATACATGGCTTGTTAAGAGCGATACTGACGAGGTGATAGCAGAGGTTTTCTCCCAGGCAGTGCACACTGGTCTCACGGCCAGCAGGCCCCACTACCTCGCTGGGTAGCTGTTTGTGGCCAGGCAAATGCAGAACTGCGAGGTGTGGGTGTGAGAAACGCTGAGGGCTTCACCAGAGAGGCTGGGCTGCTAGGGAGCGAATCAAGGCAGGACTTTCCCTGGTTCTGCTCCTCATCTCTGCGCTGCACTGTCTCCCCACCACTGCCTTCATTTAGAGACTAAATTCCCCCCAAAACTCCCCCAAAACTTGCTGGGCACATGTCAGTCAGTCCCAGGAGAGCAGGTGGGTGACTCAAGACAGCATCAGAAGGAAGACACCCCTGAGCCTCTGCTTTGTCTGCTCGGATTATTCTGGCAGAGCTCTGAGTTTTCTGCTTGTCCAGTGTGAGTACCCGTCCTAATGCCACTCCAGGCACTTTAAAAGCCCTGTTCCCTGAGAACACTTTCTTCAATAAGTTGGTCCTTCTCCTAATACCGATTTGAATCCAGGTTCTCACTTGCTAGACACATCCCATATGCTTATTTGGCCTCCAGTTGGCCTTCACTCTGAACAGTAAAATTTATTCTCCCCATATAAGTCCTCTCTTGTCCCAGCTTTGATTCAATGGTCTACTGTAAGCAGTGCCAGCAGCCCTGCCTCCGGCTAGAACCCCCAGGAAGGGAAGGGAATGGTGACTGAAAGGGCTCTCATTCATAATCCCTCTCTGTATGCAGCACACTTCGGGGTCGGATCCTGCACCCTGCAGCTGGTGGCCCTCGGCCACCGGCTCTGCTGTGGCTGCAGGGACAGCACGTCCCGGCTCGGCAGTGACACCTGCGCCCCAAGGGAGCCCCGGCCAGAGCCAGCCGGGCGGCTGAGGGGCACAGCCACCCTTGCAGGGCTGCTCTCCGGCACCCTGGCGGCTCTCTGAGCCTGCGAGCCCTTGTCCCACCGGCAGCTGCCCTGAAGGCCTGTGATAGCAAATCGTGCCCTCTTGTCAGGCCCGGCCAGCTCTGCGTGGTGGCACCGGCCTGCAGCAGCCACCTCCTCCCTGCTCGGTGGCCTCAGGATGGTTGCCAGTATTGGAATGGTATTTCCTTTAGAGTGTCGTTCATGGAAAGTGGATTAACATAGGGATGAGGGGTGCTTTGGGGGCCATCGGGCTGGTGGTGCTTCAGCCGTGCCCTGAGGGCAGAGCAGCCCTGCTCTGCTTAGAGAGGGCAGCTCGGGGCATCCTCCACTGTTCCCACTGCACGTGGCATTTCCATGGCAGTGGACATCACAGCCTTTGGTGACAATGTTGTTTCTTTTTCATCTGCTCAGAAGCCTGCTTCCCTCTCACCATTTCTTTGCTTCCACCACAGCAGTTGATGTGGTCCCTCACCCAAACCCTGCTGAGGGAATGGGTAATACAGAGGTTCCTGGCGGGGCAGGAGCAGCGTAGACAGGTCTGAAGGTTGTTGCTGAGTTATGGTGAGGGAAGCAGGGCTCCCTGCCATGGCCCTGGGAAGCAGCTAGGATCTTGACACTTCCCAGAGCTGAAAGGATGAGCAGCTCTGCAGGCAGTGTGGGTGGCAGAGGGTGCTGGGCGGGATCCAGGGTGGGCACCAACCTTGCAAGTTGAGCAGCCACCAGCCCAGACAGAGGAGGTGACTATTGAACTCATGTTGCAACTGTGCTTTAGGTGGAAAAACTTTGTCTGGGTCACTTGAGGGTGAGGCTTAGCTGTTCAGCAGCTCCCTGTTCCAAACCCTTCACCTGCTTCCCTCAGGAGGAAAGCACACTGCAGCAGAGATGTCTGTTCTCTCCAAACAGCCCTCTACCTCTTCCCGCCATCAGTTTTAACTGCATTTGGTCAAAACTTATTAGAAGGGAGTAAAGGAAGGCATAATTATGTAAAACTTTTTCAAAAACAGTTTCTAGAGAAAAGTAGATTATTTATACTGGAACTTCTATACTGCAGTATCTAGAACTGTGCAAGGTATTTCTTCTTTGGTTCTTTGCCAAGTCTGCAAGATTAAAAAGAGGCACTGCCACAAGTTTTTCCTAGTCAGATAAAAAGATTCTATTTTGAATTTGGATTTCTAACATGCCACTAATTTGAAAGAATTTATCGAACAAAAATGTTACAATAAATTGCAGAAATAATCTTTTCAGCTGTTGATATATCCAAATGAAACATCTGGCTATTTCAGCTCTGTTCTTCAGCATAAACGGCATGGACAAGCTGGCAGAACTCTAGTTCTGTCAGCTTGATTTAGTTACTAAATCTTTTTTGCACAAAACACATTTTCAGCCCAAACCCTCACATTTATAATGTGAGGCTTTAAGGCCTTATAAATCTTGATAGAGACAATCACTGTTTTTAGCTGAACATTCCTGGTGTTCTAGGTTTATCTATTTTTTTCTAGTTTACTATTCTTACTCATAGTACCCTCACAATTTTATCCTTATTCTAACAGAGTTTGATGGTTTTCTTAAAGCACCAGCCTTGGGAATCTAATTTAACCTTAATTTTAATGAAAAATAGGGAAGATACATGAAAAAAACATAAGTTTATAGTTTTGATAGTTCCAGAAGAAAAAAAACAAAAAACAAAAAACAAAAAACAAAAGAAAAAACAAAACAAACAAAAACAAACAAAAACAAACAAACAAAACCCCAAACAAAAACAAACAAACAAACAAAAAAGCTGAGGAATGATCCTAAGGAAAAAAGGTTCAAAAGAAAATAAAACCAAGACAGAAAAGTGTCCTGAACATGAATGCCACCAGTTGGTAGTGTTGGTGTGCTGAAAATGTCAGTGAGTTACTGCACTGCAGGCCCAGGTGACATTGAAGTTACCTTAGGGAGCACTTTGTGAAATTTTTCCTAATATCCAATCTAAACCTCCCTTGGAACAAGTTGAGATAATTTCCTCTTGTCCTATCACTTTTTACCTGAGAGAAGAGCCTGACCCCCGCCTGGCTACGACCTCCTGTCAGGCAGTTGAAGAGAGCAGTAGGGTTCCCCCTGAGCCTCCTTTTCTCCAGACTGAACACCCCCAGCTCCCTCAGCTGCTCCTCACAGGATGTGCGTTCTAGAAAGCAGAGTTCCAGAACTCCAGAGCAAAATTCCCATGTAAGATTCAAGAATCTGAATTCCCTCATGAACCACGATGAACATGGAGTTGGGTGTTTCTTGCCTTCCTTAATGAGATGACTGGACACACACACACACACACTGGCACTTGGCAGGTTATGTTGGTTACAATTTGTTAGCAATTTGCAGCGTGGTACCAGACACTGCAATTTGGTAGACCTCACAGGTGATTTACAGGACACGTGAATACTTCACGGACCAAAGGCTGAGTAACACTGCCCAACTCCAACTTCCCACAAGTCCCAGGTCATGACTAAAACGCTTTACGTCACAAGTTCTACAAAGGAGGATGCTAACTTTGGCTGGCAAGCCTCCATCTCAAGGCAGGGAAGACTGAAAGGCAAAGTAGCTTCCTGCTCTGGCCAGCCATGCCAGCTGCTGCCCACTAACACTTCTGACTGGCCTTGACAGGCTGACCTGAATTTTGGGGATCACCGCCAGGCAGGCAGCATGTGGGAGCAGCTCTTGGAGGCAGAGCCTGGCTCTTTTCCTGTTTGCATGGCACCCAGCACAGCAAAATTCCAGTACATGGCTGCCACTGCCATTTTTACCTTAATGTAAGTAAATATGAAGCAAAATGCTTCCAGAACCCATCAAATCAGAGAAGTTTGCAGTGTGCTAACCAGGGTAAGACATGGTGTTGCCAGAGCAGTAAGACTGGGTCAGTGCATTTGAGTTATCTGTACCTGAAAGAGGCTGGCAGCTTCCAAGACTTTCTGTACATTTTGCTTTGTGATGAGCATCTTGCTGGTGTAGGTGTAGTCCAAGAGTATATTCATGGTTTCTGCATCAACTCCTTTTAGTATGATCTTCTCCTCATATTTCTCTCTTAAATCATTGCAGAACATGGCCCTAGAAAGAAAGACATTTATCTTTTACTGCGTTGCAGTCAGGATGAGGCATTCTGAAAACACTGGGCTATTTAGATTTCAACACAGAATACTCTGATTGCTTCATATTTTATGCAATTACTCCTGTTGAAAAGAAACAAGGAAAGTCTTTTTGTTGCTCTTCTACCTCTGTACTCATGAGTTTGATAAGGCATACACACATGATGGATTCCTGCGAGCTGTTCTCCACAGCAGACCGAGGGCTCCATGGCAGCAAAAGGCAGCTGGCACCTTGCCTCCGTGCGACCAGTCCCTGCGTCTGGACTGGTGCTGCGGAGCAGTTGTGGTGTCTCACTTGCTGGCCTCTTGTTTCTAGTCCAGGTGCAGCTCGTTAAGACCTCCAAACAGGCATTCTCCAAACTTTGTTAACACTTAGCACATGTACTTTGTACCCCTTGGCAGGTCGCTACCCCCCTGCTCCCGAGCTGCAGGACACTGCTGAGACTGAACCCCGAGGCCAGACCAGATCCACCTGTCTGAGAGCCTCACTTCTCAGCTTCCCAATATATCTTTGACCACATTAATACCAGCGGTGGGCCAGGGGAAAATGACTTATGGATTTTCTTCTAATTTAGAGTCTGACTTTTCCTCTGCTAAATTTTGGGATTGTAGAGTTGGTACCTCTTGGCTAGAGAAGCAATTGAATATGCATGACTTGGAACTACTGTTAGGCAGAAAATGCAATGATTTCATACACGCTGATAGCACCTCCTCTTTGGTGGATAATACTGCATTTGAAAGGTGACCACCACACATACCTTTGGCTCTAGGCTGATATTTCATGTGGGGTATAAATCAGAAATTCTCTAAGGGCTATTTAAATCCATTTTGCATTGTGACAGCTGCAAGACAAACACATCTTCCTCTGCATTTTCAGTTCATAGATTTAAGTATTTCTTCCCATGCTTTTTGCTTTTACTTAGGATTTTGATCAGCCCCTTCTTGTTCACTGCATTCAGAGAATGAGATGTCACATCGTTTGGAATCTGTCTCAACAGATCAGAATTACATGAGTCCACTTGTAACTGCATTGGTGAAAAACATGTGCAGATCTAAAGTGTAATTAGAAGCGCTCTTTACCCTGCATTCCAAGCCCTTCTTTATTAGTCATATACAATGTTGACAGGACAATGCAACCTGGGAAATGAAAAGAGGTCCCAAGTCTTAGGCCATGCTTTTCTTGTAAAAGAAGTGCCTGAATAAAGCTGTCTGATTGACACATCTTACTGGAACCAAGATGTAAACAGATTTTATTGCGAAGCAGTTAGGCATGATGAATGGCAAATGGATGGAAGATACCAGCTGCTACTTGCTCTAAGAACTACCTGTTCCTTACCTCAGCAGAAATTTTACGGCAAGGTCTTAGTTACCTCAGTGCGCAAAACTGCCTTTGGACAGAGACACCTAACTTCTGAGCAGGAAACTTGGACAAAGAAGTTACTTGTCAGAAAAGTTGTTCAGCCAAAATTCTCATCTTCCTTTCACTCATCTCAGCTCATTAGAGGTTTTTCTTCATTGTCCAGCTTCTGCTACTACTGAAATCAGAATATTTCAAAGGCATTTAGACAAATGCTCCTAAACTTTGGTAACCATGAGACTGGGATTCATTTAGCTTCTCTCCCTCTGGCAGTGTCAAGTGATGTATGAGGGGATGTGTGGGCAGGTGGCCATTTGAAAACAGCAGCCCTCAGTTCCCACTCCTCCCTGGGAATGGGCTTCAGCACGGAGAGGGAGGTTGGCACAGAACAGCTGTTTCAATCGTGCGGGATTGACGGGTGCCGGGTGCTTCATCTCAATGAGAAGCAGGCCCATGGAGGATGCAGGTGTTGTCTACTCTTCTTCCTTTCATCTCTTAAGCTGGTGACTCCGGTCTTGTATTGAACCATCCCTGTCAGGGAGGTGAGAGTCTCACTTCCGTCCCACAAACCGGAGTGTTTGATGGGGTCAGTCAGAGATACCCAGTGTTACACTTTTGCAAGGCTGCTCAGAAACCAGCCTCAGGATTCTGGTGGTGGCTTTGAACAGGGGTCTGGTCAAAGTGCTTTGGCCTATTTGTCTCCTAATCTTTGTAACTGGTTTAGAGCTGCCGTCCAAGCCCAGTTTTGTTGGGTGTGGATTCATGTAACATGGCTGTGAGCTGCAGAAATCACACATCTAAAGCACCGTGCTCTCCCATCAGTACTCTGCTCTAGGTCGTGGCAGGGCTGAATAGGGCAGGGCTGTACAGGAGAGCTGACTCCTGTGGCCTTCGTTCTGCTTGGATGGAGTGGTTCTCATTCCCACCCTGTGTGCCGGCCAGAGGGAACACCTGGCACCACTCAGGCTGATCAGGCTGAGCTTCTCTCCTAGGGATTAAAAAGCTGCCTCTGAATCTTTCAGAACTTACCCTCAGGAGGCTCTAAATCTTTCAGATGTGGCTACTAATTCCAATGTCTGTTTCCCTGGTTCTTGTCCCTGTGTAATTCTAAATTGCACCTTTGAACCAACATGTACTCTAAGAAATGCACATCTGAAGTGAGGCCCAGTGCCAAATTTAGATACCCAAAAATGGATAAATTTAGAAAAAATTCTAAATTTTTTCTAATTTAAAATTAGAGACATCTCAATAGAATAAATGAGGGGTTACAGTTTGTGAAGCACTTTTTAAGCACCCTCCCACACTGGAATGCTTGTGCTTGGAATTATGAACCTGACTTCAAACAACAATGCTGGAGCTCGAGGATGCTCTGGAAAATGGCTTCAACCTCTCCCAGCCCCATTCTTTCACTACCTTGGGCAGTGCAGGATTAAAGAACTACTGTTCCACCTTAGTTAGCTGGTGTTTCTCTTCTCTGCTTTGTTACCATCATGCACACAAATGGAGAGTTAATGTTTTTATGTCTACGGGTGCAGGACATCACAAGAACTAGTCTACCTACTCTCAAGCAGTGCTGAAGAAGCACTAGAAGTGGTTAGCTTTGCTTAACTGTGTTCCAGTCAGCCGCTGTGGACTGCCTGCACTGTGGCACCCAACGTTCAGGAAGGAGTTGTGTAACTTTGTCTTGCAGGGGAATGAAGCCCATGAGTCACTGGGTCCCTCTGCTTTGCTCCTGTGCATGGCTGTTAGAGGTCCTGCAATAGCGTGGAAAGTACTCACAGGAACAGTGTGATTTAAGAATTCCTTCTTTCTCTGGGGCCATGCAGCTTCTAGCGAATTATGACAAGAATGAATGAAGTCTCCTTGTGAGGAGCAGAAGCAGTGAAGCTCAGTTCCCTGCAGACTTGAGTCCTCCTTTCCCTCCTCACAGTAACCTCAGCTTCCCCTTCCTGAACCCTCCATTCTCCCTCGTTATTCCTGTCACACACATTTCGGGGTCCCTCCCAGGACGCTCCGCTCTGTGCTGGCTGTGCCCAGCGGAGCAGGGCAGTGTGGTTGTTCTGGGCACTGTGTGTGCTGGCTGGCCAGGACACCCTGCTCGTTACCCTGTGGAGTACCAGGGGTGCCAGTCCAGCATCCCTCCTCTCCTAGCTGCAGATTTCCATCAAACTCACCGGAACTTCAGGTTTGAGATTTTCATCCTGTGCCAAATGTGATTGAAACTAACCTGAAGAGTCATGACAAGGGGCACTGGAAGAGAGGCGATCAGTGACATATAATAAATCTCAGCTCTGTGGGAAGCCAAGCCAAGCCAAAGAGAAGTGCCCAGAGGGGCAGACCCTGCACACATGAGCAATTGCCTTGGGATGAGATGACCTCCAGCCAGGTATCCCTGCTCCTTCCAAGGGATAGGCTGTAGCTTAGGGCTCAGTGGAAAGCTGGCCAACAGCTGTTGTCATAAAACTATCTTGCCTGATTTTAACTGTGAAGTCCTTCTGATTGCAGCGCCTTTCCTTATAGTGGAATTGGGGTTTTTTGTCAAAGTATCATTAGGATAATTTTGATTATAATTTGTGCATCTGCTGTCCATTCTGCACACAATGCTGGTAAGAAATATTTGGGCATCTCTGCTTTTAGCTGTACGTTTTCTCATATGCAATAAATATAGTCTCTCTGTAAAAAAAAATACCTGTCTCCAAATATTCACAGACACAATCTCTATTCTAGATTAGAAAAGCAGAACTGTTCTTCCAGGCACTACCAGCAAAGCTTAGCAGACTCCATTAAAATTAGCTTTCTGCTCATGTCACAAGTGGTCACAGGTTCTTTTTTCTCGTGTTTCCTCTGTAGCTGTTCAGTCATCTGACCACTTTAGCAGTAAAAGAAAGAAAGAAAAAAATCCCAGCCATGCAAATGTGATGGTCTAAATGATGTTGTCTAAATGATGATGGAAAATCTGTGCTAAAACTGATACTGAGCTCCTCTGTGTGTCTAAAATTTGCTCTTGTTGGCCAGTAGTCCCAGAATATCTATCGTACTGAAAGAATGAAAAATTCAAGCGGACCAAAAGGAGACGGTGAAGTGGCAAAATTGTTTTCAAGGAGACATTTCCCATTGCAACTGATTCCCAGTGACCCTAGGACAGACGGAAAATTCCTTCTCTTTCCTCCTCAACAGTTTAATGCAATGTGTATTTTTATCCCTGAATGGTGATAGGAAAAATCAGCAAGTTCCAGAAACCCACCCCTATTTCAATAAAAATAGCCTGTTATCTAAATGGGTATTCCTCTTTGCCCAGGTCCCAAAGGGACCAGAGAAGTGGCTAAAGATACTTGGTTAAAACACCCTTTTCTCATGCACTTGTCTGGCAATATTCTGTCTTCCTTTGCATGCCCCCAGCGGACTTTGTAAGTGCTGGTATTGGAACTCCGGCTAATCCACAACTTGGCACCTGCCTTATTTAAGTCTAGAACTTTAAAAAAACAAGTGGAAAGATGTAAGGAATTAGAGGCTCACTGCAAATTTGCAGACTTTAGCACCCAGTTTGCACTCCTTGGAGACCTACAGTTCAAGTCTAAGAAGCAAAATAAGTTTATTGGTTTTGTTTGTTACAAACCTTACCTGAAATAATTGCTTGCTGCAGCAAGGACCACTCGGTGACAGGAGAATTCCCTGCTGTCCACACACAGGATGACATCTGTAAGGGAATTTTCAAGCCGAAGGTTCTCCAGGCCATTCTGGAGCACCAGAGAGAGACCCGTATCGTCAAACTTGACCTTTTCGCCACTCGAGACTTCCACCAGGTCCCCCATTCTCGTCGAACACTCATTGTCCAAAGAGATCTCGGGCTCCTCAGAGCTTTTCTCCAGCGTGTCCCCCATTTTCTGGCCAGCTCTGTCTCATTCTGTTGGTGCTTCGATCTAAAAAGAGCTCCTCAGCTTTGGGCGAATCACACTGCAGAAGTTGGGCGGATTTCCTGTCCAGAGGTCTCTGCTTATCTGTAGCTGTCACACACACATAACAGGAAGCCTTGCACTTTCTCATCCTGTTAACACAAACAAAGGGTGTGTTTTTTTCAGTGATTTTCAGGCAGTATCAACGTGTTTAGAAAGGCCTTAAGATGCCTCTGGATGTGAGAAGATTACAAGTGACAGGGCCAGCCTGCTTCCCACCCTCAAGCCAGTCCCTCGCTGTTATCTGGGTCTGCTGGTTGTATTGATAGGTGCACCACATGCCTATCAAGCCACTCCTGCTGGACTGGGCTGCTAAGGGAAAAGGCGTAATATTTTATATTTCTTTCTCCAGGTATGCGGTTATTAATAAATGAGCTGGTTTGGGGGTTGGTTTTGTTTTTTAATAATAGGCTTGCATATTCAGAAAGCCCTCCAAATGGAGGTTTCTGTCCCTCAGGACTTGTTAGGTGACAAACATTGCATGGCTTTTCTTTAAGGCTAAATGGGCACAACTGTCTCAAGGACATGGAGCAGCATCAAAGATCTCACCGCTGATGGTCTTCAGGCTACACTGCTGGGCACAGGGATGTGGTCCATGCAGCCAGTGCCATGCCATCAGCTCTGACAGCAGTGAAAGCTAGGCGAGAGAGCCTGGGGAGCAGTGTACCCATGCTCGTCCTCACCATCCTCACTGCTGGGTGTAGCTTGAGTCACAGCTGCATCTGACTTGTCCCCAAGACAGACACGGATGGTGGTGGGACCAAGGGCTGCACACCTGGCAGTGGGGACACTGCAGGGTAGCTCTGGGGCCGACCCTCCAGCACGACAGGAGCACGCAGAGCACAGTGCTGAAGGTTTTGCTTTCACCTAAGGATGAACTAGATCCACTTGGACTAGATGAGAAGCTGATCCAAGCTGAATTAATAAGCCACAGAGCCTACTGAGAGTAACAGAGCAAATCCCTGGCTTGCTTAGGAAACTCTCACGCTGGGAAGTAGAAAAGCACACCTCTGTCTCCCCCCAAGAGGAATGTAGGGCCAACTCCTCACCTTAGTAGCTTGAATACTAACCAACCTTGCCTTTGTGATAATTACTTCTAGGAATCCTTGTTTGGCCAGTCCACAGGTTCTTATTGTGTGTTTGGTTTCCTCTTTTGTTTCCAGCTTGTATAGCTGAGCTCACAGTGTTATGGGAAGTTTGGCTTCCCCCTCTTCTAGAAGGAGGTGAAAGCGGAATCTGAGAGAGACAGATTGGAAAATGAAGAGGAAGGAAAGCAAAAAATCTCCTTCCTGCTTTCCTCTACCTCCTTGTAATGGGGTTTTCTTCATTTTGTGTAGTCTCTGTAGCCCTTTAGCTTTTTCCTTTCCCAGCTGATGTAAATGTGTTCCTGCTGCCTTTTGTGCTAACTCTTGCTAATGAATGCTTCCTTTTCTAAAGCCAGTCCCTTCTTTCCTAAGTACTCCTGTAGGAATACAACAAGAAAGTTATGGAAACCTCCCAAAGTACTAGGTGTGCTTTAAAAATCTGAATACTTTAACCCTATTTTGGGCTAGGTTCTCTTTGTTTATCATCATGACTTTTGACCTTTGGGAATTCATCTTATCCGGCTTTTCTCTGACAGTGAGAAGCTTCACATTGTCCTTATCTGTTTAAGCGAAAGCTGAGATTCCGCAGCAATCACTTGATTCCAGTTGCTGAAGCTTTAAGCAAAGCATTAATAATTGTAAAATTGAAGTAAGACTGTGTTAGCTGTGAGTGCGGGGAACGGAAACCCTGCAGTAACTAGGTCAGTCGATGGCTGTGGTATTGTCAGCGTGCAACACAGTAAGCTCACTGCAGGAACCACCTCAGCAGCTCAAGGAACTGTTGACTATTCGTAGCAGTCATCATTATCCACAATCTGTCTCCTTCTGTGCCATTGCCAGCCCGTATGGTGTATTTTTAACCCCTGAAATTGTTTGTTTCCTGACAAGCAGCTCCCCTCCTTTCTTCTGTTGCCACGGTGTTGTGGTTTAACCCCAGCAAGCAGCCCAGCCCCAGGCAGCCTCTTGCTCACTCCCACACCAGTGGCACTGGGGAGAGAATTGGGAGGACAAAAGATGAAAATTCATGGCTTGAGATAAAGACAGTTTAATAGGCAAAGCAAAAGCTACGCACACAAGCAAAGCAAAGCAAAGCAAGGACTCAATTCACTGTTTCCCAAAGGCAGGCGGGTGTTCAGCACCTCCAGGAGAGCAGGACCCATCACATGTGATGGTTACTTGGGAAGACAAACCCCATCACTCCCAACGTCCCCCCTTCCTCCTTCTTCTGCACTGCAGCTGCTTCTTGGGAGGCTTTTCCTCCACTGATTTGGGTGGTTCCTGTTATAGTAATTCCTGTAACATACAAATCAAATCATGGCTTACAACAAAAGTGTATCCATTATAATCTCTACCCCAGGTCCTTTTGGGCCAGGTTACGGGGTTTAACATTGCATGAACTCCTCCCCTTGTCCCAACCTGGCTGAAACAAGGGGTTCCTGCTGTAGTCCACCATTGGCGTAGTACACATCACAGTCCTCCATGAGCTCCAGGGGCACAGCTGATTCACCATAGTCTTCACCACGGGAAGGGAAATCCCTGCCTCCCCTGTTCCAGCATGGGGTACCATCCACAGGAGACAGTCCTTGAACTTCCAACATGGGGTACCATCCACAGGAGACAGTCCTTGAACTTGTCCAACATGGGTTCTTCCCAAGGGCTGCAGTTCACAAGCTGCTCCAGTGTGGGTCCCCTGTGGGGTCACAAGTCCTGCCAGCAAACCTGCTCCAGCACAGGCTTCTTATGGGGTCACATTCTCCTTCAGGAATCCCCCTTCTCTGGCATGGGATACTCCACAGGCTGAAGGGTGATCTCTGCTGCATCATGGACTCCTCCGCAGGTCACAGTGCCTTCCACCCCAGTTCCCACTGCAGTTCCAGCCTGCCCAGTGCAGCAGCACAGGCACAGCAGCGACGCCTGGCCACCTGCCAACCCAGGCCCCATCACCACAGCTGTCACCAAAGTGCTCCCAGGCACAACACCGTGAGGTGATCAGCAGCACGGCAGCAGTGACCACCAGTGAGCACCAGAATGTAATTTACAGGCAGGCCCCATGGCAGGCACAGCAGCCCGCTCATTACTAGCTAAACTGCAATAACAGCTATAAATTCAGTCTAGTACATCCCAGTGAAAATCTGTGCCCTTTGTGCCCCACACTAGGCTGCCTTGTATTCAGAGAATCCCTTGCTCAGGGATTATTCTGCAAACATAGTAGCTAGTTTCATTCTTTGGACTAGCACGAGGACAGTGCTGAGGTGAGTGTTGTGTCTTTGCAGGTATAAGGGAACAACAAACCCAGCAATCAGGTGCAGCTCTCCTGAGGTGCTCTATGGCCCAAGACTGCAGTAGCAACGTGTTATTTAATCCTGGGACAAATCCAGCTTGTTACTTCATGGTAGAAGCTTCCATATACATTCTTCTTTTTGGTCTTTAGAGACTTGTTCTGTCTGCATTCTTCTACTGTTTTCAGTAAGGAATTACCTGCTAGCTAAATGAACACTGAACTGGTAAGAGCTGAAGGCTTGTCTGTTCATGACTTGTTTGTCTACTGACTTTACCTTACGAATACTGAGCTGACCTCTGTATCAGCTTGAGAGAACTGGCTAACTGGCTGGAATTACTGTGTAAATAATGTATATCCATCACTTGTGTCATAGCAAGTCTACAGAGCTCTGTAAGATCAGAGACTGCTGCAGGTACCTATGAATCTGTACTGCTGGTACAGTACCTTTGAGCTGAGTTCAGAGGCTGCTTTCCATCCTGCCCTGACTTCCTTACCTCTGAGTCTTCTGTTCCCCCTTGACCATGCTCCCTGTTTAAACGTTGATCTGTAGCCAACACCAGCCCATTTTCAACTGTCTGTTCCTGAATCCAGGATCTCATCTCTGTGGCATCTCAGCACTGTAAAGTTTGACCATGATAGATGAATCCGCTCAGACTAGCCAGGAGTCCTGGTTCCCATCTTGTAAAGTGAAAGATTCAGGCAGTCCCAGGAAAAAGTCGTGGACTTGGGGCCATGACTAAGAGGAGGGACAGAAGAAATCACACCTGGGACACCCACCAACAATGCATCAAGAGCACGGAGCTGAGGCATTCTTTAAACAAAGGCAGAAACATAGGAACTTATTTCTGACAGTTCTTGTTACTTGTTTTTCTTCCCACATCCTTGTACTTCAGCTAACAGAGCCCTTAGGGACCAGATGAATCTAAGAGGAACCAGCTATGAAACATGGGAGTGTGTAGCTGTCTCAAGGAAGACGCCAGATAAAGACTAGCAGTAGGTTTTCTGGAGTGAGAAAGAAGATGCTCAGCCATCCCGGTATCTCAGTGGGATCTGGAAACATCCTACTCTGTTCTGTGACCAAGTGGCTTCTGTTCCAGGCTATTCCACCTCATACTTCTTACACTCCAGATAGCTTTCAAAGCTGAAGCCACCCAACATGTTGACAGCTACGTCTCCAGACCTCAACATGCTTCCTGATGGCTGTGGAAGGCAGCGTTCCTTCATCTGAGAGACCTGTTTAAAGGTGCTGGCCTCCAAGAGAGGAAGGACACAACAGTAGAAGAAAGGTCTTGGCAAGGTTTTGACTTCTTCAGGTAGAACAACACTGCAATTACTTCCACTGTGGATCCTAATAAGCACTGCAGAAAATACCTCATAGCACAGAGGACGCTGCTGGGGAGCAGAGACAGTTCCTTGGCGCGGGAGCAGGGGTGGGGACTGCAGCTGGACACGTATCAGGGCTCATCTTACCATCAGCTGTTTTCTAGCACAGTGCAAAGCAAGATAGCTGAGGCCTGAGATAATCCTGTCAACCCTGGAAAGTTGCTGGATTTTTGTCTGTGTTTTCAGTACACTGGGATAATGTTCAATAGCTCAAAATAGCACATTCTTAATTTAGCTATGGGGGAACAAATGGGATTTTAGTTTTTGAAAATACATACAGAACTTTTGGGTCCGATTTTCTACGAACTTCAAACTGGAATCTTTGTTTCACTGCAGTTTACTTCCTCTGTTGAACCAGCAACATCTTCCATTTAAAAAACTACTGCTTGAGCCTTCTCATATCCCTTCCTCTGGGTAGTTGCAGTCATACAAAGTCAGCAAACAATAATGGTTTTGTGAACCCCTCACTTTTGAAAACTGCCTCTTATTTAGAGAGGATTGCAGTGTTACCCTGCTGTGGTGGATTTATTACCTGTCCATATTGTGCTCTCAGAGTGTTTTTGCATGTATTTTAAGTCACTAGGATGTTTCTAGAAAAACTGCTGCTTCCATGTATTGTTTTCTTCGGGATAGTCAGGCATTGTGCTAACAATCCAGATGAGTGACTCCAAACCATGTTTTCACCTTGTATAAAAGAAATGTCCCAGCTGACCAAGCTGTAAATGCCAAATTATTTGGGTTCAGTATTTGAAGTCTGGTTGTTACATTGCTCCCATGCATGTTACTGGCAATGGAGGTCACCCTGACGTGTGGATGGGCCAGTTGAGCTGGAGAATCTTTGATCCCCTGCTCATTAGCTTTTGAGGGAGTGGTGGAGGAAGGCTGCTATTTAAATAAGTGTTTGTTCTATTTGAAGCAGCTGAATTGCAGTCTGGGGGTGCAGTATGGTCACTCCCAAAGCGGCAAGCAGAACAAGCTGAGACATCACTTAGCGCTGTATTTTAAGATTTTATAGCCCAAGATGAGATGCATCCAAATGAAACTGGACGGGCTGAGGGCTAAGAATGGGGCTGTTGGTAAGAACCAAAAGAAATGCAGTAGGTGCCAGCCATGGCAGCTGCGGAGAGCTGTAACAAGCCTTCCCCAGTCAGAACAGTCCTTTCCTTCCCCCGGGAAGAATGATGTCCTTTCATCAACATCTTACACTACTGCAGATTTTTCACAAGAGTGAAATCAGTCTTTGAAACAAAATAGCAGCAGTTACTTACATTTCTTGCTGTATGTGAAGAGGGAAAGAAGTTCCTAAAGTTAGTTTCTTTAACTTTAGTTAGTTAGTTTCTTTAAAACACTACTTTCCTACTGGTTTCTAGTAGGAAAGAAGAGCCCCACTTTCTTTTAACTTACAGTTGAGTTGTTCTCTAAAAGATTTTGCCAGTGTTACTCACAAAAAGCTTTGTCATCAGCATCAGACTCCCTCTTGCTTCAGTTTATGTAACAAGATGCTCAGGTCTCTTGTCTAGTGCTGTCTGCCCTGCCACCCATTAGAATTTATTAGCATCTTCTCTATATTATTAGCTACTGGCTGTTTATGCACTAATAATTCTTCCTCTAAGTAAATTATACCTTTGATCTCCATAATTGGACAGCAGGAACCAGGTCCATGCTAGAAGAAGCAGAGGACTGTTGTCCTCAGATATTTTGATCTTGTATTCTTTGTGCACCTCCATCTGCTGCTGCTGCCAGGCTCTGGCATCTGGCACACAAGGTAAGGAACACAGCCTTGGCAAGGGTAGCAGCGCTACAGCTCAGACACTTGTTCCACAGCTTAACAAAACCCGACCAACAAAGGAGCTCTTGAAATGAAGGAGAGCTGTTCTGCTTGGCAGGAGCCGGGAAATGGAAGAAACTGCCATGGTAGTGAATTATGTGGAGGTCTGTGCTTTAGGGCCTGTTTGGTGTTAATGGGACACTGGTTAGACTAAAACCTGAGCTCTTGAGTCTATTCACAGTATTTGCTAAGTGGCCCTGCAAAAAGCTCACCGTGTGACCCCAAACCATGGGAAATAAACCCAGTCTCTGATTGATGTCTAAAGCAACGCCAACTTCTATTTCTCATAAGGCTTGTCGACCTCAGCCAGTTCTGTGCACACATACCTAACGGATCAGTTCACACTCTGAGTGATGCTCCAGAGCTGTGACCGAATTTTGCTTCGGTTTTTCAACTGTGTGAAGCTTAGAGATGCTGGCCCCAAAATCAGTGTGGTCCTTCCTTACCTCCCTTGTGGTGCAATTCTGCTAGTTTGCAACACAGATCTCCTTGGGTTGTAAAGCCTCTCAACCCCTTACTTGGGAAGATCACAAGCAGAGAAGCCAGTGCAATGGTCTGTGTGCCCTGTATCCTCACCACTTGCTGACTCACATCAGGCTGCTCTGTTTGCTTCCCTGCAGGACTTTATCTATAGGACCAGAAACCCCCATGGACCCAAAGCAAAAGAATGAAGTCCAGTCTAAACTTTCTGAAGCCAAATGCGAGTTTTTCTGGAGATGGTAACAGGAGAAGGGAGCGGGACTCTTTGCAAGAGGGAGTGACACTGTCTGGTGCGCACAGCAGATCACAGAGTCAGTCATTCCTTTTGACCATCTTATGATACAGTTTCCACTGCTGGCTGACATGGGGTCATTTACTAACTTGTCTAATTATCAAAAAAATAAGGATTGACATTGGCAAATATTGCTACTCTTGGAACACACGTTTATCCCTGGAAGTTTGTCCTCGGGATAAACTTATCCCAAAGTTTCTGTAATTAATTCTCATGTTTCCTATTCTGACATAATGAAGGGGGGAATCAGTTGGTTCACTGACAGTTCACTGCCGAAAGCTGAGCCTTGCTTGGTCTAGGGGACAGAAGCAAACTGGAAAAAAGCAGAAATCTACATGTTTTCAATAAATAAATACATAACTTTTGGTCCAAGTGCAAGTTGACTTAATACATCCACACACAAATGCTCTCCTGTACAAAACCACTACCTACGTCCATCTGTTTTTCCAGTTGACTCTTTTCATCCGCAGCTACTTTTTTTAGCTCAAACCTGACATTTAAGCTTGCAGTTTAATGGTGGGAAGAACAGTGGATGTCTGGTGAACCTGAAGGTTAGTTTAAAAAAAATGGACTATAGTTCTCTGCTAGTTCCACATCATTACACCAACTGAAGCTTCACCAAGTTTTAAAATGCTGTTTTAAAAATGGAACTTCTGCAGTTTTTCAGCAGGGTGTCTTAACTGTCTCTTTTGCAAGAAATTTAAACTTGTGTGAAACTGGTCCTTAGGCAGCGTTGACAGATAGCTTTCAAGAGAATTCAACATTACTTATAGAGGAAGGGTCTTTAATCCTAACTCTGTATGAATCATAGAATCATAGAATGGTTTGGGTTGGAAGGGACCTTAAAGAGTGTCTTGCTACAAGCCCCTGCCATGGACAGAGACACTGTCCACTAGAATCTTACTGTGTGAGCCAGGGAGCTTGGGGATGTGGATAAGCCCTGCTTCACAGCTTCCAGCTACATGCAGCCTGTGGAAGAATTGAGTTGGCAGATTGTTAGCTAAGTAGCTGAGCAGGTGGGAAAATATTTATCTGAGCAGACATTACGCTGTAGAAATGTACATTTTGCTAATTATTACCAGAAGCAAAAACCGTTAATTGCCTTTTACGTAAGTGAATTATGAATGACCTTAAGTTAGAAACAGTGTAGGTGAGTTGTTATGATCTGTATGCAAATAAAGGTATTGCATGAAGTGCAAAGATTTCAAATATAAAAAGAGGAAGTGCTGAAAAAGTTGTACTATTTCCTGTTGAGGAAGGGAATCATCTGAGTGTGCTTTAACTGCCTGTGTACCAAATTTGAAGGAGTTCTGCTGTTCTTCTGCCTTTGATAGTTTGGTTTTTAAGCTGATCAGAGTCATCTTAGCTCAACACAGCCATAACTGCCTGCCTCTGAACACCACATTCCCAGCAGCAGTAGCCAGAAAAGCACACGCAGTTTCCAGAGCCGGCCCTCCTCCTCCTGCGCAGTGCAGGCCAGGCAGGACGCGTGCCCAGGCTCTGCCCTCCGCAGGCTCCCGGGGATCGAGCGCTGCCCAGCCTGGTCCCTCTGCGTGCCCAGCCCGGTGCAGGGAAGCTCCAGGAGCAGGGGGCGAGGTGTCCTTAGGGGAGCCGCTGGGCTGCGGCTCTGCAGCGCTGACATCCCCCGAGAGCCTCCAGGGTCAGTGCCGGCCTTGGCGCTGGCACAGCCAGGGGCCCGCCGAGGTGCTGCGAGGGCTCCTTGGAGGCTGTCAGGGCTCTGCGATCCATCAGGGAAGCTGTCTGGAATGTAGGGCATTGGGACAGCCGCACCAGGCCAGGCGCGCAGCTCGGGAACACCGCAGAGCCTCGAGTGTGGAAACTGTGACAGATCTTGTGCTGGCGGGGCCAGGAGCTGGAGCCCAGCTCGGAGCTGCGCGCTGCTGAGCACCAGGGAGGGAGCCCAAGGGCAGCTGACTGTGTGAAATTTTGGAGGTGTGACACTGGAGAAAGAGGAGACCAAAGCCATCTTAGACTGCAGAAAGCAGGGAACTTTTAAAAGTTTGCCACTTCCAATTATGGAGTTTTAACTTTGGAAGTGCTACTGTAATTTTTCTGCCAATCATTATTGATTTAAGAAAAATTTAATTTTTCTCTTAAAATTTTCTCTTAAAGAGAGAGTGGAGAATTTTAATATTCCAGTGCTGTTTCCATAATATCTGTCCTGGGGAAAGACAGAAGTTCTTCAGAACTTCACACTCTTATTAATGTGTTTCTGAGTTAAAGGGCATTATTAGGTTTATTTAATTTTAGAGGAAAAATATGAATAATATAAATATGGCATACATTTAAAGAAATGAGACATGTATTTGCCTTGTATTGCTTCCTGCTTATGGTAATAATTTGTTCCTCATTTCAGTCTCCTCCCCTTTTAAAATTACAAAATATTGTATCCTATACACAAAAGTGTTAATTAAAAAGTCCAAGAAAGCTTATCATACCATATGTAATATTTTACATAATCCATTTTTCCTTCAAGGTTCAGTACCATATTAATGTATGCCAGCATAGCCTAGCAGCTATCCATGACATGACAAGTCAATTTGTTTTTTATCAGAAGCTCACTGACAAACCAATCTTAGTTTTACAATCATTTCTGTCTAATGATACTGCTTATGAAAAGACGGATAAGGAAGGCTTAGGATCAAAGAGTAAACCGCAGATTTCACAATGTTTCCTTGGCAAAGCAAGGTGTTGATTTAGCTGCTGCATTGGAATCTGCAAACCTTCATTACGGGTGTTTTTCCTGGGATTACTTTGGCTAACATTTTCTTTCCTGTCTTCATGTAACAAATCTTTGTCCAAGACCAGTGATCTGAAGTTGCTTTAGTCTGGCTGAGCATTTTAATAGAGCCGAGAGCTTTGTTTAGAGAAGCACACAACTCTTTTCCATAGGATTATTCCAGGTCCAGAAACAGTCCCATTTTAGATCTCAGAACAGGTGCTCAAAAGCTTGTTTACAAAGGAGGGGGTGACCGGAGTGTTGATCTGAGCTGGGATTTTGAGTGCTGCTCCAAAGCAGATGTATGGGCACAGCAGCTATTCCACATCCCTCCCCAGCTGTCTATGCCCAAGGCAGCCACCACTTTTAGACAAGCAGCAGCTTTCAGGCTGGGAATGCCAGGCTGTTGAGTCCAGCCAGTGATTTCTGGGTAGTTGGGGGCTTTTTACTGTGCTGCTCTCCAGGGTGCAGGAAGCAGGAAGCATGGGATTTGAGGAGAGAATTGTCAGTTGTCCTTCTGGCATCCATTATTCCTCCATCCTTGGAGAGCCGAGTCAGCCTGGAGAGAGCTTGCTTGGCACCCCTGTGCCAGTAACAGAGGAACAGCTCCATGTGTATTAGAATGCAGGTGCTGAGCCATTCAGCAGCTCTGGCTGCAAGCAGAGGAGGAAGAAATCACAGAGCTCCTGGTGAAATAACTCTTCTGGATTAACTTTACTGATGAAGCTTTGTTGATGAACAATGTGAAGGGGTAGACAAAAATATAAGATAGCAAAAGTCATCTAGATATTTGCCCAAGAACCACCCCAAAGGCACAGCAGCCCAGACCAGTGTGAGGACCTTGGCACATAGAATGGCTGGTCCTACAACAGGAAACATGCTGTCCGCTGTCACTGTTAGGGTAGCAAGGGTATTAGTCCAAGCTGTCCAATTTCTGAACTTTCTATTCCTCAGCCTACTGCCAGAGGGGCACCAGAAGCAGGTGGAGGCAGGGATCTGCAAGCCTGGAGGTCACTGACAGCTTTGAAAGTCTGAGATTCTCTATTCTGGGAGACTGGCATGCATATGCCCATTCGAAATACTGATTATTTGAAACCTGTCTGTTTTCTTCACTGTCAGACAAAGCTTTTCATGGTTACTTGGGTTGGAGAAAGGATTTATTTAACTTGTGAAATGCCTGAAGGTCTTGGCGGTGAAGAGGTGCAATGCTCCTGCCTATTAATTGGTCCTGGCATTGGCAAATGGTTTGAGGAGCTATTTAGTGCGGCTGAAGGGCAGAGCCGGAGTTCTGCCGTAGGGTGTTCGTGGCAGCATGGCACAAAGGGAAGGCTTGTGGCGTAGGGATGTGTGAAAAAGTACTGTTGTGAGAGAATATTTAATGCAAACAGTTGTGGGGCTGTGGTTGGGCCTGAGGTTACGGGGCTGGGTGGGAAGACAGCAATAACACCACATGGGCTCAGGGAACTGTTTTTGTAGGTACCTACTACTCTCTTGCTGGGTTAGTGATTGCATGTGTCTGTCTGCCATTCCACAAGAACAACTCCCTTCAAGTCATCACCTGTGTGACCAACAAGAACTCAAACATCTTGCGTTTCTTTGTTTCTTACTTCTCCCCAAGGAGAGGAACCACACAAACACCAGCACAACAGACCATCTCCCCAGCTAGGCACTGGTTTCATGGTGTCTCGATACTCTGTGCTGTACAAAAAAAGTAGTTCAGTGTTTATGGCAGCAGTGATGCAATGTTCATTCTTCTCAGCTCTGCAATTATACTCCCATAGTCATCTCCCAAGCTTGGAACATGGTACATACTGGGTGGAAAAAATTAGACACATACTTTCTGCACAGGAGGACTATTGGCATGGGCCTTGTTTTCAGGTGCTTACAGCAGTGAATGAGTGGGAATCGCTCTGGGAATAACTGGGATGAGTGGGAAGACGGGGGATTTGCATGGGATAGGAACATGGGCCGGCCTAGGACCAGGGTGTACAGGGGGACAGGCAATACTAATTGCAGTGCTGAATGTGTAAACACGTTACTGATGTTTTACACAGTGGCTCTTGTGTGTACTGGAAGTAACTGCCTGTAATCCCAGGGCCTCCCTGGCTGAACAGGAGTGAGCACTGAGCGTGCAGGAAGTGGGACAGCACCCAGCTGGGCACGGGGCGTGCAGGGCCGAGCACAGCACCTGGCTCTGGACAATGTCCCATTCCTTGCCCAGCCTCCTGCCTCGCCGCAGCAGAGGCACCCAGGGAAGCACTGCCAGCCTGAGCAAAGGGCTAGGCTGTGCAGCATGAGTGTCCAAAGGAAACGGGGATCTACAGAGTCAGCCAGGAGGCAGTGAAAATGGAAAAAATAACTGTGGGGGTGGGGGGAGTATTTTTTTGCCAGGGCCCTTCCTATGCAAGTGCCAGCACAGCAACCCATGTTGCCGATAACATTTCCTGGTGCAGGTGCCATTTCAAACAGGTGATGGGAAGAGGAGAGGCTGAAAGGGACTGGTCCTGGAAAAATGCCTTCCAGCCTCAATGGGTGTACCTGCTGATTATCCCAGCAGACGAGCTCAAGTCAACGTGAGCCACAGGACTTTTGGCAGGATAGTGAAAGAGTCCAGAGTCATGGAAAGGATTTTAGAAAATTTTGGTGTGTTCTCTATATTTCTGTGAGATGTCTTTTATCACGGAATAATAGAATCATGGAATCATCAAATGGTTTCTGTTGGAAAGGTCCTTAAAGATCATCTCATTCCAAGCCCCCTGCGCTGGCCTGGGACACCTTCCACTTGACCAGGTTGCTCAGGGCCCCCTGGAACACTGCCAGGGATGGGGCAGCCACAGCTTCTCTGGGAAACCTGTTCCAGCACCTCAGCCACCTCACAGTAAAGAATTTCTTCTGTATATCTAACCTAAATTTCCCCTCTTTCAGTTTGAACCCATTACTCCTTGTCTATCACCACAGTTCCTGGCCAAGAGTTCCTCTCTGGCTTCCCAGTAGGCCCATTCAAGTACTGGAAGGCTGCCATGAGTTCTCCACACAATCTTTTCTTCTCTGGGCTGAACAGCCCCAATTTTCTCAGCCTGTCTTTATAGGGAAGGTACTCTAGTCCCCTTTTGTGGCCCCCTCCAGACTTCCTCTAACAGTTCCATATCCTTCTTATGCTGGGGGCACCACAGCTGTGTTCAGTACTCCAGGTGGGGTCTCACAACAGCAGAGCAGAGTGGGAGAATCATCCCCTTATCACACGAAGAGACTTTGCTGTACTTTCATCTTCATTCCACCCAGCTTTTTTTTTTTTTAATGCTATTTCTATACACCTCTTCCCTTTTACTTACTGCACCTTAGTGCTTTTTTTGGCATACTTAAAAAGCATATTCTGAAACAGTTACTGAACTCACTCTTCTGCTTTTCCTCACAAATTCCTAGTAACCTTTCCTTTTGCTCAGCACTATTTTTAATCCTGCTGAATGGCTTCTGCCATTACATTTTGTGCATACTTGCATCAGACTCTGCAGTAATGTCACTCAACAACACCTGTCTTTTTTTTTAAGCTTTCTGACCACTAAAACGTTTCATAGAAATGTCAGAATCTGCTCTCCCTCCTTGTACTGAAGGATTTGTTTCACCTCCGTTCAATTTATTGCACAGCTCTTCATAACATTCCTTGTGTTGGTTATTACCTGTCAGTCTGTACTTACCTTCGTCTTCACTCAAATGTTTAAATCCTCTCTTTTACCCACTGATACCCTCCCCTTCTTGCATTCAGGGTTTTTACTGTTGTCCACAGTTTAATGTTGCTGTCTTCTCTCTGAGCAGTGATCAGGGTAAGGGACGTGGTGCTTAGACTGTCCTCTCCCTCCCTATTCTTCTTCAGCTTCCTCCTCTGGTTGTTTTGGCTCATCTTCACCTCTTCCCTCGTTCATATCTGAGCCCTTCCCCAGACTGTTTTGCGTAAGTGTCCATGAGCAGTAATGATGGACTTTCTTTGGGTTTTTCTCTGGGTATGAACTACTTGAAAACCTGTGGGTTTTCCTTAATTTTCGAAAAATCTCGTAAGGAGCTACCACGCTCCCCACAGCAGGGGAAAGTTCCCAGGCACACACTTCCCAAAATAGCTAATACCTTTACCTGGAGGAATGCACAGACCATTTAGGTGGCCCAGTGCATCTGTGCAATGTGTCTGAAAAGTGCCCAGCAGTGGTATTCAAATCCAACACCACCAGAAAAACACATGAACGCCAGTGGATGCATGCCAAAACCTTCATGCAGGCTTCTAATTTTAGGTTTTAACCTTTCCAGTGCCCTGAAGAAGCCTTCAAAATCTCCAAAATCACCGACCTGTTTGGAAAACATTGGCCTAAATGCTTTACAAGTACTTTACATTGTTAAAAAAGTATTAACAAAGCTTTATAGAAATGAGTAATCTTTAATAATTGGTTTCAGCTTCTCAGGCAGCGTGCAACTGCTTATTTTGAGAGAAATGCTTGGCGCAGCTTGAGAAAGAACAGCCAATGCCCCTGCTAGCAGAGGAATGAAGAGCAATAGGATGTAGTGGCAACTCAAGTATCCTTAATTTCAGACATCCTCGGTGACGTTGGCTTTCAGAACTGGAAGTGCCTGGATGTGACCACATGCATACATGAGCACATTATGAAATGATTGATTGCTCAATGAGTATTTTTAATTAGTATTTTCTTTTTAAATGCTCCATTTACGCTCTTCACTCAAGATATTTTTGCCACGTGCAGTTTTTATTGGAGTAAACATAGTCCCTTCAGATAGCTCCTTCAAGCCAGTTCAGAGGTATCTTGATCCTGTTTTGATTTTTTCCTTCCTCTGACTCATTCCTTTAATCCCAGTTATGTTTTCTCAAATGAACTTTACATATTCATATTGACCCCAAGAGTTACAGACTCAAAGAACTGGGGCAGACAAGAAGAAATACAGGATAAGAAATCTATTTTAAGCAAAACATTTTTCTTAGGTCATATACTTTTAGATTTAATGTCTTTGTAACAAGTAAGACTTAAGGTTATTAATATTTCCTACATTCAGTGAGTGAAATACATTATTGCAACAGACCTGTATTCTACAAGGTGAACTTGCTGCTGATTTTCTCTTTGCGGTTTATGTTGTTTGGGGTCCTTCTTGGTTTTCCAGGCAGAGGATGAGAAATGGACTGAATGCTCTCACTTCTAATGAAGTCTGTTAGCAGTTCTGAGTTTTGGCTCGCAGGAAAATGGTTGAAGGTTTAAGATCTATGTGAAAACAATTTATATATCAAAATCAATTGACATTTTCAGTCTATTTTCAGAACTTAGCCTTTTAATTTTTAGTTAATAATTCTGTTTTGCAACGCTGCAATTTACCTGACCCCAGGAGAAAGCCGAGCTCGTTTAGCCTATGAAAATCTGAGCCTAGTTTTGCTCTGGAGGAGGTCAGTCCTGGAGTCCTGAGCACATACTGCTCCTCTTCAAGTTTCAGTGACAGAGCACAGTCAGCTACTCCCAAAAGCACACGGCTGGGTACGCTTCCTGGGAAGGGCCCAAGGGGGAATATCCTGGGGTCAGAAGACTGGGGAGGCTCACCAAAAGGTAAAGATATATTATGCCTGGGATTGATATCCAACATTTAGGAGAGCAAAGTAGCGGGGAGCTAATAGAAGAACCTGCATTTCTCCCTTTCCCTTGGCAGTAAGGGGCCAGAGGGGGAGGTCATCTTTCTAGGAAGGAGAACACAGCCAGTTACCTGCCTACATCAGCTCCACGACGTTGCATAAGGCCTTATTTAGTACCAGGTAATGATCTTAATTTAAGCATGCATGTCACTGCCCTCGCCTCCCTACTCTGCATTATAGGCTTGTAAGTTTGCTTATGCTAAAGGGTAGAACAAAAATAAATTTCCATACTCCCAGGCATGTTCCATCAGCCTGTGTTGGAGCATGGGCCAGTGTCCAAATACTTTGGATATGAAGTGAATTTGGGCTCCAGGACAGGCTCAGACCTGCTCATGAAATTGCAGGGCGATGACACCAGGGTCCTGCTTTATATTTACTGTTGACTGGCTGCCACCACTGCGACCCCCAGCTGTGACAGCAGAGCTCTCCGTATCCCAGCTTCAAGATGACCTTGGCTTTCCGTGGTCAGCAGGGACAGGGACACTCTCTTTTGTGTTACTGTTGAAGAGGAACTGGAAATTCTTAATTAATTGGGTGGAGCTGTAGCTCAGGTAGACTAAGATTCTATCTTGGTTAATTTTTTTCATGTAATAGTTTTTGTTTTGGTCATGTAGGCTGAACACCAAGACAGGGTGTTGTTTTCAGTCTGGGAGACGGATCTTGCTGGAGGGCTTCGGTAGGGCTCCCCAGAGCTGGCACAAGGGACTGTCCCGGTGGAAGGTGCCATCCCGATGCACCTGAAGCTTCGGGGCGGGACGGGTCGGGTATACTCGGGGGGTATGCAGGGTGTGCTCCCCCCGGCCCCGGCATCCCGGGGCTGTGTTGTCCCGGCCCCGGCAAAGGGACGGCGATGGCAAGAGCTCGCAGCAACGGGAGCCCCTGCCGTCCATCGCTGCTGCCACCGAGGCTCTCCCGTTCCCACCGTTTGTCTCCGGCTCCTCCCGGGACGCTGACGGCCGCCCGGCAGCGGGGCCGTCTCCGGGGCGGCGGAACTACAGCTCCCAGGGCCGCGCGGAGCCGGTGACATCATGTGCGGTGGCTCGGAGGTCACATGCCCCGCCAGCCCCTTTGTTTTGAGCGGCGCTGGCAGCGCGA